>OX439484.1:83028727-83619947 GCA_949320155.1 Melangyna quadrimaculata | reverse complement strand
CAAGAATGATCTTCACGTCGTACTTCGGGTACATATCATACGTTGTCTGCAGGAGATCGTAGAATGCTTCCTTGGTCGAGTCATCTCTCTTTTCATGGGGGGCGTGAACACAGATCAGCGTAATGTTCTTAAATTTGCCTTTGATGAGGATTGTGACCAGGCGCTCGCTTACACTTCGGGAGCCCAAGACTTCTTGCCTAAGTCTTCCCCTTATCACAAAACCACAACCAAAGAGCCGCTGACCCTGTTCCTTCAAGCAACCGCCGTAGTAGATGTCACACGATTTCAGTCTCCTTATGCCCTATCCATCCCATCGCACTTCCTGGATGGCTGTTACGTCAGCCTTTAGCCTGTCCAGGTTCTCCACTAACTGTTCGGCTGCATGTGTTCTGAATAAGGACAGGAAGTTTCATGTGCAGACCCGAAATTCATTGTCCTTGTTTTGTTTGCTGGGGTCGTCAACTTTAAAATCATCCATATCCGAGGCTTGTTGTTGTTTCGGAACAACCTTTTTTTACGTGGTAGCAAATTTACCCCGACGCACAACCCCCGACCCGAGGGCCAGACCCTTCGTATAACTCCAAGGGTAGGGAGCCGGATAAACCGCTCCTTAAAGGCCTGAGCTACGAATATGTCGTAGTAGCCCATATAAGGTGTTCACTAAGTAGTTCAACCTAACTGGAACTGAAGACGCCACCGTTGATTTCATCTGGAGAATTCGTCCGCTGCCGCCTCGATGAAAGGAGAAGTGCCTTAGTGGGAACACTCCTCCCCCCCCCCCTCTCTCGTTGGCTGTCCCCAACAGCTTTCCACGGGGATTCAAACCCCGTCTCCAACTGAGGTACTAGACACCCGATGTTCACCACTAGGAGGTGAGAGTAGGAGTTGGTAGACAGAGGTGGGTTATGAGAAAAAACTTGTGGACGCTTGAATGCACATAACACCCTTTTGAACATCCAACGCTAGCTTTATTAAAATTACTAAAAGAGATAGAACAAAATGGTTTGCGGCAATCGAAAGAGCACCTTCGAATTATAAAAACTGTATTTTTAACTCAATTTCGTGAAAAATGGTCTATTGAACAAGATAGAACTCGGGTGACGAAATATGTTTAGTATAACTTGAAAACTAAGCTGAATTCGAGAATTTTACTTATGTAATGCTGCATTTACGCGAATGGCAAAATGCCATTATATCTGTCAAATTATAGGCATTTTTCTTTTCATCGTGTAAACGCCCTAAATACTAGCAATATTTTTGCCAAAATAAAATAAAAGAGAGAATTTGGCATAAAATGCTGCCATTAATATGACTATATGTAAAAACTTTATTGACACCATTTTCCAAATTATGCCATTCTAGAAAAAGAATGAAGTTGCTCATTCTTTTATGGCAGTTGCCAGTATTTTGAAATCTGCCATTATTTGAACTCGTGTAAATGCATGTCATAAAAAAATTATTTCTCCCATTATTTACCATTTTTTTTGGCAGAAAAAAAATGTTAATTGTTATTTTAATGTTATTTTAATAAACTGCTCATAATATTTTTTGTGAAAAGATAGATGCATATCGATACATATATATTGATATATATAGATACATATTGAAATGAAAAGAAGAACAGGATCACCGTTGTAATCTATACGGTAGCAAGTTCGTACGATCCAGTCGTGCATATTTTTTATTGTATTTACATATATTTCCAGTATAATTCCCCCAATTTTTATCAAAACATCTTATAAAAGTAATTGACATGTTAAATAAAACTTCTTTTTTTTTTTTTTTAATTAGTTGCAGCACTGATTTTCACTCTCCATTCTTAAAACTATAGCGCTGGTCTAAATTTAGTGCACTTTATAGGAATTGCTTAAGATATTAATCTCTCCCACCAATATTCAGTTTTTGTCAGAATTTGTTTAAAGTGAATTGTGTATTTAGTCCAATCAAATTATCCAAACAAATTAAAAATATCTGCAAATATTCGGGAGGAAAATTTTATTGTTTTATTTTAAAGAGTGCCTCTTGGGGATTCTTAAACCACAAAATTCCAAAAAAATATAACGGCGTTTAAAAGCGTTTAAAAGCGTCTACCCAATTTTCTTAACCACTATCAGTCGTAGAGTAATTATTTTTGTTTAGTTTTATGGGTTAACATGTTTCCTATAATGTTTGCCTTTCAAAATTTGTTGGTAGCTTCTTCCTATAAAAAGTTATTATCGAAATCCAGCAAATTTTCGATTTAAGAAATGGTTTTTTAAGTTTATCGCATCCAATGTCCATCCGAACGAAAAACTACTATCGGTCCTTTTTATAGAATATTAAATTTTCTACATTTCTGTTTATTTATATTTCATGTAAATCAAAAAACTGTCAAGATAGAGCACGACAAAGTTGTCGATTGTTTTTATTAACTTGCCCCTACACACACATTTGCACATTTACACACCCTTTTAGTACGAAGCTTTTTGGCCCTCCCCAATAATTTGTATTTAAAAATCTAGCCATATTTGTAAGCTAAATTTTGAGATCTTTATCTCAAAAATCTGACCAGTAAAAATGAAGGTTTCTTTCCTTTTAAAAAATCCTAACTTCATTTCTACTGATCAGATTTTTAATATTAAGATCTCAAAATTTAGCTCACAAATATGACTAAATTTTTAAATAAAAAATATGGGGGTAGGGCAAAAAATTTCGTACATAAAGGGTGTAAGGGATGTTTTCACAACTGCACCGAGTGTCATTATGCCGCCATCTTGTTTTTAACGGTTGATTCTATTCGCACACGTAACTCATGTAGTTTTTATTTTAGACAAAAAAGTTCTTTAGTAAATTTGTAGTAAATTAAATTTTCTACAAATTATGTTTCATATCTTTTTTCGCTTATTGCTATGGCTTAAGATTTATAGTGCATTTTGTTAAATATAAAAGTAAGGGCTGAGTTCTTATATTCGTCATATTTTGTTTGTTTGTTACTTAAGTCGAAAAGCTTTCGTTATAAGAATTGGCAGATATTTTAATTATCACTTTTATTTGCCTAAACGATTTTTTTTATAAAAAGAACGGTTCACGCTCTTCAGCGCATATAAGGTCGAGAAATCCGTACTGGATTATATTTTTTAACAAATATTTGTTTGTTATACAGGCCGGGGCATTTAAACTTTCGATGAGAAATAAATGCGAAGTCAGATTTGACGTTGACATTCGAAAGAGTTTTGGTACACGAGTCGAAAACCATAATTTGCACAACTGTACCTAGTGTCATTTAGCCACCATTTTGTTTTTAATTGTCGTTATGATTTTGGTGCATAACTTGTATTTTTGATCCTAGAGTTGTATTGTATAATAAACTTGTAGCAAATGTAATTTTATTTAGGTATAAAATGTGTTAAGCAATTTTTTTCGATGATCACTACTAAAAAAGTATATTTTGATTTTTATATTTGCCAAATTTTTTTTGCTTGTCTTTTTTTTTTAATTGTATATTTGAACATTTTTCGTTTATAATGTTATTTCATAATTTTTCTATTCTAATTTATATGTTTATATGAAAAACTGAAATAAAACCTATAGGACAGCCGTAATGTTTTTATTTTATTTTAATTAAAACTGAAACTTAAAACCTAACTAAATCTAACTTAATCTAGGACCAGGCCCCGTCATGTGATCGCTGGTCTGCCGATTGACCGAGAGGAATAGACGAATTTTTTGAAAAAATTATATCACTACAGCTGGAAAAAATGGGAGCAAAATTTTGATTTCAGTATTTGAAAGAGTGCAAAGTGTCACTAAGCCGCCATTTTGTTTTTAACATTCTTTTCTATTTTGAAGTGTTACTCACGTTTTATTGATCCTAGACAAAATAATACTTTTTAAAAAATATAATCCAGTACGGATTTCTCGACCTTATATATTCGCTGCAGAGCGTGAACCGTTATTTGTATAAAAAAAAGCTCAGGTAAATAAAAAAGATAATTGACGATAACTGATAATTGATTATAACGAAAGCTTTTGGATTTTAGTTACAAAAAAAAAAATATGACGAATATAATAAGTCAACCCTTACTTTTTGTTTACAAAATGTACTACAACACTTAAGCCATAGCAATGAGCGGAAAAAGTTATGAAACATAATTTGTAGAAATTTTAATTTGCTACAAGTTTACCATAGAACTTTTTTGTCTGGAATAAAAAATAACATTAGTGACGTGTGAGAATAGAATTAACCGTTAAAAACAAGATGGCGGCATAATTACACTAGGTGCAGTTTCGAAAAATGAGTGTTTTGGCTCGTGTACTGATACTCTTTCGAATACCGTTGTCAAAATTCGTTTCAAAGTTTTTTCTAAGCTAAAATCTAAATGCCCCGGATTAAATGGACTATCTGTAATATTCGATCAAAGTCATTCCGTATACGGGTTTCTCAAACTTATATGCTTTACAGAGCGAGAACCGTAATTCGTATAAAGAAACCAGGCGCGAACGCAGATGGGGGGTTCAGCCTAATTCTCGACAAGAAACAATTTAAATAAAATTAGGAACCTTCTAACAGTACCTACCTTAATTATAAGCTAATTGAGATACTTATGCAAATGATTATGAAATAATAAGTTTTTTTGTCGATTTAAAAAAAAAAAAAACTAAAAAATTTTGTGCTGCTCAGGCAGCAGTAATTTTAAAATTAGATGTTTTCTTTTAAAACGGAGTTGAAACATTATTGTCCTTCACGTCAAGAATTCGACTTTTCGTGATAAAATATTATATTTAATAACATTTAAAAATTTTAAACCCCCCCCCCCCCCCGAAATTTGTTCCTATGTTCGCGCCTGAACAAAACTATAAAAGTAAAAAATAAAGACAATTAAAATGTCTACAATTTTTAGTGATAAAAAAAATATGATAAATACAACAGCTACACCTCTATAATTTTTCACAAAATGCACTCTAACTTTGAAACAATAGGAGTTGTCGAAATAAATTATTAATATTTTTTGTAGGAAATTTAATTTTCTACCTGTTTTTTATATATTTTCTTCTCTAGGATCAAAAATACTTGAGGTACGCATGAAAACAACCGTTAAAAACAATTGCAGTTGTGGAAAATGTGGTTTTCGCCTCGTGTACTGATGGACTTTCGAATACCAAAGTCAAAGTTCATCTCGGAATTGTTTCCCAGAGCACCATATAATAAAACCTAAATGCACAGTACTATGTCATTGATAAATTGTGATTGTGAAAAGCTGTATTTTGGAAACTATTGTGTCTGCAAAAACGATTCTAAGCTTTAATTCAAGAGCATCTAGTTACTTTGAAAATGTTAGACGGTTAAAACTGCCAATATCTGAAAATAAGGCTGGAGAATTTCACATTTTGTTGAATGTTGCATTCATTTTATGCACCTCCAGTCCAACATCAGCAACAAATGCGCTTCTTGACGTCCGAAACAGACGCGGTGCTGATGAAGGGTTAGCTCGCGATCACCATCTTATGCTTGCCTACGTTCGACTTCGAATTGCTTCAGTACATGGAAATCGGCAAAACTTCCTGCGTACACCCAGGTACTATACCGACAGATTACGGGATCCTACAGTGCGCCAAAGATTGCCACGCCAGGAAATGCAGACCAACACTAGAACAATGTGAAAAAGGCCTTTGCAACTGCCGCAACTGAGTCTGTGGGTATAAGGCGAAGAAGCCAAAGCACATGGCTTTCTGCAGATACATTGAGTAAGATTGAAGAAAGGAACGCGATTAGATCCCAACTTGCGGCTGCCCCAATAGGTGAGAGATTTAACATCGAGTCTCAGTACCGTAGGAAAAGGAAAGAAGTGCAGCGTAGTGTCAGACGTGACAAAAGGAGGCGCATAAATGTCCTCGCAGAACAGGCAGAGGAAGCAGCATCTAGGTGCGACAGTGGTACCGTCTACAAGATAACCAAGGAATTGGTTGGAAACAACAACTCCCGAAAACAACACCTCGTCAAGGATGTAGACGGCACCCTGCTAGTTACGGATGAGGATCAGCTCAGGAGATGGAAGGAACATTTTGCTAGCGTGCTCAACCACATAGGCGATAGCGGAGGTGTTCCAGCCCCTAACCCAAATGAGCTGTTAGTAGAAACTAGTTCCCGTATTCGCACCTGCCCTCCCAGTTTAGCCGAGATAACATCAGCAATCAAATCCCTCAAGAACAACAAAGCGGTAGGTTTGGACGGCATTCCCGCTGAGTTCTACCAAGCAGATCCACAAACATCAGCGAAGTTGCTACACCCCTTAATAGCACAGGCATGGGAGAACGAAAGTTTCCCCATTGAATGGAAAAAAGGAATGATCGTCAAACTACCAAAAAAGGGAAATCTTACGGATTGCGGAAACTGGAGAGGGATCTGTGTCCTCCCCGCGGTGGCAAAGATAATGGCGAAAATAATCTTGGAACGAATCAAAGAACATCTCGATTCTACTCTCGACAAAGAGCAAATAGGATTTCGTGGAGGCTCATCCTGCATTGATCACATCAACACCTTGAGGATCATAATAGAACAACGCGTGGAGTTCCGCTCCCCTCTTCATTTGCTTTTCATCGACTTCGAAAAGGCTTTCGATAGTTTGAATCGAGATTTTATTTAGTCAGCTTTACGTAGGAGAGGAGTACCCGAGAAGATTATCGCCATTATAAAGGCTACCTACGAGGGTGCATCGTGTCAAGTCTTACACAACGGAAAGATATCAGAGGACTTCGATGTCCATAGCGGAGTTCGTCAAGGATGTTTGCTATCCCCACTACTTTTCCTGGTGGTTATAGGGGATGTCCTTCATGCAGCTCTAGCTGAGCAAGCGCGTGGAATTCGATGGACGATGTTTTCGTTCCTGCAACATCTTGATTACGTTGACGATTATTGTTTGCTCTCGCCCAACATTATGGATCTTCATCATATGGTGACTAATCTGCAATGCGAGGCAAACAAAGTCGGTTTGAGGATCAACACCGGGAAAACAAAAATCCTCAACATTTCTGAATCTTCTTCTCAAGTTGTCGTTGCGGGACAGCAGGTTGAAGCGGTGGAGAACTTCCTGAACCTCGGTAGTGTTGTC
Source organism: Melangyna quadrimaculata (assembly GCA_949320155.1). Lineage (NCBI taxonomy): Eukaryota > Metazoa > Arthropoda > Insecta > Diptera > Syrphidae > Melangyna > Melangyna quadrimaculata. The sequence continues at coordinate 83,612,859 of OX439484.1, read as the reverse complement.
TCAAAAGACGGCGGTGGTACAAATGAAGATGTTAACTGCCGAATCGGCAAAGCTAAAGCTGCTTTCGGCATGCTGTCTTAAGTTTGGAGGAGCAACGTCTACAGTACGAAGACCAAGCTGCGACTGTTCCGGTCGAACGTAGAGTCAGTACTACTATATGGGTATAGTACATGGAAAGTGACCGCCTCTGTCACAAAGAAGCTACAAACTTTCGAAAATAGATGTCTCCGAAACATCCTAAGGATTTTTTGGCCGAACACCATTTCCAACCAAAAACTCCTTCGGAGAACGGGCCAAAGTCCTATTGACATCGTTATTAGGAAAAGAAAGTGGCAGTGGATTGGTTACACCCTACGTCGTGGTGCAGACTCTATTGCAAGACATGCAATGGAGTGGGATCCACTCATCCAAGATGGCAGAAGACCTGGATGCCAGAGAAAATCTTGGCGCAGAACAGTCGACAAGGAATCACAAAAGCTCGGTAAAAGTTGGGGAGAGCTAAAATACATTTCCAGAAACCGAACGAGATAGCGTGTAGCGGTAGTTGACGCCCTGTGCCCCTTAGAGGGGTCAAGGATCTAAGTAAGTAACAAATGTAACATATACGAGTAGTATGTACAACTCAAATTTATAACTATTAATTTATATGGTAGACAAATCAAAAGCTCACCTGAGATTAGTTGGAAATGTGTCCACAGTTATTACATTAACAATTGAAGTTCCAATTCCGCATACTAAGGCAATCATAAGAAGGTACACAGCTACTAGTGGGATAGTAACAACTGAACTCAAGACTTCGCACGCACCACAAATGAACAAAAGAAAGACTAAAAGCATAAAATAATATATAAAATTTAGTTTTAAGAATTCTATTATTCTACTCGACTTACAAAGAGTTGGGGTTCTTCCCAATTTTCCAGTAAAATAACCCGAGCCCAAAAAGACGCAGAAAAACATAACCTCAAAAGCTAATGTGTGCTTATAAGTTGACGGCTCTAAGACTTCCATACAACTGCTTTTCTAAAACCATATATAATGATTAAAATATTGTTTAAATTAAAACAGTATGTGGAAGTTTTGTCTTACAATTTCCAAAGCACCATTTGTTCCATTAAGACGATGAACATTTTCTTCCATATAATATATCATATCACAAATGTCAAGCCTTGCATTGGGATTCGCTTTGGTGTAAAGCATAACCTTATCGACAATAAAAGGAAGCCACATATAGACTCCATGGGCTGAGTAAAACACCCAAAATTGAATAAAACATGCCAGTAAGGTTTTCCGGCAATGCTCTGGCATAAAAAGTGGAACTGTCTGCTTCCACATCGATTTTAAAATGATCGTTAAATTCTTGCCATTCTTTACTTTGTATCTCTGAATTTCTTCATTATCAGGCTTAATTGAACGGATCTGTAGAAAATTAAATAAATTAGGTTAGCAAATGTAGATATTTAAGAGTTACTCACGTTGAAACTATCACGACTATTGCCCGTATTGATGGAGTACATTTTTCGCAATACTCGAATAGCATCATCTTCCTTACCAGCATATAGAAGATATTTGGGGCTCTCAGGAATAAAGAATAGACTTAAACCAGAAACCAAACCCATTGTTCCAAGTAAAAGAATACACAACCTCCATGGCTTATATGTAAAATTTAAAATTGGAACTTCAAACGACCAATGTTTGTTTATAACAGCCCAAGCTAATATCGGAAGCAAAGTAGCTGTGAATGCTGAAACAAGCGCCGCAGACATAATGGCTCGGTTTCTGAGTTTTTTGCTGTGAAATTCGCCAAGGTAAGCAAATACAGTTGCTGAACCGCCACATACTCTAAAAGAAAGTAAATAATAAATCAAAGGATGAAATTAAGAAAATAAAATGAATTCTGTTTTAAGTAGATACTGTTATTGCAGATAATCCAATTAAAAAGTTCTTAAGTGACCTCAACTCCCAGATGTGTTTCGCCCAGCGCAGTGCCCAGGTATGACAGTTAGATGGTGTCAAACTATTAAGACTCTAATTGTTGCGTGGTTTTGCTTTTGACCGACTTCTTATCATAAAAATCATAGCTAAAGCAATTATGAATATTACTATTCTAAGGGAATTTGTTTAAATTCCTAATTGAGTTCATAAAAGAGTCGGTAAACATCGAACAAAATTTTTATCTTAGAAGGATTTGACAGCATCTAACTGATGAGCCCAATGTCATACCTGGACGAAACGCTTCGTGCAGTTAAAGTCCCATGAACTTTTTAATTGAATTATAATATCCGGATCTGGATCCGGATTTAACATTCTGCTGTTATGGATGAAGCCTTTAACTAACAGTGAGTGAAATATTATCAACCTCATTGTTTGTTTCACCAGAAGAGCATTTCACATTTTAGCTGAGTATACATTTTCGAAGTTTTACACGTTTAAAAAAACAAAACTGGATTTATTCATTGATTTTATTTCTTCGTTAAGAAGGATATTTATTCAAATTCTAAATGCAACATTTTTAACTAGCTAAGAAGTAGCCCGTAGCGTAATGGTTAGTGCGTTCGACTGTCACGCTGGAGGTCTGGGTTCGCTTCCCAGCCTCGTCCACCTAAAAACTAAAATTTTTTTCAGGGCTACTGCCTCTTGCGAGGAATTGACAAATCCTCCAAAAGTATCACTTTTCACGATTCACGGATTCGGCATAAAATTGTAGGTCCCTTCCATTCCTGTCGACAGGCGCACACAGGAATGGTTTCGAGTTGTAAGTGACTAGGCCCTGGTTCTTCATGAGCCATTGCGCCACCCGATTTATTTATTTAGAAGTAAAAAATAAAATAAATAAATATAAATTGGATGGCGCAACAGCTCGTGAAGAACCAGGTCCTAGTGACTTACAACTCTCAACCACTCCTGTGTGCGCGTGTTGACAGGTATGGAGGGGACCTACAATTTATGCCAAATCCTAACAGCTAGACGAGAAGCACTTCTTCATGACAAGTGATACTCTTGAAGGATTTGTCAATTCCTCGGAAGAGGCAGTAGCCCGGAAAAAACTTTTTTAGTTTTAGGTGGACGAGGCTGAGAATTGAACCCAGACCTCAAGTCCAACGCACTAACCATTGTGGTATGGGCTACTACTAGCTTAGAAGTAAGTGCTTACAAAATCCCAAAAATTGTATTACGCCTTATTCGAATTGAAGTAATATACAAATTGTTCTAGAGAATACATGTACCAAGTTTAATCAAAATCGTTAGGGCCGTTTTCGAGAAAACTTGATAAAACCGAAATCGTTGTATGGCAGTTACACGTTCTAGATAAGGTAAAACGAACAAAATTGAATTCTTCATCTAGAGAATCATATAAAAATGCTTCATATAAAGTTTGAACAAAATCCGTCATTCCTTTAGGCTCTAGCTCGATGTACATAAGTTCAGGACGCAGAGACACATTTACGCATAGACAAACAGGTGTCGGACGTAGTGTCGAAAATCACTTTTTTGAACTTCTCCATCATCGAAACGCTAGTTTTGATTAAGACCTCGATTTTTGTTTACATGTCGATTTTCAAACTGACAACAGTAATCTACATTTTTAAAATCGAGATTTTGATAGTCGATATTTTGGTAGCCAAAACTTTGATAGTCGATATTTTGATCAGCTTATGATGAATGATGTTTACAAGCACGTGCTTGTCTCTTTCACTGGCTGGTTTCTTCTTTTCTTCAATCACATTCAACCGCATCTAGTATGTGATTGTTTTAACCACTCGATATTTTGTTGTCGATATTTTGAAAGTCGATCTTATAGAGTCGATATTTAAAGAGTCTATACATAATGTATACATATAGTACGGAACTCTAAATTTTCTTTGGGACAAAGTTTGACTTTTTTTCAAGGCAGTTGTGATATTTTATCAAGTGGAGATTTCAAAATGTCGACATTTTTTTTAAATCGGTAAAAAATTGGGTGTTTTATAAATTTCAAAAAAGTCGACGTTTTTTTTTTGTCGATCGTTAATAGGTAATAATACGAAAACACCACAAAAAATGTTTAAAGGGAGTTCACAAATTGCAAAACAAAGTACATAAATAAACGACAAAAAATCACAAAAAGTTTTGATCTAATTAAAGTAACCACAAAAACAAACACAAACAGATGCAATTTAAGGCAAACAATTCAAATAAAAAATATTGAAAAAACTTACATAAATCCATTGATGAAACGAAGTATAAGCAGTGTCCAAAAGTTTGGCGAAAAACTTGATATCACAGTAACGAAATATCCAGCAAGTAATGTCGGCCTTATAACTTTTCTTCGTCCAGTTGTGTCCGCTAGAAAACCCCACAAATGTGAACTAGATATCATTCCCAAAAAAGTAACAGCACCGAGAAACCCTTTTTGTTGATAAGTTAAATCCATATCACAATTGATCACAGGTAAAACGAAACTCATTCCTAAGCATTCTATGACAACATTCAACATAATCAGCCCAGATATAAGAATGATGAAGTAATTGAATCTTCCAAATTCTAAAAAAATAAACAGTTATATTGCAAAACATTGAATTATATTTTTTCTATAATTGTTATTTGTTATTGTTATTGTTATTTTAAATTAACTCACTTGTTTCGGCCAAAGCATCGTCAATAAATACGATTTCAGATTTTGTCTCCATGTTTTGTTTCAAAATTTAATTACGTGTAACAGTTCACACAACTTTGACACAACGAAAAGTGTTTATATTATGTGAATACTCTTTTTGATATAGTTTCAAGATGAAGGTTTGTTTGCCAATTGCTGCAAGAAAATTAATAAACATTTTAAACAATCTTTAATTTTATTTCAATAAACAGATAGAAAATAGTTTTGGCAGACAATTTTAAATATTGTTTTTTTTTTTTAAACCGGCTCTTATAACCTAATTTGAAATAAGAGCCTTAAACTTAAAGCCTTAAAGCTAAATAGATTTAACCGTTTATGTTAATTTTAAACCACATAAAGTTTACTTTAACAACCATAAAGCAAACGTTTAACGTTTACAACAGCAAAACGCTTCTCCATCTTTTATAAACAAAAATTGGAGACAAAAGTTTTCAAAAGAAGGTTTTCAGTAGGGCTATTCACCAAATAGCAACATGTATCGTTCTCTTTTTTATTTACAAGCGATTATTCATCACTTTGTGGGGATATTCCTATGATATTCACAATGCCCACAAAGTGCTAGCTGTCACTTTTGAGAGTTTGATAGATTCGTTAAGAACTCTATTGTGTAAACAAGAATACTTTGACGCAGACCAATCTATTAAAGAAACTCACCAGTCTTTATTTGATCAATATTAAGGTTTGTTCAAGATTGAGGCGTTCTTAGTTCCAATGACACGCAAAGGAGACAAAAATTATTTATTTTTTTGTTGTGGAAGGCAATAATACACCCCACTGTGATTGAACTTCTGTGAACTATTTAGGTACTATATACGGATAACCCATTTACCCTACAACTGCAGCTAAACAGACTTAGTTCGTTCTGTGATTTATGGGGTCTCCAAGTTAATACGCAAAAAACTAAAGTAGTTATTTTTGAAGCAAGGCAAAGTAGAAGACAACCAGAGGAAAAATGGTCGCTTAGGAATCAACGTATTGAAATTGTTCAGGAATTTAAGTATTTGGGAGTTTTGTTGACACACAATATGAACTTTGTTAAGCATTCTGAAAAGAAAAGTAATGAAGCAAAATTAGCACTAAACATGATGTGGCCAAAGTTTTTTGCTAACCAAAACATTGATCTGGCGTCTAAATACCGAGTATTTAACTCAACCGTCAATTCCTGCCTATCTTATGGAGTGCAAATTTTCGGGTATATACCGCTTGAAGCTTTTGAAAGTTTACATAGGCATTTCTTTAAGCGCTTATTTAGACTTCCAAATTCAACACCAAATTATGCTATATACGTAGAGTCGGGTATTACACCTATATACATACAAAATTTAAAAATAAATGCGAACTATATTACTAGTATTATGAAGCGAAGCAATAGCTGTCTTCACAAAGCCATTTTAAAAAAACTTCTCCAGATAAATGCCTCCCCTTTCAAAGAGTGGAACCAGCTCGCTCTGCGCCACGACGCAGTTCTTTCTCTATCAGAGTCAAATGTGAACGAATGGCAGGAGCAATTTTCAAAGGTGATCGCTAATGTTGATCAAAAAATTTTTACTGAAAATCTTTCCAGTGCAAATTCTTCGACATCCAGAACTATCTACAGAAACCTAAACCACGAACTTTTAACTGATGCCAATTATTTTCGGAGAGAGTTTTCAGTCGAAACCATTAGTATTATCTTTAGATCCAGAGTTGAAATTTTAAATCTAAACTTTATACCGCACCGAAACGATCAGACTCAGCTTTGTAACTTATGCAACAGAAGAGATTTAGAAGATATTAACCACTTCTTAGCAGTCTGTCCATTATTGCAGGAAATTCGTCGGTTATATTTCCATGAAAGTTTTCTTTCGTTACAGCGACTTTACGAAATTTTAAATGGAGCAGTGGGCTGGCTCAGTCTTTATAAATATTGCCAACATGCTCTTGCATATCGGAACAGTTTTTTGTAATAAAGCCTATATATTTTTTTAATTCCAATAGTTATTGCGGTTTAAACTTTTCTTATTGTAGTTTGCCAATTATTCAGAATTGTTTTATTTTTATTTTGTGTTTCAAATCACTTAAAATTGGTATGTTTCAAATCATTTAAAATTGTATCTTATATCATTTAGGCTCTAAATCATCAAAATTGTATAAACTTTCAATCTTACTTTGTGTCATACAAAATTGCTTATTTTATTTTGTGTTTCAAATCACCTAAAATTGGTTTGTTTCAATTCAATTAAAATTGGTATTGTTATATTTTTTTTGCTTAAATCATTTATTGTAAATATATACTTTACACTTTATTTTATTTTATTTTATTTCATATGAAATGTCATTTCAGGCAGACGGCAGGATTGCCATGTCCTTATTCTTAAGATAACAATATTGTAAAACTTGATGATGAAATAAAGAACTTATCTATCTATCTATCTATACGATTTTAAAAATCATGATTATGCCAACATAAAAAAACATAATAAAACAAATAAACAATACAATCAGCTATCAGGTATTAGTAAAGTTCTATCAACCGATTGGAAGAAGAAGCTGCAAACAAGTAATAATTTAAAAAAAATGTACATACCTACACTTATACCACCCACAAAAGCAAGTTCGTGCGATTCAAAAAAGCATGTTATTAATATCGTTAAAAAAATATATCAATTTTTTTTTGGCATAAGCTGCTTTTTCGCCATTTTGATACAGTTTAAAAATATGCAAATGCATGTTTTTCCTCACGCATTTAGAAGCGTAAGACCAAATCATCTTTACGAACCATGAAATGAAACAACAATCAGTGCTTTAAGGAATGCTCATCAGTTTACCCTTGAGCCCAACTTGAGACTCGTTCTGTAGTCGAACAACAAGAATGTGGAAAGCTTTACCTGGCCCTATTCCCCCCCTCCCCCATTTTCAATACATCCTTTTTTTCCTAACGCCCGCACTGTGATTGTCATATTAAGGGTAGTAAAAACCACTTTAGTACGCGGCATGCTAAAAAAAAACAACATCAGCAACACAACCACCACCACCAACAACGACATCATGTTTAAATGGGCTTGGAACAACTGAACTAAATAAAATAAATATGAAATTAAAAAATATGTAATTCAATATAAAAATGGAAGATTCATTGTTTTAATAAGATGTTCATTATTAATTATTTTGTACACAAAAACATACAAATCTTCAGTGCTTTAAAAGTTTTTCATTATTTGTTCAATATTTAAATTAATTTTGTTAATACAAAAACGTTAACATTAAAACAACCAACATTTATTTAATATTATAATATCAATATTTATTTATTTTCCTTTCACACAAGGAAACTGAGTTGCCAGCAACTGGGAGTTTGTTGTCGACATTACTGTCCGTAATGTGCGTTCAGCTCAGCCAAAAGACTTTATAAGGAAACAAACAAAAATCTCGGACAGTTTTATTTCTTTGCGTGAAAGATACAAAGCGATTAAAGGAAAATGTCAGAAAAATTTCCAGCAACGCAACAACGTTTTCACTGGGCCAAATGAGATCCGAAATTACCTCATTTCCCATACAAATTCTCGTTTCCAAATGAGCTAATTTCAACCAAATTTGCATAAAATTAGATTGAAAATTAGGTGAATGCATCCAGCGGGAATCAGTTTCAAAAGCTCTGAAAAGCTTTCGTATGAAAATATCAATACACTATACTCAACAGCATAAAACAGAAAGAGAAAACAAAAAAATAAACGGTTAACTGCCATACCAAATTCAATTGGTTAAGTATAATACTAGTTGAAAAGTATTTAAAATTTAGAAGATTTTAGTAAACTCGTAAGGAATTAGAAAAATATTAAGTAGTATCATACTAAACCCTAAAAGGCTGTTGACAATTTTGAGCCAGTGTTCTTATGGCGTTATTACTTTTAAGGCGTTCTTTCACAAACAAAAAATAGGGTGATTAAAAAACTATTAATATACACAAAAAAGAATTTCACCAGTTAAATTGATGCTTAAAAGTCTGAATTGGTTATTACTTATATTTAGAGCCGATTTTTCAATAGTCAGTTAAAGAGTCAGTTATTCACTGGAAGAATAAAGTTATTTGGGTCTTTAACAATCCGATAACAAAATTGAATTTTTCAATTGCGAAAAAATATTCTATAGAATATTATAATTTTAATGTCACTTTCATTTATGTTTGTATATGTTATCGATATTTTGTTTTTGTATATCGAACATTTCTAAAGTAATTTTAATTTTATTTAACGTTTATTTCAAAGCAATGCTGACAAACAATAATGTTTAACTTTGAAAATGAATAACTTTATCTGAATTCTCAATGAGCAGATAAATTAACTGCACCTATTCCTAGAAATAAGTAATATCTACCCATTGAAAAATAGATTTTTGCTCTATATGAGGATTAAATACTAACTGACTGCTTATCTGACTATTGAAAAAATTGGCCCTTAATAAACTAATGACAATCAAATAGAAATTAATAACAAAAATAAAGCAGTTAAGTAGGATGAAACTCACAAACAATATTATCATTAGAACAATTTTTTTTATGTATATATATTTGTATATATATATTTTGTTTGTCAAATACTATTTGCACGATTCATCTACTATTGTATTTCAATTCACTTAAAAGTTGGATACCCATTTTTGTGTACCTAGGTATTTTTTTTTTTTTCTATATTTTTATTTTTGATCATTTTATTTTCATCAGCTAAATAAACAAAATCTAAAATTAATTAGGTACCACTTGTGGGATTTTACGGGCTACGAAAGTTATTGTAAATATTTTGGTTCTATTTAGAGTTTGTGTTTTGATTTCTGATTGAATCTTAGAAGTTTTAACTGCAGTCAGTTATGGTTCAAGGCTATAAATTGGCTTCAAACTGGAGATGTTTAATACACATTCTTGTTGTGCGACTAAAGAAAGAATCTCTATACTTAACGGTACGTCCAAAGTTGGGCTCAAGGGTAAACTGATGAGCATTCCTAAAGACGCGAGTATTACGGTTGAATTGTTTAAGGGGAGGAAGGTTTCCATTGTATCGTTAAGTATTTTCAACATTCCAAGAACCTTTTTCAAAAAAATGAGAAATGTTTCTTAATCACTAGGTTGTAACAGGCTGACAGAATTGATGACCAAATTTTGAATCTTCTCTTTAATCTAAACATGAAATTTGATCAAAATTTCGAGTTTCATATTTGTATGCAAAAGGCATAACTCTTTGCCCAATGCTATCTATGTACATATGAAATGGCTCTTCCTAGTTACCTACGTACATAATGTAAAGCGACATTCGCATCACAAGTAAACAATTATTACGAAGTGCGTAACAGCTACAGCACCTGGCTAAACAACAACTTATTTATGTATGTATATTTTGTTTGCACTAGCTAGCACGTGGTAAACTTTTTTAAAAAACAAAACAGTAGTAGGTTGTTTATTATTTAAACATCACATGGTATCATAAAAATTGTTTTTTTTTTTTTTCAAATACGATTTCCACGATTCCTCTTCTATTCTAGTATTCTAATTTCATTTAAAAGTTAGATACTATTTTTGTGTATTTTTTTATATTTTTATTTTTGATCATTTTAATTTCATCAGCTAAATAAACAAAATATAAAATTAATTAGGTACCACTTGTGGGATTTTACGGGCTACGAAAGTTATTGTAAATATTTTGGTTCTATTTAGAGTTTGTGTTTTGATTTCTGATTGAATCTTAGAAGTTTTTACTGCAGTCAGTTATGGTTCAAGGCTATACATTGGATGGAGATGTTTAATACAGAATAAAGTTTAAGAAAAGTCAACATTTTTTAGTTTATTAATAAAATGTTGTGTTTTTGTTTGTAAAAACAAAAGTTAATATGTGTTTTTTTTTATTTTACGTTATTAAGTTCTATTTTTTGTTTCAAAATTCAACAGTCAAACACTGAAATTCGGATGCTTCTATATCGTTTACTTTTCAAGATATTAAAAAATAAAGAGACCAACTCCTTAGTAAGAAAAAACTAAAGAAAAATGATGTTTATGATAATCAACTAGTTGTTAAAATGTTCATTTAGCCGGATTTTTCTTAGTTTTAAATATTTTGAAAAGTAAAAAGTCCTAGAACCATCTAGTTTTAAGTATGAATTGCTAACAGCATTGAGTTTGTAGGTCAAAAATTTTACTCAATTACATAAAATAAAAAAAAAGTAGTTTGATCATTTAGAATAGTTTTCAAAATTGAAGAAGCTTGGACATTAATTTTTCAAAAACTGTTCTTTAGAAAAAATTTTATTTAAAATAAAATTCCACTCCCAAAAACTGTCTTGAAATTAAAAAAAAAATGAAAAAAGATGATCCAAACTTTGCAGACAATGTGTCCGCTGAAATTTGAACAACCACCAAAGTCGTAATACTTGTTCGCTTTTAAGAAACTAAATTCCTTCATCTCGGCAAAATCTAGTGCCAATATTTTTTAGTTTTTTTATTTGCATTAACAAAAAGGTTATGACCAAAAGATTCAAATACCACCAAACAAATTAACTAAACAAATTTGGACTTCTGTCACCATTGTAATAATGAACGCATTTTCGTAAAAACTACGGCAATCGCTTCGTCTCGGCAAACTCTAGTGCCGATATTTATATTTTTTTTTTTTATTTGTCTTAAGAAAAAGTTATGGCCGATTTTGGAAAAAAGTAAAGACAACCGCCGTTTTGTATTCGCCTTTACAAGAAATATAAGGCCAAAAGAGTAAAAACCAAAATAGAAGTCTAGAGTTTTTTAGTTAATTTTTTGGGGGTTTTTGAATGTTTTAGCCATAACTTTTTTGTTAAGACCAATAAAAAAAATTAAAATGATCGGCACTAGATTTTGCCGAGGATAAATCGATTGCCGTTCAGATTTTTAAAATCGAAAAAGTATAACGACTTTGGTGGTTCGAACTTCAGCGGAGGCTTAAATTTAAGATAAACCCTCTAAAATCAACAAAAAATACTGTTGTAGCGCGACAAAAAAAAAACATTCTTAATCTTTGGAAATTGGTTTAAATTGCTCATTCAAAAATTAAAAATTGTAAAATTTAGTTCAAGTTGGTAAAAAAATTACAAAGCTAAAAATCGTTCGGTACACCAAATCACTTTAAACGGATGTTTTAACAAATAAATTGAGAAATTAAGGGTATTGAAAAATGTTGATGTCCTTCTATAAATTTGATGGACAGTATATTAAAATAAGTAAGTTTTAAATACTTACTTATAGGCTCTAATCAAGGCACAAACTCAAATTGTTCAAGCTAAGTTATTCATATTTTCAGAATGTAGTTTTAAAACACAACCGCACTTAAGAACGGAATATTTATTACTACTTTAATAATGTGTAAAACCTTTAATTGAAACTTAACGTAAAATGGATCCAAAAACATTCAAAATTCATCGGTAACTATTTATTTAAGTATATAACAAAGTGCTTTGTTTAAACATTCGATAGTTTAAAATAGACATGGCTCATTTTTTGTTTCGTATATAAATCATATTTCAAACACAACTCATAATGTGTTTGTGTGCCAGATAAATATAGATTTGAATGTATGATCTGAATTGCTGTTTATCCAAGTGTATGCAATATCGTCTGTGTATGAAATACGAGATAAACAATCAATTTTTGAACTTCACAATGATCTGTAGAATATTGATGCTCATTTGCTGGAACGAAACTTAAACATTTAAATAAAAGTTAAAATTAAGTCTTGTATCAAAAAATAGTTCTGCACACTTTTCTTCTACAAGTCGTTAAGCTGGCTATAGTTAGACTTTCGGCGTTATCATCGGTATACGTTGATCGTTGTTGTTCGTATGCGGAACAACGAAAATGTAAATGATAAAACCGAAGAACGAACTAAGAACGAATGAAGAACTTGCAAATTCAAATCAGAGGTCAGAAATGTCGGTGTTCGTTCTTCGTTGTTACCCGAACAACGTGTGCTTACATTCGAAAACTGACAATAAGTGGTTTCACCAAACCAAGGAGCTCAACAGAATATTACTTCAGTCATTATTAAATAGTTTCGAAAATCATCTTAAATCGTCTTAATTTTTCTAATTATATGTGATTACCGTTCTCTCGTCAGCAAACAACCCTTCCTCAAAGAGGATCGCTTTTTCTTTTCTTTTTTTCCACAATTTAAAATGCCAACAATGTGTTGTTATTCATTTTCAGCCTTATAGTGCTATGCACTCTTTATAATGCCTCTGAACGCAAAAACCTTATTCATAAACTTATGCAATGTTGAATAGAGGCAACATAAGCTAAACGCGTTTGGAGGTTGTATAGAGCCAACATAAGGGTTGTTTAGTATCGGAATGTCACTTTGACTCACACACAACAATAATGTAGATAGATATTAGGGGGGCGCTTATTTTTGTAATCTTTAAGGTGTTGAAATCTGACTATCAAAATATTTTATAAAATTAAATACAACAATAAATAATTTTGGTTTTGTTAATTTATTGTACATTTTTGTTGTGATGTTGTTTAAATAAAATTAAGAATATTTTGTTGTACACTTTATTTAATAGAATCTACTTAATAAGTGTAAAAGATTTAAAGATTTTCCATCAAATCTTACAACTTTTGCAAATGCTCGACGGCATGCGTGATTTAAATAAAATTATACAAAGACTTACCTTCATCACTTTCACGGGAAAATACAAATAAATTTTAAGCATTACAAAATAAGCACCACCCTTTTATTTTTCTCCTCAACAAAAACATCACGATGTGAGTGAATGGAACAATTCATGGAATAAATCAAAAACGACGTTTTTTTTGTTTCAAATATTTTTAATTTTATTTGCGAACACAAACAAAGAACAAAGCAACTGTATAATTATAATAATATTAAAAGAAATGAATACAAAAAGAATTATTTTTATTGATTCTTCACGCAGCACACACACACAGCTGGATCTCCTTTGTCAGTTTTGAAAGTAAAACGTACAAGATTCCTCATTTATAGTACTAATTTTAACACAAGCTCATTATAACTATAATGGGATGAAAACTATTTTATGCATAACAATTTATGCAACGTTGTATAGTGGCTACATAAATCCTTATGCAGTGCATAACTATTCATCTGTTCAGCGGATTCTAATGAATACGGCTGTTTGTTGTTAAGAACGAACTGAATAAAAAACCGAATTAATGTAGGTTAATACCTATTTGTTGTTCGTTGTTGAGAGATGAACGAACACCGAACAATGTACAACGAAATGAATGAAGAACGAAAGTCTAAAGCCAGCTTTAGACGTGGTCATTAGGCATCTATGTGATGTTTTCCGGGGAAATTGGCCAGGTACCGAAAAACTAGTTTTCAATAAATAACTCAACCATTTTTCACTTTTGGTATAAAAAGTGAGGGCGAAAGGAGAAGGATAAAGGTAATGGAGGATAAATAGCCCCAAAATGTGCATTCTTCAATAACCCGAAGAACATTATCTGATTTTAAGGATTTTTTTTTTTTGAAATGTTGATAATTGATAATTGAATTCGGAAAAAAGATTACAATTTAAATGCATCAAAATGATCCCGATTTGCAATCGAAGAGTCATCTTCAAACCTCGGAGGCTACGTTAATAAGCAAAATTGTCACTGTTTGGTGTGGTTTTTGGGCTGGCGATGGCGGTGTGATTGGACCTTACTTACCTCTTGAACACAATGGGATGCAGCTGTAGCTAAAATAATAGCTGTAGTAGGTATAAGCTGTTAATAAAAACGCTCATTCAAGTAGCAAAGGACGTCTGTAATGATGTAGCGCGTCATCACAGCTGTTTTGGATTATAAATTTATTCGAGACGTGTTCAACGCATATGAAATTTATATTTGAACTGAATTTGTATGATAGCTGGCGTTGAGGCAACTTTCGCCGCAGACAATTTTCTTACTTCAGCTACAGCCCTACAGCTTCTCATTGTGGCGATGTACACCATTTTCGTATCTTTCAACTTTGACAGTGCTACATGCACCAGCTAGAGCTACACCATTGTGTCCGGCCAGTTATTAGAAAATAAGGCTGGTGCAACTGTAACGGTGAATGGTTTGCGCTACCAACCTATAAATAATGATTTTTTATGACTAGTACAGGCAATGGGGAAAAATCTGAAAAAAGTTTTGACGTCTAAAAAGTTTGAATGCAGTTTTGAAGAGGTGTTGCTTTTTAGCATAAATCTCGATTTGCGGGATTTTTGGTCCTGTGGGGCGTCCGCCATCTTGGCAAAACGACTTCTTTTGATAATTTGCGTTTTTCTCACTTCTTGTGCTTTTTTATGAACAAAATTTTATAAACTTTTTTTTTTAATTTAAATTTCCTACAAATCGGTATATAAACTATTTTGCTGGTGTAGATAATGTAAATGTTATTAATGAAAAACGAGTACAAAATTAGGCCTTACGGGCTTAGTTATCGAATAACTCCCAAGCTATTACTTTTATAAAAAAAAGTCCTAAATTAAAGGTGTAACAAAAGGCTGGCGCGAGTAGGTTTATTTCCCCCCGTTTAGGCAGAAGGGGAAATTTTCTAAAAAAAATGACTTAAAATATAAAAAAATTATTAAAAATCAACGGCAATACTCAAAATATCATGTTATAGCTTTTTTGAAAGCCAAAAACCTGTTCTTAAATTAACTTTTTAAATCAAGTTATTTGAGCAACCAGTTTTTGAGAAAATAATTTTCAAACTCAAAATTAAAAAAAATAAAAATTTAATTTTTCTCTTCTTTCCAAGATGGCGGACGCCCCACAAGACCAAAAATCCCGCAAATCGAGATTTATGCTAAAAAGCAATCCCACTTCAAAACTGCATTCAATTTTTTCAGACGTCAAAACTTTTTTCAGATTGCCCTTATTTGACTCCCCGTTGCCTGTACTAGACCGGAATCGTAAGATATTGATGTGGACGACGTTTATTTTCAACAAGACGGGCGGCGCGCGTTTCGTGCCACACAAGCAACGAAACAATCGCAATTTTGCAAGAAAAGTTTCCTGGCCGTGTTATTTTTCAAATATGTGATCACAATTGGCCACCGAGATCTTGTACCTGAAGACTTTTTTTTTGGTTACGTGAAAGATAAGGTCTATGCGAATTAGGTGGCTCAGGTGAGACTGTCGCAAATGCAAATTGCATGGGGAATTGGAGATAAAGTCAAGTGCTTAGGTTTTGACACAACATCAGTCAATACGGGAAGAAGAAATGGGGCATGCATTCTTCTTGAACAAAAAATGGACAAGGACATGCTGTGGTTGGCATGCCGTCACCACATCCATGAGATCATTTTGGAAGCAGTGGTCAAGAGATCACTGGGACCATCAACGGGTCCTGCATTGGCCCAACATCGATCGACAAAAATACGAAACAGCCTTGTCCAATGAAATTTTCGCTGCCGCAATTATTGAAATCAAGGAAGAAATTATTGCCTTTTCTACATCTCAGCTCCAAAAGTTCTAGCCACGAGATGACTACAAGGAACTTCTGGAACTAACAGTTATTTTCTTGGGAGGAGTTTCTGATACAAAATTGCCATTTAAAGCTCCAGCTGGCCTACACCGTGCTAGATGGATGTCGAAAGCTATTTACTGCCTAAAGATATAGATGTTTCGCAGTCAGTTCAAGCTAACGAAGAGGGAAGGAGGGAAAGAAGGGAACAAGGAATTCGTGATAATTGCCTTTTTGTTGTGAGAATCTATGTCAGGCCCTGGATGACTTCTTCTGATTCGACGTCAGCTCGACGAAATGATCTGGAACTTCTCAATAATCTTGAAAGCTACAACAAAATAAATTTCAAAAGTTGCTCTCCAAAAGTTCCTGGGGCATCTCTGGTACTTGTCGGAAGAACTTGGGGCTTTTGGATTTTTCGATGAAGGAGTTTCCATTTCCAATGAAACAAAAAGGAAGATGGTTTCCGCCCTCAAACTAATGTGGGTTCCAGGACATGTTGGTATAAAAGGCAATGAAGCAGCGGGCATGGCTGCTAAATCTGCCATTAAAGAACCACTTGCTACCTTCTTTATCCCAAATAAAAAAGACATTCAAAAAGAGATAAACCAACACTGGGATGCTATACAGAAAGAGGATTGGAAACACTATATCCACCACTACGTCCAATTCAATCCAAATGCTGAAAGTATACTGTACCCAATCAATTGCTCGTGGAAAAAAATCAAATTTTTTCTGAGACTTCGCCTAGGTCATACTTACACCACACAGAGTCATCTTATATCAAAAAACGATCCACCAATCTGTAACCTATGCTTCAAAAATGAACCGATCACCATCAAACTTATCACTGAGGAATGCACAACAATCATAAATGCTTCAAAAAAACTTTTCCCAAATACAACCATAAAAAATCTGCTAAAAATTCCATCAATCCAAAACATGGAAAATAGTATTTAAATTATCTTAAGTTATTTTTTATTAGAATATATGTACATATATATTCCTATCATCTTTACTTGTATAAACATTTTTATTTTTATTTTCGAGCAAATAGCCCTGGTACTTGGTCCTCAAAAAAAAATATTAGCACTGTAATTTATTTACTTGTTAATAAAGTTATAAATAAATAAATAAATAAAAAACAAGATCTAGAATTAATAAGGTACAACTTCTTACAGATCATAAAAGTTTTTTTTTTGATTATAAAAGAAAATGTTTTTTTTTTTTTAGAAAATATTGGTATTATTAACTGTTAAAAAGAGTGGAAACAACACACACACCTGAACTTAAATATTTGACAGTGCGTCGTTTTATGCAAACAAAAGATGAATGTTAATGTTAAACTATAGCAAGGCAGCATTCGGCAATCAAAAAGCGATTAGGTAGATAGTTTATACAAATGAACAATCTAGGTGGCAGTATCGATTGCGTGTGGTGTCAATTAATCAAAAGGGAAGACGAAGACGGAAACTTACATACTTGTACCTTAAAAAAAAACAAGCATATATAAGGTTTTCCAATAAGAGGTTTCATTTTGATATATATCAATAAATGTTTATATCATTGTAAAGAAGAAGGTAAGCCATTAACAATGGACAACAATATCAGCCAAATGGCCGACACGGCTACGGTTGCAGGCAGCACCATATCTCTCTCATGAGGTTTTCCATGACCAATTGACACATTTACGGCTGTATGTTCTCGACAGTAGCGGATCTAGGGTTTTGGGCGTGGGGGCACTCAGATAAAAAAACATTGTTATCCGAAGAATTTTCCATTCTTGTAACATAGTGAGTTAAAAATTGTTGGCTCAGCAAAAAGTTGTTGTAGCAATAACTCATTTTTGATTTTTTAACAATCAAAACTTCAATTTAAAAATAAAATTCTTGAAAAAACAATTAAAACATTTTTAAACATTTTCAAAAACAGAAAATTGTTAGCCTAGGAATAAAATTTTTGTTTTAAATTATTTCTACTGGCAAAATATCTTTTCAAGAATCAAATTGTTGAGCCAACAATTCATTCTTCAGTTAACAATTATTATCAAGAACATACAAAGTTGGAATACCAATGGAAAGTGTAAATTATTTGTATTATTATCTGATTTCAAGAATTAGTTCTTGATCCAAGAAAAAAAAAATATTTGTTTTAAAATCAACATTAAATTATTTTGAAAACAACCACGACAATTGTTATTAAATTGAAGAAAAAATGATTGTTCTAATGTCAACAGTCTGTTTTCATTAGTCTGTCCAATTTCATATCCCTTATCTTCATCTATCTCTCACTCACACAGTAAAACATCTTTCATTTTCTTGGGATATATTGCATTATTGTATATTCAACAATAAAAGTTGTTGCCACAAGTACTGCATACTTGAATGGATTTTTTTTTTGTATTATACCTAATTAAAACTGTTTCTTTAACAATCAATTCTTGAGATTTAAGTATAATTTGTTACTTTCTCAACAACTAGTTCTTGGCACAAAAATTTGTTCTTGGGACAACATTTTGTTCTTAAACTCTTGAAAACCCAACTGTAAATCTGTCTCTTAGAAGTGTCTTGTGAAATGCGATCGGTGCAACAGTGAATTAATAAAATGAAAACAATTAAACAAATAAAACTGCGATACAAATATCCAATTTCTTCATTTTTAACTGCATGTTATAAGGACGTAAATGCCGAATTGCTAATAAATGTAGACTACAACAGATTACATGCGGGAAAATCTAATAAACTCTTCGAAAAGTTCAACGAGTTAGAAAAAAAGCCAAAAAAGTTTTTTTTCATCATAAATTAAAGAGAAACTCTTTCTTGAAATGTATTTATAAGAAAATGATTTACCCTGAACTTTATGCTGGTAATTATATTCATGAATTCTTTTTCAGATTCAACAACATTATTCTTTTTTTATTTGTTGCAGACGATCTTAATTCCGACAAGGTTAGGCAAAACTTACCAACCATCAATTTTTGATGCCCAAAAAGATATATTTTTTCCATGGGTAAGCTTAAATAACTTAAAGCAGAAGGAAGATGAACTGCAACTCCAAGCTGTTTCGGAAAAATGTTTGTAGTTGGGGGGGGTAAATGCTACTAAATTTCAACGCTGCTCGATGCTATAGATTTAGTTGCTAAGA
This sequence comes from Melangyna quadrimaculata, assembly GCA_949320155.1. Lineage (NCBI taxonomy): Eukaryota > Metazoa > Arthropoda > Insecta > Diptera > Syrphidae > Melangyna > Melangyna quadrimaculata. The sequence continues at coordinate 83,593,593 of OX439484.1, read as the reverse complement.
TTTGTTTCGTTTTAAATTTAAAATACAGTCAGAAACGCAAATATGTGTGGTTGAAAAAATTTCAAAAATAGAAAACATTATTTCAAAACTTGAAAATTTCGACCATTAATAAAGTTTATGATACAAACTCACATATTACCCGTGTTTTATTGGCAAAGCTATCCATAGTAGGATTTTACATGAATAACAAATACAACATCGGCAGTATGTATACTGCCGATAAAAGTTAAAGTAGAATCATACTGCGGATAGTTTTCCGAGTCTCGAATGGATTTTTGGTGATTTCATTCTCAAATGTAGGTTACTATTAGTTTTTTCGTGAAGTTACTTTTAACTGCTTCTGATTCTCACAAATACTATATTTTTTTTTTAATATTCTGACAGGTTTTCTTTCAGTTAAACCAATTTTGAAATACAAAAACCAGGCCACTGCGGATGCGTTTTTTTGGTAATTTTCTACTGTACTATTTATAGAATGCCAAAAAAACACGGGTATTATATGCATTATCTGTAACAAATCTTTACAAAATTCAAAAAAAAATCTCATTCATTTAAAAGATGATCATAAGAGTCCAAAACACTTTCAATTTTCTTCCAAATAAAATTGATGTGACAAATACTTTAACGTATTTATACATTTTAAGCATCATATTTCAAAACACGATAGCAAGCCAGACAGTTGTAATTCAGTCAGTTCAGTTGTAAATCAGTCCTTAAAGAGTAAAGACAATAGAACCTGCCATTTCAACCTATGAAATTCATCCGAATACCCAAGCACGTGATTGTTTATTGTTAATTGTTAATTTTTCGACGTGTGTAAGGAGTGTCACTTTAAATAACTCGGAAGAAGTTGATCGTTTTAATTAATACTTTTGTTCGCATTAAATTTATTATTTATGTATTATATGAAAAAAAAAAAATAAAATATGAAACTCGTTTAGAAAACTTTAAGCGTTTTTCTGCTTCATCGTCTATGTTTTATTTTGTCGAAAAAAAAAATTCTCTGTTTACTGAAACCAAGGGGTGTTTTAAAAGTAGGTTTAAAGGAGAACCGGTAAAAATTTATGGAAGCTGGTCTAGGAACCAATAACAACGAGACATATCTCGTTGAAAAGGTATTTTTGTGTACATGAATACTTACTATGGCAGCTTATTCCAAATCGCGTGTGAAAAAAGTTATTGGTCGACAAAGATTTGAATATGGTACATATGTATAATTCAAACATACATACATATAATGTAAGTATGTAGTATAGACAACAATGTGCTGGCCTTACCAATAACAACAAGACATATGTTTCTGAAAAGGTCTTTTTATGTACTACAATAGCTACATTGACAGCTTACTTCAAATCCCTGTGTGAAAAAATTTTTTCGCTAATTAAGGTTTCGATGTGGTGAATTTTAGTATAGAAAATGTATATTTTGTAGGTATATAGTATAGGGAAAAATGTGATGGTCCAACCAATAGGGATGCGACGTACGTCGTTGGAAAGATACTTTCATGCAGGTACTACAATAGTAACGTGGACAGCACATTTCATATCGCTGTGTGAAAAAAGTTATTCGATAATTAAGATTGTGATGTGGTGAATTTTAGTATAGAAAATGTATACAGCATAGACAAATTCTATTATTTCATACTAAAATGTACCTACCCTTCAAGCAAAATCACGGACCCGAATTTCTCGGTTCACTTTGGAATCACTGAGTGTCTCGCACACATTAACAAATTTTCTGTGTACACATGTAAAAAGAAGAACAAGAATCGAGAGAATTTTTTTATGCACGGAGAAATAGAGAGAGTGTACAGTCATTTTGTTTTAATTTCCACCACTTTTTTGTTTAGTTCAGTTTTGTAGGTAGCGCCGCGAAGACCATTGCTTTTTTATCTTTTTTTCTTGTGAAAACTTTAAGAAATTTCCAATCAAAAATACAAGTTTATTGTTTATTATATGTATATGTTTAGTTGTGAAAATATATATTGTACCTTTTATAATTGATAAATAAAAATAAAGACTTGAAATTAACAAAATTCTGTTTGTTTTTTTTTGTATGCAATGTAGAAACTCGACTAGATGGGGAAGTTTCTTTTTAATACCATACATTTGGGTATGCCTCGATTCATTAATTTTTGTTGGTCCGTTTTGGATTCCATTTAGGCTTCGTTTTCTCGGAGTATGGTGAATTGGAATACTTTCTCTCTCTCACAATACATTCACATAATGGCTCCGTGGTGAATCTAATTTCCATACTAATTTGATCCGATTTGGAATCGTTTTGGATCCGGTTTTGCGTCCGTTTATGAACTGGTTTCGGATCCACAACGGACTCGCTTGCTTGAAGGGTAATCACAATCTTAATTATCGAATAACTTTTTTCACACAACGATTTGAAATGCGCGGTCTAGGTAACTATTCTAGTACATGAAAATACCTATCCAACGACGTACGTCGCGCTCTTATTGGTTGAACCAAACATTTGTACCTATACTACATACCTACAAAATGAACTTTTTCTATACTTAAATTCACCACATCACAATCTTAATTAGGGATTAACTTTGTTCACACAGGGATTTGAAGTAAGCTGTCATTGTAGCTATTGTAGTACATAAAAAGATCTTTTCAGAAACATATGTCTTGTTGTTATTGGTAAGGCCAGTTAATTGTTGCCTATACCTACAACATACTTTACTTACATTATATTTTTAAATAATATGCACCAAATTACAAATTTTGTTGGATAATAACTCTTTTCACACAGCAGTTTGGAATGAGCTGTCATAGTAAGTATTCATGTACACAAAAATTCCTTTTTAACGACATATATCTCGTTGTTATTGGTTATGTAGACAGTTTTGTCCGGTCTCCTTTAAAACTTAAAACTTTTATACGGAGGGCAACGTATTTATTTTTCAATAATCTCTTATAAAACATTTATGTATTTCAACAACTTTATTTTTAAAGTAAGTTGATAAACAATTCTTAACACAACAATATCCGCTATATTTGTGCCAACAATTTCATTTTTTATTGACAATTTTTTATTGGGTCAAAAATCTAAGGTTTAAAAGTCTGACATGTTTTGTTCTTGATCCAACTATTCAATTTTTAAATTTTTTATTTTAACCTTCATTTTAACCTACGAAAATTGTTGGTTCAAAGTATAAAATTCTTGATATTACAATTTTTTTTCTGAGTGGGGGCTTGGAGATCCAGTTTGAGACAAAAATGTAAATGATATCTAAGAAGTTTCACTGGCAAAATCTCATGTGTTTTGACAGTATGAGCCCTCTGGAGATCTCATTTTTGTGAACTAGCCAAATCAGATAGTAGAGCAAATATCTGTTTTTTTTTCGAATTGTCACTGGAAAGCACAGAAAACAATTTTTTGCCGAATGAAAAATGAAATATCAAAACTTCACGACTTTTAGTTGGACTGACAAAAAACTGCTCTGAAAAATAGCATGCGGCCTAATTCTGCAAGCGTAAATGAATTTTCGTTTATTAATTTGCACGTCGTCACCCTAGAGTCAAGAGAGAATGCAAAAATTCATTTGCTTCTCCATGATTTTCTGAGTGAACAGAGAAAACTTACGCTTGTGAAATTTCTCTCCTTGATTAGAGATCTTAATGTAATTGCTTTGGAAATACAAGCCCCAAGATTCTCTAGGCCCTGGCTGGCCCGTAAGAAACTATTCTTGTTGTATTAAACAATTACACTTAAATTGATCGACTTTTAATCGGGTTTTACTCCCAACTGCATTTTTTTGTTAAATAAGCTAAGTTTTAAAGGTAAATTGTTGTTGCATTTGACATGTTAATTGTTCAACCTCGACGTTTTTTCCATTATTTTCTCTTCAAGCTGTAGCCCCAACTTTGGTCTTTGACAGTCCCTAGAGTTAAGTCCCAATCACTGTCTGGAATAAGTTAAATTATTAGGGAATTGGTTGTTTAACACCGACCACGTTTTCGTCCAGTTAATGTCAGGCCTTAGCCCCGAGCTGGTTTTTTCGTCTCATTTTTCTGCGCTTTATTTATAGGGAATAATTGTTGAACTGGCATTATCTTCAATAATTGCCTAAAATCTTTAGCCCCAACGCCCAACCAAATTCGTTTGGGGTCTAAAAAAAATTACATAACATGTAAATTGTTCAGCCCAGATCTCGTTATTTTGTATGATTCCCATCAAATTTAACAGGTTAACAATATATGAGACGCATTTTATGCGGCCTCATTTTCTACACGTTGTAATGTATTGTTTTCTATATTTCAATTAATTTTAGGAATCATTTGGGGGGGGGGGCTTTAGCCCCTATAGCTACCCCATGGATCCGCCACTGGTCCTCGATAACTTCACGAATTCTATCTTAAATGTCTTGAATTGATTGTGGAGCATTGGCATTAGGGTGCGCCTTATATCAGGCAAAAAAAGAAAATTATTATTTTTGGACGTCCCAACCCACTATTTTGTTTTGATATTACAGAACCGCCGAGTATTTGAGCTTACGAAATCTTCCAACCCTTTTATTTTGTTGTAGCTTTTACCCCCCCCCCCCCCCCCCCAACTACAAACATTTTTCCGAAACAGCTTGGAGTTGCAGTTCATCTTCCTTCTGTTTTAAGTTATTTAAGCTTACCCATTGAAAAAATATATCTTTTTGGGCATCAGAAATTGATGGTTGGTAAGTTTTGCCTAACCTTTTCGGAATTAAGATCGTCTGCAACAATTAAAAAAAGAAAAATGTTGTTGAATCTGAAAAAGAATTCATGAATATAATTACCAGCACAAAGTTCAGGGTAAATCATTTTCTTATAAATACATTTCAAGAAAGAGTTTCTCTTTAATTTATGATGAAAAAAAACTTTTTTGGCTTTTTTTCTAACTCGTTAAACATTTAGAAGAGTTTATTAGATTTTCCCGCATGTAATCTGTTGTAGTCTACATTTATTAGCAATTCGGCATTTACGTCCTTATAACATGGACATGCAGTTAAAAATGAAGAAATTGTTTATTTGTTTAATTGTTTTCCTTTTATTAATTCACTGTTGCACCGATCGCATTTCACAAGACATTGATTTTTTGCACTTCTAAGAGACAGATTTATAGTTGGGTTTTCAAGAGTTTAAGAACAAATTGTTGTCCCAAGAACAAATTTTTGTGCCAAGAACTAGTTGTTGAAAAAGTAACAAATTATACTTAAATCTCAAGAATTGATTGTTAAAGAAACAGTTTTAATTAGGTATAATACAAACAAAAATCCATTCAAGTATGCAGTACTTGTGGCAACAACTTTTATTGTTGAATATAAATACAATAATGCAATATATCCGAAGAAAATGAAAGTTGTTTTACGGTGTGAGTGAGAGATAGATGAAGATAAGGGTAATGAAATTGGACAGACCAATGAAAACAGACTGTTGACATTAGAACAATAATTTTTTCTTCAATTTAATAACAATTGTCGTGGTTGTTTTCAAAATAATTTAATGTTGATTTTAAAACAAATATTTTTTTTTCTTGGATCAAGAACTAATTCTTGAAATCAGATAATAACACAAATAATTTACACTTTCCATTGTTTTTCCAACTTTGTATGTGCTTGATAATAATTGTTAACTGAAGAACGGATTGTTGGCTCAACAATTTGATTCTTGAAAAGATATTTTGCCAGTAGAAATAATTTAAAACAAAAATTTTATTCCTACGCTAACAATTTTCTGTTTTTGAAAATGTTTAAAAATGTTTTAATTGTTTTTTCAAAAATTTTATTTTTAAATTGAAGTTTTGATTGTTAAAAAATCAAAAATGAGTTGTTGCTACAACCACTTTTTGCTGAGCCAACAATTTTTAACTCACAATGTTACAAGAATGGAAAATTCTTTGGATAACAATGTTTTTTTTATCTGAGTGCCCCCACGCCCAAATCCTAGATCCGCTACTGTCGAGGACATACAGCCGTAAATGTGTCAATTGGTCATGGAAAACCTCTTGAGAGAGATATGGTGCTGCCTGCAACCGTAGCCGTGTCGGCCATTTGGCTGATATTGTTGTCCATTGCTAATGGCTTACCTTCTTCTTTACAATGATATAAACATTTATTGATATATATCAAAATGAAACCTCTTATTGGAAAACCTTATGTATGCTTGTTTGTTTTTAAGGTACAAGTATGTAAGTTTCCGTCTTCGTCTTCCCTCTTGATTAATTGACACCACACGCAATCGATACTGCCACCTAGATTGTTCATTTGTATAAACTATCTACCTAATCGCTTTTTGATTGCCGAATGTTGCCTAGCTATAGTTTAACATTAACATTCATCTTTTGTTTGCATAAAACGACGCACGGTCAAATATTTAAGTTCAGGTGTGTGTGTTGTTTCCACTCTTTTTAACAGTTAATAATACCAATATTTTCTAAAAAAAAAAAAACATTTTCTTTTATAAACATAAAAAAACTTTTATGATCTGTAAGATGCCAGAAGTTGTACCTTATTAATTCTAGATCTTGTTTATTATTTATTTATTTATTTATAACTTTATTAACAAGTAAATAAATTACATTGCTAATATTTTTTTTGAGCACCAGCTACCAGGCCTATTTGCTCGAAAATAAAAATAAAAATGTTTATACAAGTAAAGATGATAGGAATATATATGTATATTCTAATAAAAAATAACTTAAGATAATTTAAATACTATTTTCCATGTTTACTTCGCATATGAGATTGTAAATTAAGTCTATGTTTTGGATTGATGGAATTTTTAGCAGATTTTTTATGGTTGTATTTGGAAAAGGTTTTTTTTTAAGCATTTATGATTGTTGTGCATTCCTCAGTGATATGTTTGATAGGTTACAGATTGGTGGATCGTTTTTTGATAAGATGACTGTGTGGTGTAAGTATGACCTAGGCGAAGTCTCAGAAAAAATTTGATTTTTTTCCAAGAGCAATTGATTGGGTACAGTATACTTTCAGCATTTGGATTGAATTGGACGTAGTGGTGAATATAGTGTTTCCAATCCTCTTTCTGTATAGCATCCCAGTGATGGTTTATCTCTGTTTGAATGTCTTTTTTATTTGGGATAAAGAAGGTAGCAAGTGGTTCTTTAATGGCAGATTTAGCAGCCATGTCCGCTGCTTCGTTGCCTTTTATACCAACATGTCCTGGAACCCACATTAGTTTGAGGGCGGAAACCATGTTCCTTTTTGTTTCATTGGAAATTGAAACTCCTTCATCGAAAAATCCAAAAGCCCCAAGTTCTTCCGACAAGCACCAGAGATGCCCCAGGAACTTTTGGAGAGCAACTTTTGAAATTTATTTTGTTGTAGCTTTGAGAAGTTCCAGATCATTTCGTCGAGCTGACGTCGAATCAGAAGAAGTCATCCAGGGCCTTACATAGATTCTCACAACAAAAAGGCAATTATCACGAATTCCTTGTTCCCTTCTTTCCCTCCTTCCCTCTTCGTTAGCTTGAACTGACTGCGAAACATCTATATCTTTAGGCAGTAAATAGCTTTCGACATCCATCTAGCACGGTGTAGGCCAGCTGGAGCTTTAAATGGCAATTTTGTATCAGAAACTCCTCCCAAGAAAATAACTGTTAGTTCCAGAAGTTCCTTGTAGTCATCTCGTGGCTAGAACTTTTGGAGCTGAGATGTAGAAAAGGCAATAATTTCTTCCTTGATTTCAATAATTGCGGCAGCGAAAATTTCATTGGACAAGGCTGTTTCGTATTTTTGTCGATCGATGTTGGGCCAATGCAGGACCCGTTGATGGTCCCAGTGATCTCTTGACCACTGCTTCCAAAATGATCTCATGGATGTGGTGACGGCATGCCAACCACAGCATGTCCTTGTCCATTTTTTGTTCAAGAAGAATGCATGCCCCATTTCTTCTTCCCGTATTGACTGATGTTGTGTCAAAACCTAAGCACTTGACTTTATCTCCAATTCCTCATGCAATAGTTGCCTCATAAACTGCATTTGCTCAATCTCACTGCAGCCAGAACTTTGTAACGTTTGCTGATTTTAAAATCTTTTCTTGATCAGAGCTACAAGTACCTGTCGCCATGTTAACTATTTATTTCCGAATGGCACAAAATTTCCAAGCGAGTTTACTCTTATAAGGTTAAAAGGCACGAAGTTTTTTTCGAAGAAGTGAAATTTTTTACCAGGTCACACAATATTTGTTCGGGTAGGTAGGTACACGACATTTTTTTCGGAGGAGGTTCCGGATACTATTAAAAATTCCAGGGAACTAAACAATTTCAAGGGATACTGAATTCTTAGAAGATTCAAACCAGTAAAGTTGTTGCTTTTTGGTCAGCCCAATCTTCCTTTTCAAAGCCAGGAAGCGACCCTAAATTTTATCCGATTTGTAATTTTTTTTTTTTTCATGAGAAAGAACCAGTTGACCGGTTGGGAGAACGTAATTTCATAAGTTTCAAAATAAGGCGCACCCTAATTGACATAGACCTTATCTTTCACGCAACCAAAAAAAAAGTCTTCAGGTACAAGATCTCGGTGGCCAATTGTGATCACATATTTGAAAAATAACACGGCCAGGAAACTTTTCTTGCAAAATTGCGATTGTTTCGTTGCTTGTGTGGCACGAAACGCGCGCCGCCCGTCTTGTTGAAAATTAACGTCGTCCACATCAATATCTTACGATTCCGGTCGAGTACAGGCAACGGGGAGTCAAATAAGGGCAATCTGAAAACAGTTTTGACGTCTGAAAAAATTGAATGCAGTTTTGAAGTGGGATTGCTTCTTAGCATAAATCTCGATTTGCGGGATTTTTGATCTTGTGGGGCGTCCGCCATCTTGGAAAAAAGAAAAAAATTAAATTTTTATTTTTTTTAATTTTGAGTTTGAAAATTATTTTCTCAAAAACTGTTTGCTCAAACAACTTGATTTTAAAAGTTAATTTAAGCATAGGTTTTTGGCTTTCAAAAAAGCTTTAACATGATATTTTGAGTGTTGCCGTTGCCGTTTTTTTATATTTTAAGTCATTTTTTTAGAAAATTGCCCCTTCTGCCTAAACGGGGGGAAATAAATCTTAACTCAACCTACACGCGCCAGCCTTTTGTTACACCTTTAATTTAGGACTTTTTTTTTAGGCCCGTAAGGCGTAATTTTGTACTCGTTTTTCATTAATAACTTTTACATTATCTACACCAGAAAAATAGTTTATATACCAATTTGTAGGAAATTTAAATTAAAAAAAAAGTTTATAAAATTTTGTTCATAAAAAAGCACAAGAAGTGAGAAAAACGCAAATTATCAAAAGAAGTCGTTTTGCCAAGATGGCGGACGCCCCACAAGTCCAAAAATCCCGCAAATCGAGATTTATGCTAAAAAGCAACACCTCTTCAAAACTGCATTCAAACTTTTTAGACGTCAAAACTTTTTTCAGATTTTTCCCCATTGCCTGTACTAGTCATAAAAAATCATTATTAATAGGTTGGTAGCGCAAACCATTCACCGTTACAGTTGCACCAGCCTCATTTTCTAATAACTGGCCGAGCACAATGGTGTAGCTCTAGCTGTTGCATGTAGCACTGTCAAAGTTGAAAAATACGAAAATGGTGTACATCGCCACAATGGGAAGCTGTAGGACTTTAGCTGAAGTAAGAAAATTGTCTGCGGCAAAAGTTGCCTCAACGCCAGCTATCATATAAATTCAGTTCAAATATAAATTTCATATGCGTTCAACACGTCTCGAATAAATTTACAATCCAAAACAGCTGTGATGATGCGCTACATCATTACAGACGTCCTTTGCTACTTGAATGAGCGTTTTTATTGACAGCTTATACTACAGCTATTATTTTAGCTACAGCTGCATCCCATTGTGTTCAAGGGGTAAGTAAGGTCCAATCACACCACCATCGCCAGCCCAAAAACCACACCAAACAGTGACACGTTGGCTTTTAAACTATCATTCTTGGATTTTCCGAGCCCCAAATGCGACAATTTTGCTTATTAACGTAGACTCCGAGGTGAAGATGACTCTTCGATTGCAAATCGGGATCATTTTGATGCATTTCAATTGTTATCTTTTTTCCGAATTCAATTATCAACATTTCAAAAAAAAAATCCTTAAAATCAGATAATGTTCTTCGGGTTATTGAAGAATGCACATTTTGGGGCTATTTATCCTCCATTACAATTATCCTTCTACTTTCGCCCTCAATTTTTATACCAAAAGTGAAAAATGGTTGAGTTATTTATTGAAAACTAGTTTTTCGGTACCTGGCCAATTTCCCCGGAAAACATCACATAGATGCCTAATGACACGTCTAAAGCTGGTTTTAGACTTTCGTTCTTCATTCATTTCGTTGTACATTGTTCGTTCATCGTATTAACCTACATTAATTCGGTTTTTTATTCAGTTCGTTCTTAACAACAAAATGAATAACAACACATTGTTGGCAGGTCGGCATTTTAAATTGTGGAAAAAAAGAAAAGAAAAAGAGATCCTCTTTGAGGAAGGGTTGTTTGCTTACGAGAAAACGGTTATCACATATAATTAGAAAATGTTTAAATTCGAAACTATTTAATAATGTCTGAAGCAGTAGCGGATCTAGGATTAGGCTGTGGGGGGGGGGGGCTTGGTGGATCCAGTTTGAGACATTAATGGCCAGTTTCACAAGTTAAACTACAATTTATGTTTAAACTTAAGTTCAGCACTTGATTTGGTTTCAAAGTAAACCTTGAACTTAGATAATTCTGTAGTTCTAGTTAAACGGTTAAACGAATGTATTCTGCCATTTAAACTTCATAGCCCTAGAGCCGACAGCAAATTTTGGGAGTGGATTGATAACCAAAATATGAGTATGATGGTTTGTAGGTGCATATATCGCGGTATCAAAAACAACCGTCTCTCAGATTTCTTTTTCAGCCTTTTGCGGGGGTGGGGGTTTGAAAATAGCGATTTTCCAGTTTATTTTGTCAGAGGTATTACCACTTCAATAAATTTAAAAAATATATTATGTGATGTTGTCATTAAGTCAAAACATCATAATCTTTGCAATTCGACCAATATAACTCAAAATATAAGCTTTTTAAGAGGACCTTATCGTCTTTTTCTTGCAGAATTATAAATCACAAAAAATCAACAAAACAAAGTCGACAAAAAAATCGATTAAGGTTCGCTTAAAAACCTAATATTTGTCGGATTGCCAAGATTTTGACATTTTAACTTAAAGAAAATGACAGAGCATCACATTATATAGTTCTTAAATTTATTGAAGTGGTAATACCTATGAAAAAATAAACTGGAAAATCGCTATTTTCAAACTCCCACCACCGCCAAAGGCTGAAAAAGAAACCTGCCAGACGGTTGTTTTTGATACCGCGATATATGCACCTACAAACCATCATACTCATATTTTAGTTAGCAACCCACTCCCAAAATTTGCTGTAGGCTCTTGGTCTATCAGTGCAGCGTTCAGAACACTTGATCGTAATAATCATTCTAAAATCTTATTGATAACTGCCATTTTATAATAATAATAATTTATTCTTTTTTTGTTTCTATTTGAAATTATTTTTTTTTTTATGTTTTCGAGTGACGAGGAAATGTAACATTCGTTGTGAGAGTGAAAAGAGAAAAACGCTTCCCTTGAAGAACAAATTATTTTAACTGTTGTGACGATGTTGATTTTATTTTATAATTTATGCATAACTAATATAAAAAAGTTTTATTTTAGGTTAAAGTTTTTTTTTTGTGAAAATCTACAGTTATATAAATAATTGAATTTTGGCATTCCCACTTTTCCTTTTCGAATAGCCTTGTTTTTTTGTGCATTTATATCAGCTTCTATCCCCGGTTTAAAATGGTTTCAATATAACATACAATAACATCTGTAGTATTTAACATTTAAAATATTTTTAAATGGAGATAAAAAAAATGTATATACCTTCAATTTCCAGCCACGTCAAGCTTTGAACCACCAGAAAAAAAAATCTGTCAGTAAATTTGTACGTCAGTCTAGAGGGACTGCAAAAATTCACACGCATGATTTTCTGAGTGGCCAGAGAAAACTCAGATTTTGATTCGTTGTTCCCAAATTCTTCACGGGTTTTAGCCCCAATTTCGTTTTTTTGCAAAGTTAGCGAAGTTCATACGGTGAATTATTTTTTCGTTTGGCATGTTAATTGTTAAGCCCCGACCCCGTTTTTTCAATTATCTCTTTAAGCCTTAGCCCCAACTTGGACTTGACAGTCCCTTGAGTCAAGCGCAAACATTTTCTGGAATAAGGTAAGTTTTGAAGGAATTATTTGCTTAGCCCCGGACACGTTTTGTTGTCCAATTCTTGTCAAGCCCTACTCGCGAGCTGTTTTTTTTTCGTCCCCATTTTCTGTCAATTATCCGTAGCCCCGAACTTGTTTTTTGTACAATTCCCTTCAGAATTCAGCCCCACCCTAATTTTGGGGCTTAGAAAAAAAATTCGTAGCACACAAATTGCGTAGCCCCAGCCTCGTTATTTTTTCTGACCCCTGATTCTGATTTCTATATTTCAATACATTTTAAGAACCGCCTGTGGGGGGACTTTAGCCCCTATAGCCACCCCCTGGATCCGCCACTGGTCTGAAGTAACATTCTGTTGAGCTCCTTGGTTTGGTGAAACCACTTATTGTCAGTTTTCAAGTGTAAGCACACGTTGTTCGGGTAACAACGAAGAACGAACACCGACATTTCTGACCTCTGATTTGAATTTGCAAGTTCTTCATTCGTTCTTAGTTCGTTCTTCGGTTTTATCATTTACATTTTCGTTGTTCCGCATACGAACAACAACGAACAACGTACACCGATGATAACGCCGAAAGTCTAACTATAGCCAGCTTAACGACTTGTAGAAGAAAAGTGTGCAGAACTATTTTTTTGATACAAGACTTAATTTTAACTTTTATTTAAATGTTTAAGTTTCGTTCCAGCAAATGAGCATCAATATTCTACAGATCATTGTGAAGTTCAAAAATTGATTGTTTATCTCGTATTTCATACACAGACGATATTGCATACACTTGGATAAACAGCAATTCAGATCATACATTCAAATCTATATTTATCTGGCACACAAACACATTATGAGTTGTGTTTGAAATATGATTTATATACGAAACAAAAATTGATCCATGTCTATTTTAAACTATCGAATGTTTAAACAAAGCACTTTGTTGTTATATACTTAAATAAATAGTTACCGATGAATTTTGAATGTTTTTGGATCCATTTTACGTTAAGTTTCAATTAAAGGTTTTACACATTATTAAAGTAGTAATAAATATTCCGTTCTTAAGTGCGGTTGTGTTTTAAAACTACAAATCTGAAAATATGAATAACTTAGTTTGAACAATTTGAGTTTGTGCCTTGATTAGAGCCTATAAGTAAGTATTTAAAACTTACTTATTTTAATATACTGTCCATCAAATTTATAGAATCCTAGCAGGCATAGATTGCAACTGTGACCAAGGACATCAACATTTTTCAATACCCTTAATTTCTCAATTTATTTGTTAAAACATCCGTTTAAAGTGATTTGGTGTACCAAACGATTTTTAGCTTTGAAATTTTTTTACCAACTTGAACTAAATTTTACAATTTTTATTTTTTGAATAAGCAATTTAAACCAATTTCCTAAGCTTAAGAATGTTTTTTTTTTTGTCGCGCTACAACAGTATTTTTTGTTGATTTTATAAGGTTTATCTTAAATTTAAGCCTCCGCTGAAGTTCGAACCACCAAAGTCGTTATACTTTTTCGATTTTAAAAAACTGAACGGCAATCGATTTATCCTCGGCAAAATCTAGTGCCGATCATTTTAATTTTTTTATTGGTCTTAACAAAAAAGTTATGGCTAAAACATTCAAAAAACCCCAAAAAAATTAACTAAGAATTTCTAGACTTCTGTTATGGTTTTTACTCTTTTGGCCTTATATTTCTTGTAAAGGCGAATACAAAACGGCGGTTGCCTTTACTTTTTTCCAAAATCGGCCATAACTTTTTCTTAAGACAAATAAAAAAAAAAATATAAATATCGGCACTAGAGTTTGCCGAGAAGAAGCGATTGCCGTAGTTTTTACGAAAATGCGTTCATTATTACAATGGTGACAGAAGTCCAAATTTGTTTAGTTAATTTGTTTGGTGGTATTTGAATCTTTTGGTCATAACCTTTTTGTTAATGCAAATAAAAAAACTAAAAAATATTGGCACTAGATTTTGCCGAGATGAAGGAATTTAGTTTCTTAAAAGCGAACAAGTATTACGACTTTGGTGGTTGTTCAAATTTCAGCGGACACATTGTCTGCAAAGTTTGGATCATCTTTTTTCATTTTTTTTTTAATTTCAAGACAGTTTTTGGGAGTGGAATTTTATTTTAAATAAAATTTTTTCTAAAGAACAGTTTTTGAAAAATTAATGTCCAAGCTTCTTCAATTTTGAAAACTATTCTAAATGATCAAACTACTTTTTTTTTATTTTATGTAATTGAGTAAAATTTTTGACCTACAAACTCAATGCTGTTAGCAATTCATACTTAAAACTAGATGGTTCTAGGACTTTTTACTTTTCAAAATATTTAAAACTAAGAAAAATCCGGCTAAATGAACATTTTAACAACTAGTTGATTATCATAAACATCATTTTTCTTTAGTTTTTTCTTACTAAGGAGTTGGTCTCTTTATTTTTTAATATCTTGAAAAGTAAACGATATAGAAGCATCCGAATTTCAGTGTTTGACTGTTGAATTTTGAAACAAAAAATAGAACTTAATAACGTAAAATAAAAAAAAAATCATATTAACTTTTGTTTTTACAAACAAAAACACAACATTTTATTAATAAACTAAAAAATGTTGACTTTTCTTAAACTTTATTCTGTATTAAACATCTCCATCCAATGTATAGCCTTGAACCATAACTGACTGCAGTAAAAACTTCTAAGATTCAATCAGAAATCAAAACACAAACTCTAAATAGAACCAAAATATTTACAATAACTTTCGTAGCCCGTAAAATCCCACAAGTGGTACCTAATTAATTTTATATTTTGTTTATTTAGCTGATGAAATTAAAATGATCAAAAATAAAAATATAAAAAAATACACAAAAATAGTATCTAACTTTTAAATGAAATTAGAATACTAGAATAGAAGAGGAATCGTGGAAATCGTATTTGAAAAAAAAAAAAAAAAACAATTTTTATGATACCATGTGATGTTTAAATAATAAACAACCTACTACTGTTTTGTTTTTTAAAAAAGTTTACCACGTGCTAGCTAGTGCAAACAAAATATACATACATAAATAAGTTGTTGTTTAGCCAGGTGCTGTAGCTGTTACGCACTTCGTAATAATTGTTTACTTGTGATGCGAATGTCGCTTTACATTATGTACGTAGGTAACTAGGAAGAGCCATTTCATATGGACATAGATAGCATTGGGCAAAGAGTTATGCCTTTTGCATACAAATATGAAACTCGAAATTTTGATCAAATTTCATATTTAGATTAAAGAGAAGATTCAAAATTTGGTCATCAATTCTGTCAGCCTGTTACAACCTAGTGATTAAGAAACATTTCTCATTTTTTTGAAAAAGGTTCATGGAATGTTGAAAATACTTAACGATACAATGGAAACCTTCCTCCCCTTAAACAATTCAACCGTAATACTCGCGTCTTTAGGAATGCTCATCAGTTTACCCTTGAGCCCAACTTCGGACGTACCGTTAAGTATAGAGATTCTTTCTTTAGTCGCACAACAAGAATGTGTATGCTTTACCTGTCCCTATTCCCCCCCCCTCCATTTTGATATTCAGAACTTCAAAACCAATGGGCATCGGTTTCCCCTTTTAAATCATTCCTTCTTTTCCTAACGCTCGCGCTGTGCTTGTCAGATTAAGGGTAGTAAAACCCCCTTTAGTGCACGGTATAATAAAAAAAACTGCTTTCTTCCGTTAGCCGACTTTTAGACACAATATGAAAATCTCTGAGTCCTCATTGTCAAAATACATGAGAAAGCGAATCTAAAATTTGCATTGCCTATATGATTTTGACAGTGGGATCTCTGAGATCTCATTTTCATGATGTTCTTGCCAAATTATTCTTTATTTGCACTTTGAAAAGTATGATCTCAAAATTAATCATTTTTTTTTTTTTGTATTTGTGTGCATAACAAACAGCGATTAACTTTATCTAGTTATGAGGCCAGTTATAGCTATCATTGAAAATCATCATTGAAAAAGTTAGCTGTTGATTTTGAGACCCTTCGAAAGTTTAATCATTGAATATTGAAATGCAGAAATATAGCTTACGACTTCAAAATTATTTCTCCTACAAAAAAAAAATCATTTGACCCATATCTAGTAGTTCATCATTGAAAAAATAAAAATCATTTTATGAGAAAAGTAGTGCCAAATTGAATTTTGTTTTACCTAAAAATAATTATTAAGTCAATAAGCTTTACTTTGGCATCAAAATAATCATTTATTTTTTCTTCAAAATCTCTCAAAACTGACAATTAATATTTTCAATGATGGTTTTCAATGAAAGCTATAACTGGCCCCTATGCTGATATAATTTTGTTGGAAACATAACATAATGTGCTAAGCAGATGTGCAGCGATTTTCATGCAGCGAAATTAATTTACACAGGTTCTTATGGGAGCAGATTCACTCAAAGTCTGCATGCAGCGCATCGCTGCACGATATCTCTATTTCTAAGTTTGCTGCGCAGCATCAGTGCAGTCACAACAGCAAAGAAAAAAGTCTTAAATAATTGGTATTTGGTATTACTCATATTGACATCAGCTGTCATTCTTTAAAAAAAATTGTTTCTCTTGGTGATTTTTTTTTGAAGAATCCATGAAGCCAGCGTTGCCCTCGAAGAAATATTTTGGTGCCACTATCGAAAAATCGAAAATTTCATTACCGTGCCAAGGGAAAAAACACAAGTTCTTTTACCTTTTTTTTTAATCAATATAAAAACGTGGTGTAGTAGGTACCTACAACAAAAGATACCACTTGAACCATTCGTGTCTTGTCCAGAAAAAAACACTATCGTGTCACATCGGCAACGCTGTGTTTACATGTTTTGGTTTGACATAACTAAACTATGTATCATGAAATTCAGAAACTATGCACATGTGTTTGTGTGTGCAGCGCTGCGTGCATAGATGCGTGCAGACTTGCTGCACATCTGTTTTAGCCATAGTTAACTCTTCATCAACAATATTTAGCGCGAACCGCAAACATCTAGTAAAAGCAATTTATGTTTTCATTTCTTGTTATTGTTAATTTTGAAAGAAGAAAAAAATAGGATGAAAGTTTGCTAGGGTGCTTTGAGAAGAAAATTTTTCATGTCATTTTTGATCCCGTGTGTATCCAAGGAGTGTAGAGGAGAAGATTCAAGGACGAGCCTTACGGGCCTTACTTCGACCTGGTCAAAAACCTGAAAATACAGCGGATGAGATGGCTAGGACACGTGAGCGTATGTCCCGACGAGTCCAACCCCGATGGTGTACGCAGCAGAGGAAGAACTCACAACAGAACAGGTGGAGAACGACCTCAACCAACTTATGGATTGCGCAACTGGAAGCTGCTAGCTAGAAACAGAGCTGGATGGAAGGGCTTGTTGGTTAAGGCCGTAGTCCACCAATTAATGTAAAGTAAAGTAAGTAATTTTGAAACAAAAACCACTAGGAAGACAATTTAAGCTAGAACAATCAGTATTCTCTTTATTTGGAACCTATAGGCGCAATTTAGGGTGTTTTAATAATGTTTAACACTTGAAATGTAATGCTCTTTTGGAAAAACATATTTCTATAATATTATGTATTTCGGTTGTTGAATAACGAGATTATGCGATTGGTTCCAGTGTAGTGTGTCGTACCATCAATACATTGTTGTTTGATCTTCTTAAAAATATACAAGCAAACTAAACAGACTTCAATTTAGTTTCCATGTGATGAAATTCTGTAATTGTTTTCGTTTTCTTCGTCAGCTTTAACTTATCTTTTGTTTAATTTTTTATGTGACGTCTGTTAAGTTGGAACTATTTATTGAGCATCAGTAAATAAATCATTATATAAAAATGTGAATAATGTTAGAATTACAACCTATGTAGATACAAATATTATTTGTTATATATTCACATAAACTTCAGACCTACATACGATGCATGTGCTGTTTTGTTGATGTTTTGTTTAATATCTAGACTTTCACTATCAGACTTATAAGCGGCTGGCTAGAAGGATTGATATATGATTCAATAGTTTCTCTGGTGATGCTGTTCAAAATAGTTTGAATCATGTTAAGGGAATGTAAGAGTTCAAAACTCCGAGGGCAAATTGTTTTGAAAAATTTGAAACACAATTTTTTTTTACCTTAATTCTATTACTTTTTTTGAAATCTCGAAACACTCCCTATACACAAAATTGAGTTACCCTTCCGTCCACTATAACCAATAATAAAGAACGTGTCTTGTTTGAAATTTATAATTAAGTACAATTAGAAATTCGCGCGAAAAAAAAACATGTGCATTACCTAGCCTGTTTTTTATTAATTTGAAAAATTGGCTCCCGGAAATTACGTTAAATTTTTTTTTTTTTTGGAAAAAACGCCAGAAAATTCTTCAAAACAATAATGCAAAATTTCTGATTTTAAGGCATTTTTACCAAAAAATATTGTTTATTTGCTTTTGCGCACTCATCATTGACGTTGTTTAAAAAGTAACATGGACAATTTTCATTACGAAATTGTTTGTGGAAAGCAAAACGCGGATGTTATGTATATTATGTATTGTATTTCAGTTCCTTCCACCAAACATTGTAGGTTTGCTCCCAGGATTTTTGGTCAGAAATTGTCAGTCTGATGTCCAATTTTAAGGAGTGGGGATGAAATTCTGTCAGAGCGAGAAAAAATGCCGAAAATGTCTACCACACAATTGAGGTTGAAAATTAGGTGTAAACGTTTCCTTTGGGAATCGGTTTCAAAGGCTGAGAAAAGGGTTTCCATTAAAATGTCAAAACACTGCAAAAAACAAAAATACAAAACGTTTAACTGTCAAACCTAATTCAAAATGTAATGAGCTGATATGGTAATTTCCGGAACTTACTCAGCTCGACTAATGAAAGCAAAGCATACAATAATTAACAAAAAAAATACAATTCAACTAAAATGGACAGTATATTTGTACATAAACAAGTTTGTTACCAACATAAGCTATCGAATTCCTAAACCTCCGTGAATATGCTGTGACGAAGACGGAACACAACCTGTGTTCAAATGACGTCAAATTTTCTCTCAAGGCTCTAAAGTCGTGAAATAGTCAGCGCAGAATAATGTCGATGCGTTGATAGACTTTTTTCCACGTCAAAGTCACATGGGAAAGCCAACCTTAATCAAGAATTAAGTTTTTTTTAAATAATTATTCTAATTTTGTAGAGGTTTTTTAATCCACCATCATCGAAGTTTGACAGTTCATATCTTGACAGATTCATAACAAAGTAAATTTTGGCGTACACATAATATTTCATTCCAAATGTCTACAGAAAATCCCTAAAATCCTAATCCATCAACACCATATAGCCATATCCTTCAGTAAAATTTGACAGTTGCTTATTTTATAAATGTTTAGACTTCTTGTAAGCTATGGATAGATTTCGCAAAAAAAAAAAACATGGTTTAAAATAAATTGGGTACTTTAACTATTGTGTCACATGAAGTTCATATTAGACCTTCTGTCCTTTATAGTCCTGTCCTTATAGATCATGCTGCCTTCCACTCATATACTTGGTTGATAACTTGATGCATGCACCCTCCCATTCAATCCATATCCGCACTCCGCATTAGATCTGGTCCATTTAGTGTTGCCCGTTTGTAAATTTAAATCACTGAAAATCCTGAAAACCACGCTTTATAGTTCGTTATATCCGGTCTGTTAGATTTGCTTATCTCATAGTGGCTTTTGAAAAGTCTGATCGAGAGTTCGAAGTTATGGTTTTTCACAGTTCAAAATTGAAATCTCCAGTTATACATAAATCTAGATTTCTGCAGTTGTTATTTTTCACAAATTATCACACGTTCCAAAATCAAATTTAACGCGCAAGGCTTAACACCTTAACGTGTTGAACGCCTCAATTATTGACGGAAACAAAAATGTTAATGTTGTTCAAAAGATCAAGGGAATTATTTTGGGTACAAAAGAAATAAAGATAAGAGGAGTAACCAATAAGAACTGACAAAAAAATTTCTGTAAGAATCGTCTTGATTATGTAATTAATGCTCAAAGAATTATGAGATTTGAATGAGAAGTTTTCATGTTCCTAAATTTTAACAAGATTGACTGCTACATACAAAAAGACGACCAACTATTTACTCCAGATTTGGAAACAAATCTTCTTTATCTTTAAATCGATGAGATACATATGTGGTGTCGAAGGGATAGGTACCTACATAAAATAAGTTTTTAAACAATTATATCGCATTTTACAACCAGCGAACACGCTGCAATGCATGACGAAGTCCTGAAGATTTAATATTGAATATTGACTGCTACTCCCCATTGTGCTGATTGCGATCGTGTTAGTTCTGCGAATAATTAATTTATTGAAAGTTGCTCCATATAATTCTTTTGTATTTCTATTGGAACAGAGAACAAATGTCCATATTTTGTGTGCAATATGCTACCATAAAAAGATCTAGATATCTATGAAAAGGCTACCGGCTAGCAGATACTAGGCCATAGTGATAGTGATGTATCCGTCGGAACGTAATGTCATTAAAATTGGAGGTGGTCTTCCGAACAGCCGAACAAAGAAAAAATCCTCCGATTGCTATGAAATCGTAGAGTTTTCCGTTCTGACTTGTATGCTTGAAATATAATTAGTGTTAATATTCATGTCGATTACAGAATCGGCAAAATTTTATTCCCGGGGGGCTCACTCGATTCGCAACGACTTTGGTGCGAATTTGAAATGTCAAAAGTTAAATGGAATGCGGAGTTTTTATTCCCGGGGGGCTCACTCAATTCGCAACGACTTTGGTGCGAATTTGAAATGTCAAAAGTTAAATGGAATGCGGAGTGGCTTTTTGAACTACATTACCGACATTCCTGCAATTTTTTACAGCGGATTCTCTAATAGAAAAAAAAAACAAAATTGTCGGAAACCATCCGCCGACCATTCATCGGATTCTGTAATCGAGGTGAATATTTTTGTTGTTCGTGATGACACTCTTTCTGGGTGCCACTTAAATGAACGTTTGAAAACCGAAACAATATTGAATATTTCAAATCTATTTCTATAAATCATTTCAAATAATAATATGTAATTGCATCATGCAATTTAACCCCAGCCTCCTCTACTTGAATCTTCTTATAAAGAATTATTATATGACCGTAACTAATCAGAACACTTTTCAAAACATACATACCTACAAATTTTAATAAATAATATTTGCTTAAAGTCTCTCTAATGCAATCAAAAACAAACGGATTACCGAAAGTTTACGGAGCACCAGACTTGAAATATGTACAAATATAAAAACATATATCTAACAGATTTGTGTAAATCCAAAGAAAGCTTATTTATAAAGTTGAGTACAATTTTCAATCTATTTTAATAGTTCGTTGAATTTCTTTCTGGCATATAACACAGCTGGGAGTATGTCTAAACCGGTAGAATATCGACTTCCAATTGACCAGGCTTTAGAGGAGACGAGTGAGTTAAAATAAATTTATGACTTTAACTTCTTCAATGCCTTTTATGATTTCTTTAATTGATGCCTCGCCTCCTATAGAATATGGAAGATTCAACTACTTCCTTATTTTTGTATCCGGTCTGATTCTTATCAACGTTGTTGTTGAATGCATTGGCATCAGTTTTGTCCTGCCTGTGACAGACTGCGATATGGACCTTAACTATCAGGAAAAGGGAATTCTTGCAGCTGCTGGATTTTTAGGTATCATCACTAGCTCACATCTTTGGGGATTTCTGGCAGATACTACAGGTCGAAGGAAAGTTATTCGACCAACGTTAATAGTTGGTTACCTATTTACCGTAGTTTCAAGTTTCTCACCAAATTTTTCAACTCTCCTGCTACTTCGATACATGAATGGTTTTGTGTGAGTATTCCAGAATTTCAATTGTAAACAAAATAATTATAAACAACATTATTTTCATTTAACAAAAGGTTATCTGCTGGATCGGCGACAGTCTTCCCTTACCTTGGAGAATTTCACTCTGATAGAATGAGAAATCGTGCCATCATGTCAGCTGGTTTCATTTGTGCTGCAGCTTCTCTTCTGTATCCTATAGTAGCTTGGGCTGTCATAAATCAATCTTGGTCTTTCGATGTTCCACTATTTAATATTGTATACAAACCTTGGCGCATGTATATTCTCGTTATTGGTCTACTTGGTCTAGTTTGTGGGATAAGTCTGTTTTACTTACCCGAAAGCCCGAAATATTTGCTTTCAATTGGTAAGGATGAAGAAGTTATAGAAATCTTAAGAAAAATGTACTCAGTAAATACAGGGAATCCCAGGGAATTTTATAAGGTAATTCAACCAGAATATTTATAATTCAATTTTTTTTGAAAAATCCTAAGCCCTATTTTCTCGCCTCGTACAGGTAACATCAATTTTATCCGATGTCAAAGAAATTCGGAAATTAAAAGTTCAGGATGAAGAAAAAGGAAGTGCCGTTAAAGTTCTTCTACGATCTATGTGGAATCAGACTGCTCCACTTTTTATGAAGGAACATCGTCGAAATACAACTGTTATATGCTTTATTATATTTTGGATATTCTTTACTGCTCACGGACTTCTAATGTGGTTTCCATTTGTACTTAACGAAGTTATGCAATTTACCAATGCCAATCCAATGGTTAATCTTCAAATCTGTGAAATCTTAAGTATAATGGACAACTATCATGAGATAACTGTGAATTCTACTGCAGAAATGCTGGTAAGTTCAAAAAGTACTTTTATTATAATTATGTTTGTACGTGCTGTACATGCACATGGTTTTTGAAAGGGGATCAGAACTAAGCAGTATAATGCAAATTTTATTGATACAAATTCTAGATAATTCAATCGCAATTTAAAAAAAAAACATTTCTCAGACACAACAGAATCAGAAAGGAAACATATACATTAGGGTGGAGCGAATATGGCAAAAAAAAAAAAATCAAAATTTGTTTGTTCCTGTATTGTTAACTGGTGAACCTCTATTAGGACATCATTTATGCCAAAAATCAGGAAGCTGTGATTTTATCTTTAGGTGGCGCAGACGACTTCAATTTAAAGAAAATTAATACCTCATATTAAAAAGTTCTTCCCTCACATCACAGTTATTTTAAATCAGGAACCTATGATTTTACTCTCAGTTGCCGCATATTATTTGAATTCAAAATTAATTTAAGGCCTACAATTTAATTCTTCCTTCGATTCAGAGTAATTTTTAATATTTTTTGTGTTAGAATCAAAATGTGTTAGAATCGCTGTCTATGAAGTGTAATTGTGGGTACTAACTATTTTTATTTAATATTTATACCTTTAACTAAGTTACTCGTTCCAATAAATTCGTTTGCTATTTTACTTATTAAAATGCCTAAAACTCGTAAAAATACGCGTTGCCCTGTTTTTGGTGATCCACAAAAACTGAATTATAAGATGTTGCCAACTTATTTTTATATAATTAAACATTATTTGTGGATTAGAAACGATTTAATTGCATTGAATAATGGAAACGACCCTTCAATCAAGGATGTAAGTGAAATAGTTTCTAATGACGTCGAAAGTATATGGAATAAAGCATCACTTCCTACCATCAGTCATCAACAAGTTGTTGCAAGCTTGATTTCGTATTATAATAAGTATAAGAGTACGAAGAAACTACGCAGTGAAACAAAAAAGAAGGAGTTTTATCAAAATTCTCTGCAAAAGTTGTTTGATATTGCAACATGTAAATGTATTTCAAGAGGACTGTGTAAATGTGGGACAAAAATACCTATTGGAGAAGAACCCTTTTTAAAAGATCAACGAAATTCTCGTAAAATGTATATTGGATCTGTTGATCAGGTGGCAACCAAGTCTTTGCATCGTAAGGATCTCAGGAAACGAAAATACCAACAATTTTTAAAAACTACTGCTGATACTCCAAGCACGTCTACTGCTTTTGCAGATGTGGACTATTTGTCTGACAGTAGTTGTACTGAAACTGAAGTCAAGGAATTTTGCCCCTTAAAACCCTTAAAAAAAAAAGAAAGAAACCCGCCAAATGAGAAACAAACTACAGAATTTGGCTACAGCTTGTGATCGAACTGGGGTTTCAGATAGATCGGCAGCTATCATAGTAAACGCTGCTATGTTGGATTTGAATGTCATAAGTAGCGAAAATTCATCGAAAGTGATAGATCGCAGTAAATTACGACGAGAGCGTCAAAAAGTCCGTCTAGGTTTACAATGTGAAGCTGCAGGTTTTATAAAACCTATATCCTCACTTTATTTTGACGGCCGTAAAGATAAAACATTATTCAATTGATTCGGGAAAAGCAGCTACTATTGAAAGAAGTATAGTTGAATTTCTGGAAACAAATTTTGAATTTCGTACTTCTTTGGTAGCAATTGGGTGTGATGGCACTGCTATAAATACAGGACATAAGAACGGCGTTATTGCATTGTTAGAAAAACATTTTGGTCATCCTTTACAATGGTTTGTGTGCTTATTACATGCAAATGAGCTACCGTTTCGTCATCTATTTGCAAGTCTCGATGGAACAACCACAGGCCCCAATAGTTTTTCCGGAAGCATTGGGAAAATGCTTGAAAAATGCCTAAGCTTCAAAGTGGTGAAATTTGAAGCAGTAAATGCAGAACTTCCAGATGTGGATGCTGAATCTTTAAGCACAGATCAAAATTATTTGCATCAAATATGCTCAGCTATTTCTATTGGTTCAATTTCGCCCGCTTTAGCTAGCAAGGATCCAGGAAAGCTGGCACATTCCCGATGGCTAACTTGTGCGAACAGTATTCTTCGATTGTATGTTGGCACAGAAATTCCTTCAGACAACCTTAAAGAACTTGTCATATTCATTGTGAAAGTCTACGCCCCAAAGTGGTTTGATATAAAAACAAAGCCATCCTGTAAATATGGTCCGATTCACATTTTCAACATGCTAAAAAGATCATTGTACTTGCGGGATGACATTAAGAACATCGTTATAAGAACTATACAAAGAAATTCATTCTTCGTACACCCAGAAAATTTGTTGCTAGCTATGTTGCAAGATGACCAATCACACATAAGAGAGCTAGCTCTCCGAAGATTAATAAAAGCAAGACAACTGAAGAAAGGCAATGAAGTTCGTGTGTTTCAACTTCCTAAACTACAAATAGATGCATCTAATTACTTTGACTTAATAGACTGGTCAAAGGAATAAGTAACCGAACCACCAATGACAATGAGATACAGCGATACAGAAATATCGAACATGATTTCTTCAAAGGACAATTTAATGTTTTTGCAGAAGTTACCTTGCCACACTCAAGCAGTAGAACGTTGCGTTAAGCTTGTTACCGAAGCTTCATTATATGTTTGTGGTCAAGCCGCACGAGATGGCTTCATTAGAGCAAAGATCAAATCTAGGCAAGAATTACCGTTTTTTGAAACAAAATCGCAATATTTCAACCGTACCGAAGGCCCAACAACTTCAGCTGGAAGCAATTAAATTTATTTCAGATCTTATTTATTGTTCTTTTATCTATTTTTAAAGTATATTCAATAAAAAAAATATTATAATGCATTTTATTTGCACCGTTTTGAGATGCCTTTTTTTTGCTTATACTTCAAAGTTCTAGTCTAGCGCGCCACCTGAAGATGTTGACGTAGAAGACTGAAATTTAGAATTCATACATTTGAGACCATGGGTCAACAATTTATAATACAGGAAAAAAAAATCTTGAAATCTAAAATTTCGCTCCACTCTAATATACATATACCCTCCTCTTCTTTATTATTATTCATTTTTGCTTTCTTTTTTCTTCACTCCAAATGGCCATCGCCATCTACTCAGTCAACAACCTATTTCAGGGTTGCCGTCTTTCTTGAATTATATTTGAATTAATTTTTTGCAAATCACCTCCGCATTTTTATTTGCGATACATGTAAGTAAAGGGTTTTCCATTAAGGGCGGGTCGATTTTAAAATTGAATAAAATAAGTTGTATATGAGATATCAATAAGGTTTTATCTTTATTTGAGAGGCCTATCAATGACATTATGTTTGAAATATAACATTGTTCAAATAGTCGCCACGTCTTCGGTGGGTGGCGCGGATTCGAAAGGTCCAGTTTTCGATGACTTTGGCGCATAAATCAGGCTGAATTTGACCGATGGCATCGATTATATTGTCTCTGAGGGCCGCGGTGGTTTCCAGCTTAATCGCATAGACCTGTGACTTAAGAAAGCCCCACAAGAAAAAGTCCAAAAGGGTCAAATCACACGATCTTGGTGCCCAACTCACGTCGCCTCGGCGCGAGATAACCATGCCATTAAACCGCTCGTGCAGAATATCGATTGTGTCTTGAGCTGTGTGGCACGTAGCGGCATCCTGTTGAAACCATATGTCTCCGGTGTCCATATCATCCAATTCAGGCCACAAGAATTTGGTGATCATCGACCTATAGCGATCGCCGTTGACGCTGTGATGGCCTGGCCAGCATCATTTTCGAAGAAGTACGGACCAATGACGCCTCCAGCCTCCAGCCCAAAATCCACACCAAACAGTAACTTTATTTGGATGCATTGGCACCTCGTGAATCTCACGTGGATTGGTGTCGTCCCAAATCCGGCAATTTTGCTTATTCACGTACCCATTCATCCAAAAAAGGGCCTCATCGCTTAAGATAATTTTTCGACCAAAATTTGGGATCAACAGAACGACCATTTTGATAATAAAGTTTTATCATTTGCACGTGTTGCGCACGCTGTTACTTACCATCATGATTTGTGTTTAATAACTGATTAAAAGACGGGCGCCAAATTTTATTGTATTTAGTACGATGTTAAATCATTTTTAGTATAATACTTAGAATTTTAAACGAGTTTAGCATCATACTATCTCCTAACATCTTACTAAAGTTAAAATCACCAAATGGCTATTTTATCTTTTTAGTATCGTACTAAATCCATATCACACTTTGACGTTTAAAATTGTCAAAATCAGGGGTGTTTGTAAATTTGTTGCGCGAGCCGTCACTTTTTTGGACGTGTTCATCTGAATTTTATGAAGGAAATATGTTTAGCATGATACTAGATAAAAAGTATTTAAACTTTAGAAAATTTTAGTAAACTGTTAAAGAATTAGTAAAATGTTAAAAGTATCATACTAAATCCTTAATAATAGGCTGTTTAAAATGTTGAGCCGATTTTTTTAAAGAAAGTAAAAGAAACAATGTGGCCGCCACGAGCTGTCAAAATCAACCCGTCCCTATTGGAAAACCCTTTATAACTACATATGTATTTTAAAAACGAATATTTTTTTGATTTAAAAGAAAATTATGTAACCTTATTATTTTTTTTTTTTTTATGGAAATATAAATATTTTGAAAATAAATCAGTTATTAACAGTTTTTTAACTCTAATTAGACGGTATCAATTAAAATATCCTCAGAATAGGACCACAATAAATCTTATGAAGGTTAAGGAAAATAAAAAAATCCTTTGCCCGCCCTCAAAAGTAGGTGCTGAAAATATTGTAGGTACTAACCTGTTCTGAAAAACTTCAGGGAATACAAAGCGACAGAAAGTAGAACAGTTAAGTGCAAGAATTTTACTCATGGAATACACAATCTTGTACTTTTATGATCTTTTCTATTCTTTTTCTGTTCGGAACAGATTCATTAAACAGACCTATTATAATTTTAATAAACTTCAAAAAAAATTGTTTGTACATTTTTAGGAGAGTAAGTGCAATCAGTCCTTGGAACTTTCTACCTACCAACACACACTTTCCCTGGAGGCCATTTATGCAGGACTTTATTTGGGAGTAGGATATTTCACCGGAAAACTTGGACGGATCAGAACTTTATGTAAGATGAGTTTATTTTAACTTAACTTAACATTCTTCAAAGATTAATTATACATACATAATATTTTTTTTATTTTTAATAGTTATCATCCTTTTGGTTTGTGGTGTTGGTGGAATCTTTGCAGCCACTGTCACAATTCCAATTGTTGCTGTTTACTCCTTGCAAGTACTATTAGTTTGTGGCTTGGGGGTGACTGTTCTAAATTCAATTACTGTGGATATTTTTCCAACTCATTTAAGGTATGTTTAAACATTTATAAATCATACTTTTTATTATGCACTAATCTATTTACGTATGGATGTTTCTTTTTTTATTTCAGAGCAATGGCTTGTTGCGTGTCTTTGATGATTGGCAGAATAGGAAGTGTTTTTGGAACAAACTTTATTGGTCTTTTACTCGAGCATAACTGTCAAATTGGATTGTTAACTGCCAGCATTGCTTTGATTTTAAATGGATTTTTAGCTTTGATATTGCCAAAAAATATGGGTTTACAACCATTAATGACCACCTCATCCATTGAAGGATAAATCGATAAATTGTAGGAATGATATTTAAAGTATTCTAGGTATTGATTAAATTTTTTGTACATATGTACCTATGCCTATTTGCCTATATTAGGTGTGTATTTTATAGCAATGTGAATTATTTAATATTAAAACGACTGGGCTATGAAAACATATTTGTTTTGCTTTTTTTTTTAGTACGCGCACTCAAGGGGTTTTTGGAACCCTTAAATTGTTAAATTAAACACAGTGCGAGCGTTATGAAAACAGGGAAGGATTAAAGAGGAGATGCCGATGCACATTGGTTTTGAACCTTTGAATATCGAAATGGAAGGGAAAAATAGAGCCGGGTAAAGCGTTCCACATTCGGGTAGTTCGGCTAAAAAAAGAATCTCTATACTTGACCGTACGTCCGAAGTTGGGCTCAAGGGTAAACTGATGTGCATTCCTTAAAGTACGAGTATTACGGTTAAATTCTTTTAGGGGCGGAATGCAACTGGCTATTTCAGTAGAGCACTGCTTATAAAAATAACGTAAAACAACGAAAGACATGAAACATTGCGGCGGTGTTCGAGAGTTGCAAATGCTTCCGTTATATTTCTGTCACCTTTCATTTTCTTAGCTCTTCTTTGTATCCTATCCAAAAGACACAAGTGGGTTGATGGACGGTTAAAGGCTTTATATATAACAGCCAGATCAGATGGGGTGAAAAATTTCTTGCATCGCCGTAGAAAACCCAAACACTTAGCAGCATTTTTGGCGACATCAAATATGTGATCATTCCACACAAGGTGGTCTGTGATACACATACCGAGTACTGAAAGCTTTTTGGTTTCCACAATGCAAGTGCCACTCATGGATAGTGGCATTGGGGTGGGTTTCGTTTGAACGACAGAAGACAGCATTGAGTTTTAGAAGCATTAAATTCCACGCGGTTTTTGATTCCCCATTGGACAATGCTGTCAAGATCAGAATTTAATGAGCTTATCATACGCTGCCGTTCGAGTTCCACATCCGAAGGACACTGTTCACTGCTGTTAAAAAAAGGATTTAGTTTCGTGCTCATACATGATTCGTGGACGTATGCTAGCTCATTTTATATCAATACGTCCAATGAATCATATATGATTCGTTGTTAAATATGATAATCCATATGCTTAGAACTTGAAAACGACTGGACCGAATTGGAAACTTCTTTCTGCAGGTTTGTTTGAAATTAATACGCGAAGGCTTAGGAAAAAAAGAACAGCCTAACAATTCTTAACAGGTGACGGTATAGGCGTTAATTTCGTTTTTTTCAGCACTATAACTCGAGAATGGATCATTTAATTTTCACGATTATAGGTTTGATGGATTTGTATTGGCCATGGAAGAACACTATGGAGGAAAATCCCGGAAATTTACAGGAAAATTGGAAATCCGGGAAGATCCGGCAGTAGTCATCGGCGTTATTGAATTTCCACCGAATTTTTGCCGAAATCAAGATTTTCTTACATTATATCTCTTAGAAATATGCTGACCATAATTGGCTGAGCGCACATTTTGGCTGCGAAAAACAAGGATGTCAATCATTTGAATTCAGCATTCAAAATCAAATCGATGATGAGTTACTTCATTCAAATCCATAGACTCCTTGATGGATGAAAAATGTACATACACTCCTTGTCATCAGTTGTTTGAGGCCACAATAGATTTTTCTCGATAAATACTTGTAGGAAATATTTTTCCTAAACATTTTTGATACCTGTGAGTAGGTAAATATACTTTGCAATAAAAAGTATAAATTTAAAAGGGGTAACTTGGAAATTCCATAGAATGAACAAAACTATAAAAATGTTAACTTTTTTTTTGTTTTTTAAACATTAATGTATTATGCTTTTGTCAATTAATAATGAGTTTGACCGCCACTTTTTGAAATTAGCTCTATTAGACGGTTTGGAATTAAATCATACAGTTTTTTGGAATAATCCAGCGAAATCTGGCTCCAGGCTGTCTACCAGCATCAGAAACTTTTCGAAATAGCCAGGCACAAACGCCTTCGATGATGTTTGAGTCTGGTGAATAGGGTGGCCATGGTAAAAGTCCACCGTTTTCCAACTGAATCCAGCTACTAGCTACCCAGGAAGTATGGATAGGGGCGTTATCTTGTTGGAATATCCAAGGTAGAGGTTCCAGAACATTCTTTAGCTTTGGAAATACCCGTTACAGCAGTCATTTATAACTATTTCCGTTCATTGTTGTAGTTATAAATTCCAATTAAATTGTTCCATAATAGGCGATAGCTCCCCATCCCATAACACCTGATGTATGACTGTGATGTCTTGACAAAATAAGTTCTTTTTTCATTAATCGTGAAAATAAAAGTTGTCCGTCAAGATTATACTTATTTTCACCTGAAAAGACAACCTTTTTCCATGCGTTTCTACAGGCAACATGCTCCCTGGCGAAATTCATCCGTAGTTCCTTATGTAGCTGCCGTAGAACCGGTTTCTTTTTGATTGTCATACTCTTGATGTACCACATGTTTTAATTAGCCTTAAAACCGTCGAAATACTGGCTGATACCCCACTTTTTGACCTTATTTTAGGCGCTGATAGTGTGTAATTTGAAGCTAGCCGCTGAATGAGTCGCTTTTATCGGATTGTTGTTGCTTGAGCTGTGCGTCTTTTTTGTTTTTTTTCCATAGTTTTCAGTGTTTGCTAGATAGTTGTTGACAATGGTCTTACTTCTGTTCGGTCTCCTAGATTTATCTCGGCCTGAGAATCCCATTTCCTTTAAAGAATCTATTGATCCTCTTTCTGCTATTTTGGACGTGTTTCCAGAGCCCATTCTAACTTGAAATTTAATATAAAATATAGTTTTATATCCTTTCTTAAATATTTTAAACTTTTTATTTTATGAATTTGACCAATTTTTTTGTGTAACTTTTCCACTGTGATTTTTTAGGCTCTTTTGGTCTATTTGTAGAAAATGCGAATAAAAACAATATTATTCCATTATTTTCCCAACGTTTCGTGAGTATTCCTCACTTCTTCAGGAGTTATATTTATTCAATTCGGCTGTTACAAAGCTACATAATTTGCTTCTTATATCCTACTATTGCATCATTCCCGGAGACGGCAATGACACGACACAAAATTAAACATAAAAACAAATAAATAATAAATTAAGAACAATCTAGCAAAAAATAATCAAATACAAAATTAACAATGACTCTTATATCACAGTTGAGCTCAGGTACTTTTATTAAATTGCTACAGCAAAGCTTTGTTTAATGCAGTCGGTGTCTTCTTTTGACAAAAGAAGACTGCAAATTATGTAGTTTTGTAACAGTCAATTTGAATAAATGAATAAATATAACCCCTGAAGAAGTGAGGAATACTCACGAAATATTGGGAAAATAATGGAATAAGATTGTTTTTATTCGCATTTTTCTACAAATAGACCAAAAGAGCCTAAACAATCACAGTGGAAAAATTTTAAACTTTTGTCTGAAAAAATCGGCGATGTAAACTTTTGCCAAGCAATTTTTGGAATGACCGCAATCAAAAATAAAATTGTTCTATTAATAAAAAAAAAGTAAAAATTTACTTGTTTTATTGAAATTTTTGATGTGTAAACATCTTTGCGCTAGGTATTAAGAAAAAAACAAACTCTCGGTATGGGTAAACTTGAAAGAGGAAAGACAAAATTACGGATACGCCACCATCTTGTTTATTTAGATTTTTAACAAATGGATGCGAATGGTTCGTGCATTGAATAGAGTAAATTGAGATAATGTGGTAAATGTCGGTAATGTGGTTGGGTATAGTAATACACCAACGACACCAACCAAGCCAACGGTTTGTGCATTAAATAGTGTCGGGAAAATTATCATCATCATATAATTGTGGAAAATGCAGTTTTTTAAGGCATGGTGCAACTGTTATGATTTTAAGGTCTAAATTGGGTATGATTTTAAGAGTGGCCAAATTCTCTAAAAGTACCTTTTTTGAAAGTGGGGGGTGAGGTTAGAAACAAAATTAAATACATATTTACGCTCAGCCCTGAATCACATGAAATAACATAACATGTTCGACGGGCGCCTTTGGCAACCTCATCAGTTTACTATATACTGTAAGCTATAGTATAAACTATATACTACACTGATGTTTACACATCATCCCCTTGAGTCCCGGTACTCACACACTTTTTTTTAACACAAAAAATAACGGTACCTGCCATACAACCAATATGCATTAAATTGATTTATTTCAAAAATAGCTCTAACGATTTTGGAAAAAAAATTACGAGCTACTATAATTACTCCATTTTATATTTTGGTAGAAACAAAAAATTTATAGGTAACGGTTTTTTTTTTGGTTTTCAAATTTCTCGTTAACAGCAACATCGATTTCAACCAAATTTTTTATGAAGAGGTGCTTTGAAGTTTTACCAATTTTGCATATACAATTTTTCAAAAAAATAATTCTTGGATTTTGAAATTTTTGGAAATTTTTTTTTGAAAATTCAATATCTTGAAAACGGGTTAATGATTTTTTTTTTAATTTTGTGAAAAATTGTATTTAATTAAATACTTAAAGTTGGCATACCAAATTTATTTTTTTTAAATTTTCAAGAATTTTTATATATAAAAAATTATTTAAAAAAAAACCGCTCTAACGATTTTTGAAATTTTATTTGTCTAAAATTCATATTTATCAAACAAATTAGATGGCATACTTTTTTTTTAGCCTTATCTTTTTTAGTTACTAAAAAACAAATTTATAGTAATTTTTAGTAATAATTTGTATTTTAAATTGTTTTTAAGACATTTTTAATGATATCATAGTGTTATAGAAGCACTACATATGCACATTGTCAATTTTAAGCTACGTTCAAGTTGTTAGCTACGAGTTTGTGCGATCCAGTCGTGCCCATTTTTTATTTTTGACAAGAGAATTGGATTCCATAATTCTGAAAATATGCTATTTTATCATATTTGGAATATTTAACAAGTGATATTAAAAAAAACAAAAGGGTTGACATTTTGAGAGTCAAAATTCCAGAGTTGAGCTTGCTTTATGGTACACCAACTCAAAGAAAACATTTCTTACCGATATTCATATACCAAAAACCTACATAGCTATACCGGACTATTATGTATATATTATTGTTATTATTGTACTATTCGTACTAGAATGTCAGCTTATTAGGCTTGACCATTCTTTATTCCGTCAATTTCATTGAATTTTTGAACAACAACAACAACTTAAAGGCGCTACCACCAATTGTTTGGCTGGAGATATAGCTATTTCGTGCTTTGCCACTTTTGCACTCATCAGTCTCCTTTTTGTGGTGCTGAGCTTTAATCCAATTTTATTTGAAAAACTTTTTATGCACACCATAGGATTCGAACCCACGCATATCAGATTTGCTCAGTCTTAGCAGTCGTGTGCACTACGCACTCCACCGCTTTAGAACACTGAAGTCACAGGTCGAGATGTGTTATTTGTTTATCAAATGCATTTGGAGCATCAGCATTTTTATAAGCGCTTTTAAGTATGCTGTCTTGTTCCGCCTCCATTTTTCTCCATACCTTATTTCGATAGACTACAATTCGCAGTACGTATCAAAGGGCGAGAGGTTGGAAGATCGGTAACGAACCAGACTATTAAGTTATTATTGTTATTATTGTACTATTCGTACAAAATGTCAGCTTATTAGGCGTGACCATTCTTTATTCCGTCAATTTCATTGAATTTTTGAACAACAACAACAACTTAAAGGCGCTACCACCAATTGTTTGGCGTATATACTATGTATATAAGTACATGTTTTAACGACATTTGAATTAAAAAAGAAAAACAGACACTATAATTTCAAAAATCAGTTATTTATATAAAATTTATTTTACAAAAATATTTAGATACATACAAGTTGACACCTAATGTAGGCAATTTTCAAGTATTGAAAAAAAAAACATTCATTCTATTCAAATACTTAAACTTATTGTAACGTCAATAAATTAGCCAATTATTCATTAGGTTTATAACAATCAAAATTTTAACACCATACCACTTCACTTAATATAAAGACTTTCGTATTATTACGGTTTCACGCGCCATCAGCATTTGAAGCGTTTGTTTTCTTTGAAATTTTTGGAAGAAAAAATGCTAGAAATCCACTCAGTACTAGTCCAATACTTGTTATAAGAAGTCCTGTTTTACAATGATTCTCCAATAATGCTCCAATGACATTCGTCCCAGAAACACTTCCGATTCTTCCGCACATCAACGATATACAAATCGCCATAGCTCTGAAAAGTGTGATAGGTGAAGCGCGGTATTAAAAAAATATTGACATTCTTTTTGAGGCTTTGAGACGAAATTACCTTAAATTAGTTGGAAAAATATCCACTGTAATTGAACTAAGAACAGTTGTGCCTAAACCACATACAAGCCATACTTGCAATGAGTAGACAGCAGCAATTGGTATGATCACAGTTGCACTTAAAATTCCACAAAAGCCACATATCAGAAGAATCAAAACTGCAAATAAAAAAAGAAATTAAATAATTTGAGGTAAATCTTTTACTAAGTAGTTACACAAATATAGCCGAGACCATTTGTCATAAGAATGGTTATAAAATTTAAGATAGTTTTGAACTTTTGATTTTGAAAAATCCAAGCGTTTTGCCGTAATGCAAAAAAAAAACAAAATGTTTTTACTTGGGTCTGTTTATTATGCAAAATATCTCCTATAGTATTGGTATGAAGAAAAAAAATTGTTAACCACTTCTTTATTTATTTAAAATACATATTTTTTTAGTCCAATAAGCATTTTTTGTACTCTTATGCTTTCAACAATAGACCTCTTTGAATTTTAGCATAAAAATCGTAAAGTTTAAGTTTTCGAAAAACTGAAAAAAGTGTGAAAAAACGTGTTTTATTTTTATTTTTGACCATCAAGCGGTCGCCGCTCGAAAACTTTATGAATGTACACATGCGAGCGACCAACGACCGACGAATGAATAAACAAATGTGATTTAAAACAATAATAAACAACAAAATAATAAATTTACAAAATCCAGACAAAATGGAAGAAATATAATTGATGATTATTTTAAGATACTAAAATTTTAATTTTAATTGCTAAAAGAAGAGAATTTTAAGAAAACAATTTGTTCGTCGCGAATAGCTGCGATTCGTTACGAACAATTTATTTTATCAAATTTTTCATACATATTTTAGCAAATAAAAATTCAGATTTTATAATTTTAAAATTGATCTTAAATCGAATTCTACCATTTTGACTAGATTTTGTGAAATATTAAGGTTTATTAATTTTTTAATTCCCATTTGTTTGTTCATTCGTCGGTCGTTGGTCGATCTCATGTGAATGGTCCTTTACATGAACGATGGCCGGACTAGTGCCGTTTTCCAGTGGAAGAGTTCAAGATGCTTCTACTCAATTCTGGGGTTTGGTATCTGTATAGGTGAATCGTCAAATAAAAATTATTTGCTACCGCACAAAAAGTGAATCAACTCAGAACTTCCAAATAATATTTTATAAATTTACCAAAAATTTGATTTTGGATGCAATTTAAATTAAAATGGAAAGTTAAAAAAAATATGAAGTACATTGCAGTTTGTTGTGACGTTTGAATTTGAATGTTTTAGTGCTTCTTGAGTGGATTCTGATTTGAAATCCAGAATCGAATTTCTCTTCTCAGAATCGTCGTAGTAGCCCGTAGCGTAATGGTTAGTGCGTTCGACTGTCACGCTGGAGGTCTGGGATCGCTTCCCAGCCACGTCCACCTAAAAAACTAAAAAGTTTTTTTTCAGGGCTACTGCCTCTTGCGAGGAATTGACAAATCCTCCAAGAGTATCACTTGTCACGAATAAGTGCTTCTCGTCTAGCCGTTCGGATTCGGCATAAAATTGTAGGTCCCTTCCATTCCTGTCGAAAGGCGCACACAGGAATGGTTGCGAGTTGTTAGTCACTAGGCCCTGGTTCTTCATGAGCCGTTGTGCCACCCGATTTATTTATTTATTTTCTTCTCAGAATCGTCAGAAGCGTATTTGTTTTGTCAATGGAATGGTTTCAGAATACTTCCGGACGCTTCCGGACGTCTAATGAAAAACGGCATAAGGAACATGTCTAAAAAAATCCAATGGAGTCGCAAAAATCCATGTCCAAGCAGTGACATATCCATACAATTGGATATAAATTGGATTGTAGATTGGATTGTGGACATCGTTCATGGCCAGTGGAGGCGTCATGTTAGGTTATTTATTAGTCCAACATCTTGAACAACCCAGCACTTCAATTTCCTTTGGTAAACAACAGTAGCAATAGTTAGCCATTTTATGGTTTATCAACAGTTTCTTAGTTTTATTGTTGATGGTCAAGAAAATATACTCTAATCCTAATGCTAGGTTTCCATTTGTCATTTACCAACTGAGGAAAGACCTCTCTTTGCGTCTTTAAACAAAATGACAAGTGGAAAAACCATAAAATTGCTTGTCTTTGAACTGGCAAAAACTGTTTGTGAATGAAAAACAACGAAGCTTCAATTTCAATATGATATAAGAGTACTTTAATCAAAAATTAATAATGCCGGATTTACACGTAGGCCAAAAGTGTCATAAAATCTGTCATTAAAATGACAAATCCAATTCATCAATAACATGCAAAATAATGACTGTCTCAGACTCTGTCATAAGTAGAAACTGGTGTATTTACAATACTGTCATTAAATCTACAATATGAAGCAGATAATGGAATATTTTTCAATGTCTTTCAATTTAAACAAAAGTCGGTTTAAAAATGCAATCAAACAAAGTTACAATTGCTTTATTAGGCGCAGTTTTAATTTTTGAGGATGAGCAATATGAAGAAACCCAAAAGTCACGAAGAAAATAAAGATCTTGTTGGGTTTGCCCATTATTTTTGCAACAAGGTTTTTCTGAGACGTTGGACGGGCAGCTTTGTCGGAATGATCCAGAATTGTTCCACAATTTTTTAAGAATGTCGGCAGAGGATTTTGATTTTCTAACTCACCAAATAACACCACTTGTCAGAAAGCAAACAACAAACATGCGTGAGGCAATAAGCGTCGAAGAACGTCTCTCAATTACCCTCCGTTTTCTCCCGCAACTGATGGAGATAAATACAGAGCACGTTCATTCTTTCTCGCGGTTTGTCATAATTTTGAAAATGGTGTCATTGTGCGTTTACACGATGCCATTTTCATGACAATATTTAATGCTAGTTTAGTTTTGCCCGTCATTATTTTAATGACAAAAATAATGACAAATATGAAAACCATTTACACGAAAATGACCAAAATGGCAGGAAAATGACAGAAATAACGACATTTTGTCATTCGTGTAAATCCGGCAGATGCATGCACACGGTTTTTGATACATATTTTATTATTTACTCAGAAAAAATAGAAAAGAAAAAAGAAAATGGAATGCTTTATTTAGGTGCACAGCCTTAAAAAAATATCATAGTTCCACTGACAAAAAATGGTAAATGTGTTTAAAAGGGAATTTCAATATCTTAAAAAGTATCAACTTTACGTAGAAAAATGTCAAGACACAAATTATAGCTTATAAAATTTTACAGAAAAAAGATATCAACACTTTTTCTGGTAAAAGCAATCGTTTAATAGATACGTGCTCATTTTTGTTTTATGTCGATTTCCTTTCAACGATTGGAGATAATATCTTTTGTTGTTGTAAGAAGCTCGCAAAGATAGATTTGATTTGCCTAGAAAAATTGATTTATTTTTCTAAACAAATCAAATTTCTCCTTCACAGATTCGATATGTTTAATGAAAGGAAATCCAAATTAGTCTCAATGTGACTGTTATGCTAATGTTGTTATGAGTACACGTAAAAAACTGCCAAAATTAAAAAAAAAGTAGTACCTACATAAAATAATCAGAATGGGTACGTTCAGATGACTAATGGTGTTTTCGATTGGTAAATTCATATTTCAATCTAAAAATTGATTTATTTCGTGGTGAATGGAAGGCCATTTCAAATAGATTTATTTTTGTCATGGTATTCGTGTAATTTAATGTCTATTTCATAACTTCAAAAAACTCGTCATCACTTGATGCATTTTCAAAAGAAAAAAATGAGCTTCATGAATTTACCAATTAATTTTGAACTGCTTCCATTTTATATCAGAAATGCTTTTCTCTATATTTTGAACACAGTTTTCATTTAATCCAAATAGATTCGAACAATCAAAAAAAAAAAATTTGTAAAGTGACAACATAAAATTTTATTGGTGTAAGTGCATGGAGGGGTAAATCTGCCGAAAAATCTATATCTGCAAAATTGATTTTAAATCAAAAAATAAATCGATTTATTTGTCCATTGGAAAGCAAAACCTGCGTTTTGACAGATCCAAATCAAAAATAAATTGATTTATTCGAAAACACCATAAGGCGACTTGCAAATAAGGCAACTTTCTAGTCTGTAATTGGCCAGCTTTTCAAAAATTGATTTCAAATGAAGGAAACTTTTACTGGGAATTAAGTCATGAAATATCTGCCTTAATTTTAAATCAAGTGTGTTTTTGTTAAAATTGTCATTTGTGAAATTAAAAATCAGTTTAAATTTTTATAAATTGTTTGTGCGGTCGATTTAATTAAATTTAAAATGAAATTTTCCGTACATTACGACGGAATTTTGTAATTTTCCATATCGAGGATTCTCTTTTTCTATAAACGAACTTGAGGTAAACTATTCAAGAAAAGTTATGTTTGACATAAAGACATGCGGAAAAAAATTTAGTTATTTGGGGTATATTATCGTTCAATGAATGTAGTTAACTTAATATTAAGTCCCTTAAATCTCCTGAACGTACCTATTGTAAAAACGCAAATAACTTTTTTTTCTGTATGAATCTTTATTTATTTTATAGAAAAAAAACTTTCATTTTTCGCACATCTACACAAACTTCATCGAAGATGATAGATGACGGTCAGCTGTGATAATTTGTTTATTGACAATGAGTGTCAGTTCGGAAAAGACGATCCATATGACTTTTCAATTAACTGAAAGACGCATCTGTCGACAATTATTTATCTCTAAAAAGACAATCTAATTTTAACCAATAAAAGGTATCAGTGGAAATAAACTGGTAATCGTGTCGTTCAGAGACCAAATTAACTGCTGTATAAAACTGTGTCAATTCAATGACAAGTGGAAACATAGCATAACTGACGACAAAATGTATATGTTCTTTTCTGAGGCTGGCTACATACTATACGTTGTTCTTGCTCGTGGTCGTGATTGAATCTGTCAGCAAAATTGGAACGAACCCTGAACGTCGGCAGAAGGTACTCGCCAAATTATACATTGGCCGCGGTCGGGTACGTATAACCAAAGGTATCTGGATTTGTTCGTGTTGTTGTAATGCCTAAGGAAAAACCAGATGACGTACCAAACAGCTGCTGTCAAAAAGAAATCTAAAAAAAGCTATCCCAAAAATGTTCGGATCTGCTTGGATTAACGAACAGCTGATATCTCATCTGTTCATTTTCCTTTGTGCAGGGTCGTTTCCGTTTGGTTTGGTTGTTACGTATCCAGTTTTGGTCGTTCGAAAATATATCAGATTCTAACGTATCTCAGATACGTATCTGCCTAGCACCCGAACGTGGCCATTGATTTTCAGTAGTGCTTAATCCTCTCACGGTGAACATTGATAACAACAGCATAACTGTCGATATGTTCATATGGCACCCATTCAGGCCGCAAGGAAAAATCAAGCGGCCACTGATTTATTTCACGAAGATCAAAAAAGGCCGACCTGTGTACACTAATAGTCCACATCCTAAGTTTACTTTTAAGAAATATTGCCACAGTGGCAACACTGGCAGACCGGAGATATAAGTGCTGCCTTCTGATCATGTTTTAACACGAAATTTAACATAAATTAGCCTATAATTGGGAACCAGACATAGTTGATGTCGCGGAATGTCTTGTTGGATTGAGAATACTTGAGATATAGGAATTTGTTAAGTTTTTGGCCCTTCCCCCACCCTTGTACGCTGGGGGAGCAAAATACCCTCGGCAGATAGGGGTTCATGTTTGTCAGAAAATAATGGTTATAAAATGAATATTCATAAATTATTTCAGCGTTAAAAACTACTTTAAAATTATGTACCATATTATTGTATTTGTACCTCGATTACATAAAAATAAAATGTTGGTTTTATAACCCATATTTTCCTTCCGCCTGAAAAAAATACCCCTGGAACCAATATATTTGCATGGATCCTTTTGAGTCTTTGTTCTAACAAGAATTAAAACATTTCTACGAAGTGTCACCAAAATACCAGTTTTGGGAGGGGTTCACTGGTAATAGTAATGTTAATGTTATGCTCGTTTCACTGAAAATTTAGTCATCATTTTATAAAAAGGTAATAACTTTTTCTAGGGAAATTATATTGAAATTATTTTGATTGCACAAGATTGGGCATTTAAAATTACCCTAATGTAATGTGCCACATGCTTTGATTATACCAAGACAACTATATAGTGGTTTGATATACGTCCACCCTCCCCTCCCCCCATTTTGAAAGCGATTATACAAAAAACTAATACATAGATGAAAATGGACTTCGGATATGCTATAGAGTATGAAATTCTACGTCGACACCCATCTTAAAATTGTTTGATTATTAATTTTATTACCATTGTTTTCTGACAAATAAAAACCCTTATCCGCCGAGGGTATTTTGCTCCCCTAGCGTACAAGGGTGGGTGAGGTGTCAAAAAATTAACATATTCCTATGGATTAAAGTATTCTTTATCCAACGAGATATTGCACGACATCAATCGATGTCTAGTTCCTGATTTATAGTCTAATTTATGTGAAATTTCGTGTTAAAACATGGTCAGAAGGCAACCCTTGTATCTCCGGTCTGCCAGTGTTG
Organism: Melangyna quadrimaculata; assembly: GCA_949320155.1. Lineage (NCBI taxonomy): Eukaryota > Metazoa > Arthropoda > Insecta > Diptera > Syrphidae > Melangyna > Melangyna quadrimaculata. The sequence continues at coordinate 83,552,046 of OX439484.1, read as the reverse complement.
CCACCGTGGAAACACTTCTTTAAAGTAAACTTAGGATGTGGACTATTAGTGTACCAAAGCTCATCCCGTCAGAATGAAGTCCAAATTTTGGCCTAAAATATGGCCTTAACGCACTTACTATATGGTGTGTAGCCAGCATAGGGCTTAATAATAGCCCTTCCACACTACCCCACTGTGTATTAATACATGTCAGATTGAAAGTTGGAAAGAATTCCACGCGACTGCCAAATTTGTGTGAAGGAAATAACTTTTCATATTTTGCTTCCACACTTGCTTGTATTAATACATTACCTTAACCTAAAAAAGTGTGATAGAATTAGAACCATTCCTAAAATTTTTCATGTGCACCGGCATCTCCTCTTAAATCCTTTCCTATTTTCCTAACGCTCGCACTGTGTTTAAACATTTTAAGGGTAGTAAGAACCCCTTTAGTGCGCGCTTAATTTAAAAAAAAAAAAATTAACACATGTCAAATCGTGTGGGATAGAATGTCGGGTTGTGTAGGCCGGGCTTTCATATTTTGTTTCCACACTATTATATATGATTTGTTCCCACTTTTTTGACATGTATTAATACACAGTGGGCTAGTGTGGAAGGCCTTTAGGGAATTCGAAAATATGTAATCAATACATCTATAAACCATGGGGTATCAAAACCGAATAAGTGCATTTTCTAAGAAAAGTAACCTGAAGAAACTTTTCCTACTTGTGGCTTTATTGGTACCCTCTGCTTCAACAGCAGCAATACAATAGCGTAGCAGGTCATACACTCTATTTTTTTTCTAAACACAACACAAATTCAAATTAAATATTAAGGGCCAGTTTCACAATGAACACTTACTAGAATAAGTTGCACAATGAACACTAACTAGAATAAGTTGCACTTAAGTTTTGTAAATTAATCTTTTTGGTAGTTTTTGCAGCCTGAATTAGTGAAACTTAAGTGCCCAGCTTGGGAGATTTGAGTAGAACTTATTCGGGTAAGCGTGCACTGCGAAAATTGATATTTTGAATCCTATATTGCGCACTAATGTTTCACTCCAGTGAAACTGGCGCTAAGAACTAATATCATATAATAGTCGTATACTAGTTTATCAATCTCAGCAAAAATAAATGCTACGCAAACAATAACAATTAACTAAATTGTTATTGCTTATAAATAACTAAGATTTCGCGCTAGTGAGCTTTTTTAGGTCAGGGTTTGTTTCTTCTTTTTTAAATTTTCAAGTGAAGTTTCGGTTGTGATTACAACCTTCTTCAGACCTATATGGTTACAAAAATATTAAATTTTTTCTTTAAATACCTATATAAATACTAATTGAGAATACTTACAGCTTGGTTATTTAAGATTCTATGTAAGATTTGATGATTATTTGTACATAGTTTGTTTTTTTATTTGTTTTTGTTATTCAATTTAGTTAAAATCTTTAAAAAGACGTTTAAGCAAATTGTATTCTATTTGAATATTAAAATTCAAATGTATGTATTTCAAAATTTTGTAAAAATAGTTATGTATGGGTATGTAAGTATATAAGGCTCAGTTATATCTACAAATGTTTAGTGTCTGTTTATGAACTGACTATAGATGTTACTAAGTCCATCACAATCAGATTGCCTATTATAATGCTATTTTCTGTGTTTCTAATATGCAACATTTCGAGAAGCATTCTTTTCTTATAATTTTTCTCAGATTGTAGAATTCTACAATTTGAAAATCTGGACGATGACTCTCTTCTCTGCAATGCAAAGCTAATGCAGTTTTTTCTGTACTACCAGTATTTAAATCGGATCTGTGTCCTGCTATTCGCTTCTTAAGGGTTTGCATTGACGTTCCCACATAAACAGATGTACATGATGTCGATCCGTCACCTAAACATTTAAAGCCGTATTCATTACGGTCCGCTGAACAGATTAATAGTTATGCACTGCATAAGGATTTATGTAGCTACTATACAACGTTGCATAAATTGTTATGCATAAAATATTTTTCATCCCATTATAGTTATAATGAGCTTGTGTCAAAATTAGTACCATAAAGGAGAAATCTATTACGTTTTACTTTCAAAACTGACAAAGGAGACCCAGCTGTGTGAAAAATCAATAGAAGTAATTCTGCTGGCGATTGGATTCTTTTTGTTTTTTTTATTAATTTCTTTTAATATTATTATAATTAGCAAGTTACTTTGTTGGTGTTTTGTGTTTGCAAATAAAATTAAAAATATTTGAAACAAAAAAAACGTCGTTTTTGATTTAGGTATTCCATGAATTGTTCCATTCACTCACATCGTGATGTTTTTGTTGAGGAGAAAGATAAAAGGGTGGTGCTTATTTTGTAATGCTTAAAATTCATTTGTATTTTGCCATGAAAGTGATGAAGTTGAATCTTTGTATAATTTTATTTAAATCACGCGTGCCGTCGAGCATTTGCAAAAGTTGTAAGATTTGATGGAAAATCTTAAAATATTTTACATTTATTAAGTAGATTCTATAAAATAAAGTGTACAACAAAATATTCTTAATTTTATTTAAACAATATTACTACAAAAATGTACAATAAATTAACAAAACCAACATTATTTATTGTTATATTTAATTTTATAAAATATTTTGAAAGTCAGATTTAAACACCTCAAAGATTACAAAAATAAGCGCCCCCCTATTATCTATCTACATAATTGTTGTGTGTGAGTCAAAGTGACATTCCGATACTAAACAACCCTTATGTTGGCTCTATACAACCTCCAAACGCGTTTAGCTTATGTTGCCTCTATTCAACGTTGCATAAGTTTATGAATAAGGTTTTTGCGTTCAGAGGCATTATAAAGAGTGCATAGCACTATGCACTCGCTATAATTCGTTTATGCATAAGGCTGTTAATACCTACTGTATTCAATATCTGATTTGTCGACTGTGAGTGTTTTATCTTTTAATTTTGAAAAAACTGAATTCCGAAGAGTATTAGCTGGTTTAAAAGCTATACGAGTTTTTTCTTTATCTCTAGGTTGCGTTTAATGAACGGTTAGACAAATTTGGAATATATAAAGCACTTTTATATATAATTTGTGGAACATCTGCTATTTGATTTGGATTTCTGACAATATTGAAACAATTATTATTTAATGATTTAATTATTTCAATTGGGAAAGAATTGGATGATTACGTATTCATTATAATCTCAATGTTCTTTTGCCGAAATACAATATTACTATTATTTATAATCATTTATAATCATTTGTTTTGAATTGAAATTTATCAAACGACCAGAAGAAGTTATTTTTGTATGCAAATCAAAAATTATGCTTCTACAATTTCTTATAACTTTAACATCAAGATAGGGGAGAATTCCTTCTTTTTTCAATTTCAACTGTGAATTGTATTCTGGGTTGAAAAGAATTATGTGCTATAAGTGTTGAATTAACCTCACTTGATTATAGAATTAAAAATAAATCATCTACATATTTTGTTATGATTTTAGGTGCATAAGTTAGTTTCTCCAAAACATTATCAAGTAAAAATTTCATAACTATGTCTGCTATTATAGAGGACAATGGGCTGCCCACGAAAAAAGGAATTAATTTATAAATAACAATTAACTAAATTGTTATTGTTTGAATAAAAAATTAAAAATAAATTTGTTATTGTTTACCTATAAAAATTTACTCAGCTGGCTAGAATACACTATCACCAAAATACGGCTTTATTGTTAATCTATAGCCGTCTCGAATTACCATGTTGCTATTGATAGTTTCTATGGAAACGTCAAAATATCTGAGCTAACGAATCAAAAGATTATTTATAAAACAAAACAATTGGACGACCATTGTTTAAAAAAATAAATTTGTCTTCCTGATTAGTGATTTAAAATTGAGTTTTTTGTTTTTATAAATATTTCCCAATTTTGTTTGTTAAATTAATGAACGGAATAATTATAGATCAAGAGCCCACAACAGATTTGGGGTGCGAAAGTGAACCAAAAAAAAATTATATGAGTCGAAAGGTGTGCTAAGAATAATAAAAGAAATGCAAGTCTTGCAGTCACTGGTGGTGGCTGTAAGGTGGGAGGGGCAATTTTCTGAAGAAAAAAAATGACTTAAAACAGAAAACAAATTATTAAAAAACAATGGTAACATGTACAATGCCCTCTTATATTTTTATTTTTCATTTCCTTTTTAAATAAAGTTCTTTCAATGTTTTGAAAAAAAAAATTTACGTAATTAAGTACTATTTTTATTTCCAAAATTCAATGACCTTGTCAATTTGTAGTAATAAACTGAAAGCCGGATGATTCTAGGACTTTTACTTTTTAAGATATTAAAAAGTAAATGAACCAGCTTTCTTATAAAAATAAGTCAAATCCGGCTAAATCAAAGGGCACGGTAGTGCCCAGCCAAGTTCTGGCACTACACCCTTTTTACAGGATCAAACTCAGGCGATTTTCGACCCCCCTCTAACTTCAGTGCCAATAAAGCTAGAAACTTCTAACTCACAGCATTTGCTAAGCTCACCAGGTTTACTCAAATCACCAAATTTCAATTCTTTAACAACAGTGGTTCCCAAGATATAAGACTGCAAAAATTGCAAAAACCGTAACTGACTGTCCCACTGATTCACTGACTCACTCACTGACAGATCATCGAAATTATGGAGCACTTCCCGACATCGTAGAATCTTGCAATTTCGCACAACGGTAGGCCTTGTGGTGTATACAAATGAAAAAAACGAAAATTAAAGATTTTTTATTCAGGGGGCGTGGAACCCGCCCATTTTCATAGAATTGATATAAATTACTTAGAGCTCTTCTGATTGTCGCAGATTGATAAAATTCGGTACAGCGGTAGCGTTTAAAGTGCAGGCAAAGACAAAATTTAAAAATTTAAAATTTTTCATTCAGGGGGCGTGGTATCCGCCCATTTTCATAGAATTGATATAAATTATTTGGAGCACTTCTGACTGTCGTAGAATGATGAAATTTGGTACAACGGCAGGGCTTTAAGTGCGGGCAAATTTGAGATTTTACATTCAGGGGCGTGGCAACCGCCCATTTGCGTAGAATCGATACCAATAATAAAAAGAGCACATCTAGCTGTCGTAGAATGATGAAATTTGGTAGAAAGTTAGGGCTAGAAGTGCAAGCAATTGCAAAATTTTAAAATTTGAGATTTTACATTCAGAGGGTGTGGCATCCGCCCTTTTTCGCAGAATTGAATTGAATCAATTAGGATTGTGGCAGAATAATTTGGTAGACTAGTAGATCATGTGGTCAATACAAAGGAAATGTTGGAAATTTTTAAATTATTCACTCAGGGGCGTGGCAACCGCCCATTTTCTCAGAATTGATATCAACTATGTAGAGAACTTCTGATTGTCGTAGAATGATGAAATATGGTAGAGCGATAGGACTTGACATGCAAGCAAAGGGAAAATTAAATTCGAGATTTTACATTCAGTGGGCGTGGCAACCACTTATTTTCACAGAATTAATATTAAATATATTGAGAGCACTTCCGATTGGTGCAGGAATATGAAATTTGGTAGTTGGCCTAGTTTTCAGCTGTATATGTATATACAAAGAAAAAGTTGAAATCATGAAATTTTGCATGGAGGGGCGTATCATCCACCCACTTTTTATTAATTATTATCATTTCAATGTAGTAGATGGCTAGGACTTGTAGTAAAGGCATAAATTAAAAACTTACTTTGCTTATAAGGCTCTGATTGGGCGTTTATTCCACCCACTTTTCCCGATAAAAAGAACTTTTGCTAAAAATAGTGAAATCACAACAAAAACATAAATGTAAAAAAAATAGCCAAGTTCTTCTTTGTACAAAAACTTTGCGTAACAAGTCAGCCATTAAAAGTAATGAGATCTAAATACGTCAAGTTCTAAGTTAATCAATGTTAAATATCAAATATTTTAAGTAGGGTAATAAGGAAGAACCTCAAAATTATCAGAATAATCTGTTATTTAATGATTATTGACTTAAATTGAGTTCGTTTACTTGGCAGGTTTTCATTTCAAAATTGAGTAATTAGGTAAAAAGAGAAAACTTGCCAAGTAAACGAATTAAATTTAAGTCAGTAATCATTTAATAACAGATTTCTCTGATAATTTTGAGGTTCTTCCTTATTACTCTACTTGAAATATTTTTAACATTGATAAACTTAGAACTTGGTGTTCTTTTAGATCTCATTACTTTTAATGGCTGACTTGTTACGCAAAGTTTTTGTATAAAGAAGAACTTAGCTACTTTTTTAACATTTATATTTTTGTTGAGACTATTTCCGTTTCCAAATTTCAATGCCCTTGGCAATTTGTAGTCAAAAACTGAAAACCGGATGGTTCTAGGACTTTTACTTTTTAAGATATTAAATAGTAAATGAACCAGCTTTCTTATAAAAATAAGACAAATCCGGCTAAATTATCATTTCAGCAACTAATTAAAATAGGACAAACATGCGAAAAAAAATTCTTACATTTTTGAAACTTGGTGGTAATGTCGGATTAATATAAGAATAAAGAATCAAAAGAGTCAATAAAAATATCTGTATCCCAAGGGTGTTTTTTTTTTGGAGGGGGAAAGAGGGAGGTATGACCATTCTTATCTAGGTATTTTTTTTAATAGTTAGCTAGTTTTGCTGAAAAACAGTCATCTCTGGATAAAATGGACCATAACTTTTTAAGGATTATTGTATCGCCTTAATTTTGATGTCATTAGATTCATAATTGAGAAATACCCTTAAATCATGTATCATATAGCCTAATTGTATCAATATAATTTTTTAATTTTGATAAGTCATACCTCTCCTTTCCCCCTCCAAAAAACACCCGTGGGATACAGTTATTTTTATAGACTTTTTTGATTCTTTATTCTTATGGTTAATCCGACATTCCCACCAAGTTTCAAAAATGAAAGAATTTTTTTTCGCATGTTTGTCCTATTTTAACTGGTTGCTGAAATGATAATCTAGCCAGATTTGTCTTATTTTTATGAAAAAGCTGGTTCATTCACTTTTTAATATCTTAAAAAGTTAAAGACCTAGAACCATCCGGTTTTCAGTTTTTGACTTCAAATTGCCAAGGTCATTGAATTTTGGAAACGAAAAGAGTACATAAATACGTAAAATTTTGCGAAAAAATATTTTTTTACCATTTTTTTTAATTTTTTTTTTTTTTTTTAATTTTGAGTTCAAACGTTAATATTTCAAAAATTATTCATTGAAATAACTTTATTTAAAAAGACAATAAAAGAAGCAACACCTGGCCTTTCATTAAAATATAACATGGCATTGTACATGTTACCGTTGTTTTTTAATAATTTGTTTTCTGTTTTAAGTCAAATTTTAGAAAATTGCCCCTCCCACCTAACAGCCGCCACCACGGACTGCAAGACTTGCATTTCTTTTATTATCCTTAACACACCTTTCGACACATATAATTTTTTTTTTATGTTCACTTTCGCACCCCAAAATTTGCTGTGGGCTCTTAGACTATAACCTATAAAAGATTTAATTTTATTTGAATGTACATAACATTTAGTTTTTATTTTGCATGCTTGCCACAAACTGAAAGGTTAGAGATGGCGTTTTCTGAATTTCGTGAAAGTGAAGTTTTTTTTTTTTAATTCGATGACTTTGCTAACATGCCGCTTCCACAGGCCTTGAACGATGGCCGGATTATGGAACATGTATAAAAAAAAATCTAATGGAGTCGCATAAAATCCATGTCCCAGCAGTGACATAGCCATACAAATCAGATTGTGGATTGGATTGTAGATTGGATTTTGGACATTATTCATGGCCTGTGGAGTCGGGATGTAAAGCCTAGTACGCAGCTGAAGCGAAACGAAAAATGTCTGTTCTTAAGCCTAGTACGCTGCTGATGCGTGGTCTCCAAATAGACAACGAAATGCTTACAAAAACACAGCGGACAAATATTCATGGAGAGTTTCACCAATTGCAAATAAATAAAACAAAATTTAACCAACAAATCAAACAACAGCCATGCTGCAATGAAAGTAACAACAACTAAAAACACGAACAAACCCAAATGTCAATTAATTGTCTGGTCAATTAATTCTGTGCGAAAATAGAGTGGAGACTTGTCAAAGCGATCTGGTGTAATCATTAATTTCATTGGTCGAACAGCGTACCACAGAACGAAAAGCACAACGAAATTTTTCGTTTATGAATTCGAAATGTCATTTTTGTGGGATTTTTCATTTCACATCAGCAGCGTACTAGGCTTTAGTCTCCACATCAATAGCGAAAACATAAACGAAAAGAATCAAAAATTAAAAGAAATTCAAAATCGAAAGATTTTTTAAATTTTTCGTACAGGAAATATTTTTTAGTTTTCTTTTTCGTCCTTTAATCAGGGCTGGCCACGAGACGAGACTCTGCGAGACTTTTGTAAGTCTCGTCTCAGTCTCGTTAAAATCGAAAATGTTCAGTCTCGTCTCGGTCTCGTGTCGGTCTTGTAAAATGAAGTCTCGTCTCGGTCTCGTCTCGGTCACGTCTCCGAAAAATACGATTTTAGAACAAACTCTTGATTATTGGAACGAAATATTTTCTATTATCGTTTGAATATGTTCAGAAGAAAATAAATATTTAACTCAAATTGGATTTTTTAATATATTAGACTCTCTGCTAATTTCGGTCCAAATGTATAGTCTCGTCTCGGTCTCGTCTCGGTTGCTTAAAAGGCAGTCTCGTTCTCGTCATGCGAGACCGAGATTGAGACCGAGACTTTTCTCGTCTCGTGACTAGCCCTACCTTTAATATGCGGTTATAAATTTCTGTTAACGATTTTAAAGAGTTGTGTGGCTCGTTCTCTAACTTATTTCTTCTTTACAAAAAATTGAATAGCAAATAAATTATAATATTCGTCCATTGTGTTTCCTCAACGGCAACCAACAAAAACTTCAAACGTCAAATTTTCAGCAGAATAAATGTTCCGGAAAGCAAATTGTGTGCGTAAAAATGTGGAGACTTGACTCTAGTAATCTACTACAATTTTCAATTTTCGCTATCGAGCTGCGTACCTACAAACGAGGGCAAAACGAGAACAAAATTTGGCGTTTATAATTTCGTTTTCAATTTTTATATGAACATTTACGTTGCTTTAGTTCGGATGTCGTTTTTTTCGACAATTCCATCTAAACTTGCAACAAAACACGGCTTATAAAATGTACTTACATAATGTTGGTCTTCGACCAATTTTTCCAGTAAAATATCCAACTCCCAAATAAAGTGATACAAAAATAACTTCCAGTGAAAACGTATGATGATAAGTCGACATTTCTAAAGTCTGATTGCACACATTATCCTGAAAAGAGATATGCATGTTTTTTATGTAAGAAACTTAAGTCAAAATTTTAAAATTTGTAGGTATGTAGGTATGTGTGTTACATTATCTTTGATGTCTTCCATTGTGCTTAGAATTTCACACATGTCAAGGTGGACATCTGGATTGGATTGTGTGAATTGCATTACGCTATTTAGTATATGTGGAAACCAAACGTAGAGTCCGTGATAAGAGAAAAATATCCAAAATTGAATGGCACAGGTAAGGGCGGTATTCCGTAGATGTTCTCGCATAAAAAGTGGAGCTGTTTGATTCCACATGGATTTTATTATTTTAACCACAACAGGTGCCTTAGTTTCATCGTCAACTCTTTTACTGGAATCGTCAACTGTATCTGGTAAAATGCCGTTTATCTATGTAGGTATATAGAAATAATTTAAAAGTTTTAAACAAAATTTATGTTAATGTACAATATACAGGGTGTCCTTTAATTCGTCAATAGTATTCTAGGGCATGATTCTCGGGTGTACTCTAAGAAAAAAAATTGTTCTACAGTAAGGGCCTATCTCCAATTTTGAGATCATTTATCGGGGATTTAAGAAAAGTCTTACTTTGGTGTACCATGGCTCATGTTAATTTGGCGAATAACCCATAGATTTTATGATAATTTGGCAAGTAAAATTTAATAAAAAGGTTTTTTTTTTGCTTAACGCAATGGCTATGAATAAAAAATGATATGTGTGGTTATCGATAATTTTTATTTTATGTGTCAATTAAAACAGTTATAACGGAGGTGTTCAAATGAGTCCTCTTTGATTTTGTATGTATGCTAGAGCCCGTTTTAGTATTTCACTGATATTGATATTAATGATCCTAGCTACTGCCTTTGTTTCAATAAAAACTTTAACTTCATGTGGTTAAAGTTCACCGTCAATAAGCACATCATACATACATGTTTCATTTATCGTAGCCCAAGTTTGGATAGTAATTCGACTTCTAACGAATTCGATGCGCTGTCCGATTCAATCCTGAGAATTGTTTCCCATTATCCGCACAGTGAAATCGTTGTTACGGGCGATTTCAATGTACACAATTCTTCGTGGCTACGCTATTCTGGTCAGACAACACCCGAAGGAAGGTATGTCGAGATGAGTTAAACCATCTGACTCAGCTTGTTGACGAGCCTACTCGGATTCCTGACGTTGCAGGTCAAATCGCCAACACTCTAGACTTGTTCCTTACCTCTGACCCTAATCTCATCAGACCATTGTGTCATATCTGCGAATTTCTCGTACCACCAAATCACAGTTAAAGAAAAAATCCCAAAAAGAACCGTTTGGCAATACGAGAAAGCCAACTGGGACGGTCTCAATAATTTCTTCAAGAGCTTTAACTGGTCACTATGCTTCCTCGATAGTGATGTTGACGCCAGTGCACATATGATTACAAACATGATTTTTTGTGGAATGAGAAATTTTATCCCGAATAGGGTGAAATCTATCAAACCCAAAGAAAACTCATGGTTTGATTCGAGCTGTAAAGAGGTTATTAGGGTTAGAGAAGTAAGCTTCCGATGTTATAAAGCCAACCCTACTGAGGAAAACCGGAAAAGGTTTCAACAAGCTAGAAAGACCTGTAACGTATATATTCGACGAACCAAATTTTTACATGATCAGAAATTACGGCAAAAAATACTACAATGTCCCAAAGGTAGTAAAAATTTTTGGTCATTTGTAAAAAACATACGAAATACCACCTCGTCCTCGGTTCCAACGCTCGTCTTCTGCTGGTGTGCCCCAGGGCTCCATTTTGTCTCCGACTCTCTTCCTTATTTTTATAAATGATCTTTTGTCTGAAACTTCTAATCCATTAAACTGTTTTGCTGACGATAGTACCCTCAGCATCGGTATCTCCTTCTAAATCCTCTCATGCTTACCTAATCGCTCGTGCTGTGTTAAAAACATTTTAAGGGTAGCCATAACCCCTTTTGCGCGCGTGTAATATAAAAAAAAAAAAAAAAACTTATGAGGACGCTTTGAGCATGCGCTCTTCTTATTCACTTTAAGTTGCTATTTTGGTTGAATAAAAGATTTATTTCATTCTTCCCCATTCAAAAACTTCCAATATTGTAGGGTCAGAGAGACTTTATCTGCGGTACGGCAGGGATGTTCATTGAGCCCAACCCTTTTTTGCACTCTTCATAGATGATCTGATTGATTTTCTTACTGGTGGAGTGGACTTTGCAGGAGTGCATTTGAAGGCACTGCTCTTTGCGGATTATGTAGTCATGTTCGCATATTCCCCCGAAACTCTGCAACTCATGATCAATAGAGTGTATGACTACTATCAGTTATGGAACCTCTTTGTCAACGTAGAAAAGTCTAAAGTAATGATGTTTAGAAGAGGTGGTGGAAGAACTGCATCGAATGAAAAGTGGAAATATAACGGACAAAATATAGAGAGTGTTAACGAATACAAAAATCTAGGTGTTTACTTTTCGAAAAACTTGAGTATGGAGAAGCATTTCAAGGAAAAGCTTCAGAAGGCAAAAGTGGCAATTAAAATTTTTTGGAAAACATGTTTTAATAACAAAAATATAGCGCATAGCAGCAAATATAAGGTGTTTGAAGCAGTGGCGGAGAGCATTCTTCTATATGGATCACAAGCTTGGGGATGTAAGAAGTTTGAAGCAGTTGAGCAACTCTTGAGGTTTTTTGTGAAAAGGATATTTCACCTACCATCAAACACCCCAAATTACGTCATTATGATTGAGACGGGGCTATCACCTCTGTTCATAAAAACGCTTAAGCTCCAAGCGGATTATTTGCTTAAAATCTTAAAGATGCCTGAAACCCGGCTAGCTAGAAAAATAGCCCTCAAAGCTATTCAAGACAAAAAAAGCAGGTATGGAGAGCGGTTTGGAATGGCGCAGGAATGTAATTTGAGTTTGAGTATCAATATTGATGATGTATTAAAGAGCAGGAAAAGAAACCTCTACGAAATAATAGAAAAAGTAGACGAGCAATGTAGAGCAGAACACATAGCTGAAGCATCTGGTTCGTTATACAGATCAGTAAACAGTAGACTCAACCACAACCTGTTAGACAAAAATTACTTTCACGATTCAAACAGTGTCCAAGTGTTTGCTACAATGGTCAGGCTTCGAAGTGAATTGTTGAACCTAAACTTTATTCCTCATAGACCAGATTTGCCATTGGAATGCAGTATATGCAACTTATCGGAACGGGAAGATGTGGTCCACTTTGTTGGAAGATGCCCAACTCTTAGAGAAACGAGGAGAAGTGTGTTTGGAATTGATTTCTTGTCAGAGGATCAGGTTATTATGCAGCTGAATGAGATGGATGCTCCACGACTTTATGAGTACTGCAAGATTTCCTTGAAATATAGGGAAAGAATACAAAATGAAGATTTATGAAAAATAATTTCCACATTATCAAAATAATAATTTCCACATTATCAAAATATTATTGTTGAAAATTGCACAAACATAAAAAACACGTAATTCTGAAATTTAAGGAAAGCTTATTACAAATTATTTATTAGGTATATTTTTATTGTCAATCTGGCAGACGGCATTTTCCCATGCTATAAAGATTTTTTGTATAAATATTAGTAATTGTATGATCAAAAGAAAAATTAATAAAATCAATCTTATCTATCTATCTATCTATCTATCTATCTATCTATCTATCTATCTATCTTTCTATCTATCTATCTATCTATCTATCTATCTATCTATCTATTATCTATCTATCTGTAGGGTCAGGAGACCTTGCAGGCCATTGAACTGCTCTAAGTTTTTCCAATCCAACGATTACCGCTTACTATTCATCTTGTATTCTTGTCAATTCTTAACCTCTCAAGCAAAGTGAGCTGAAGAACCATCAAGTTAAAAATACGAAAAAGCTTGTTGAACCAATGGAATGTCCTCCAATAATTCTGATAAATCATTTTGCAACAACTGCAGATAGTTTGTAGAATTCAACTTAAGTGGCTACTAAAATTAGCATGTATTTAAACCAAAGAATGTCAAAGTGCACCCGTTATAACTCTTTTAGTAAAAAACATACTTAAAAAATTATCTAAAACCACACAAATAATTTTTATTCATAGCTTTTCGAGCTTAAAGCTAAAAAAAACGCATTTTTTTTACCTGCCGCTGTATTTCCAAATTATCATAAAATCTTTGAGTTTTTTGGCAAACTTGTTAGCGGCTTTTATTTTAAGTTTTGTTACATACATTCAAAAAAATTATTAAAACATCATGTTGATTACACATTTTTTGGAGAAAATTGACCCCAAAGTCAAAAAATTAGCAAATGGGCAGGAAAAATGGAACAGGCTAAAAACCGAATATCTTAAGACTCAGAAAATACATCAAATTTATTTAAACGCAGTTACAAAAGCTGATATTTCTTCTAAAAATAAAGGCCTAAACAAAGTTTCTATAATCATTACTAACAGCGCAATTACAGTTAACATGGGTCAGGGTTCAACAAAGTAAGACTTTTCTTGAGGCACTTACTGTAGAACAATTTCTTAGAATACACCGAATAATCATGCCCTTAAATACTTTTAACGAACTAAGAGACACCCTGTATAATTATTTGAAATAGCTTTGTACTGCAAAATATATTATTCTGATTTTTACCTTGAAGCTATCTCTAGAATTTCCGGTATTTATTGCATAAACGCTTTTCAAAATTTCCAGAACCTCATCATCTTTTCCAATTGAGTGAAGGTACTTCGGACTCTCAGGCAAAAAACACATTATTATGCCACAGAGCAATCCAAGCAATCCTATGACAAGAATAAACATTCGCCAAGGCTTGTAGGTAATATTTAAGAATGGTATTTCGTAAGACCATGTTTGATTAATAGCTGCCCAAGCAACGAACGGAAACAATAATGCACACGCTGCTGAAATAAAACCAGCTGCCATAATGGCCCTATTTCTTGTTTTATCACAATGGAATTCACCGAGATATGCAAATATTGTTGCAGATCCAGCTGACAATCTACGGAAAGACAAGATAAGTTTATTTTAACAAACAAAAAATAGTAACTAGTTATTTATGTTAGTATCTATGTATATTTGTAAATAGGGTGTCCTAAACATAAGGCTTTTTTCGCACTTTAGTGCAGATCTTGATTTAATCTCGTTACTATCGAAAAAATATTTTTAAACAAGAGACAATGAACAACGAGTAGGTATCTGTATTGAAATTTACACAATAGTAATCACTCCAATATAGGTTCTCGCTCAAGCTTCTGTTCATTTGAAATATTTATTAATTTAACGGAGCGAGAAAGTATCAATAGCGGTTAAGGCCATGAACGATGTTCATAATCCAATCTACAATCCAATCCACAATCTGATTTGTATGAATATGTCACTGCTTGGACATGGATTTTTGCAACTCCATTTGATATTTTTAAGATATTTCCTGTGGAGTACGTCCCTTATTTCGGTGGACATGAAAATCTCCTTTTTTTTTTCCGCCAGCTTCGGCGTACCGGAAGTGCACTTTTTTAAACTTCAAAATCAAATAAAAAATCCCCAGTAAAAGCTACAAAATTAATTTTTGAGCAACAAATTCACATTTCAAAAGCTACAATTTCTGGTAAAAAAAAAGTTCAAAAATTCAATTTTTTTTTATTTTGACCGTTAAAATCTTATTTTAGCGGAATATTGTATAATAAAAAACCCGTGCGAGCTACAAAATCGCGGTTTGCGCAGTTGGTCTAGTTCAGAGAAGCTTCAAATTGTGGCTTCAGCGGACCGGAATTAATTAAAATTCAAATAAAAAATTACCCTTAAGAGATGCGAATTTTATTTTTTGTTAACAAATTAGCATTTAAAAAGCTACAATTTTGGACGTCAAAAAAATTGTCGTTTTCGAATGTTCGTCCGCTAACTTCAGACTTATTTTAGCGGAAATTTGAATAATTAAAAAACTATTATAGGTACAGAATTTATTTTTTCAGAACTTAAGAGCATTAAAAAAGCTACAAATTTGGGTACCAATTTTACTTCAAAATTCTTATTATTTTGGATTTAGTCCCTTCAGACTTATTTTAGCGGAATTTTCAATAACTCAAAAACTAAGCGAGCTACAAATTTTTGGATTGAGCAATAAATTAGCATTTAATAAACTACAAAAATTGATATCAACTTATTTCGATTCCGCCTCAAAGTGTCCGCCAAAATAAGGGACGTCTGTGGAGTCGGGGTGAAATGAAAGTGTGAATTTCCCAGTTTCGCTATCAAAAAATATCAAATATGGTAGAAACAAAAAAATATAGATTCACTTTTTCAGGCGAGATTTCTGAAATATGTATATATGTAGATATAAACTGAAACTAACAATCGCGATATTTTAAATTTAAAATATTTGCACTCTTGGAGTAGAGCTAATTATGTACATAAGTCGCATGTACATAAGTGACAAACCTTTGTTTTAACGAAAGTGTAGCTTTCATTGAAAATCATCATTTGAAATTTTGTTTTTCAATTTGTAATGCACTTAAACAAATGAAACTGATTATGACAAATCAAATTATTTAATTAATAAGCTGCATTTTGATAACAAAACGCCATCAGTTTCGAAATGTTCAATAATCGGGCCTGATTGAATGAAGTCCAAAAAATGACGTCATTATAATAGCAAAAATGAGCACATGGCCACGCACTTAGCGGAATTTTACTAGTAAATTATTACGACCCTGAACTTTGCAGACAATTTGAGTATCATATTTTGGACTGTCACCAGTGCCGTAAATCTTGTTCGATTTTGAAAATTGGAATGGTCATCGCTTTGTCGTCGCAAAGTCTCGGTACATCATTTTTTATTTACCATTACAAAAAAGTTGTCATGAAAAAAATAAAAATGTGCTATGGAAAACACCTTTTAAAAAATTTGGACTGCCACCAACTCCATAAAAATTGTTGAATTTTAAAAATTTGAATGGCAATCGATGGTTTATCCTTAAATCTCGGTACGTCATTTTTATTTTTTTTTATTTACCGTAACAAAAATGTTTTATTTCCTTTCCTTCTAACTAGTTCCGTGCATTGCATTTAAAAGACCTGAGGTCTTTTTATAAAAAAAAAAGTAATAAAAGTAAAATAAAAATTCCCTAAAGATTTGACATTTGAAGCGAACTTAATTTTAGCGAGTCGATAGTCACTATACGAAATTATCGAATTCGTAAAGTTTGAAGTTCGATTATTGCATCAAAAATTTTTTGTTTCGTATAAAAAATGACATACCGAGGTTTTAGGATGAGGCATCAATTACCGTTAGAATTTTATTAGGATTTTTGTATAAACTAAAGTTCATACAATGTAGTCACGCTGCGCAGACAACAATTAACATTTAAAATTTTGAATGAAACAACAACAACTAAAGTGTTCTACCAGGCCGACGGCCTACCCATCGCGCTACTGAAGCCACATGTCAAGCTCCATCTCAGTGAAGGGTTTGTTGCTTATCAAATGCATTGGAACGACTAGCATTTTTATTAGAGCACACAAGCTTGCTGTTGTCACATTCAGTTTCTTTCTTTTTTCTCCGTACCCGATTTATATGCCAACAATTCGTTGGTCATACATTAGAATTTTCAAGATTAAACAATTTTTTCGGAGTTGGTGGCAGTCCAAAAGTTTTAGAGGCCCTTTTTAACGGCTCTTTTTACTTTTTAATGAAAACTTTTTTGTTACGGTAAATAAAAAAAAAAATAAAAAAATTATGTACCGAGGTTTTAAGAGGAACCATCAATTGTCGTAAGAATTTTCAAGATTGAACAATTGTTACGGAGTTGGTGGCAGTCCAAATGTTTTAGAGGCCCTTTTTAGTGGCTCTTTTTACTTTTCTAATGCAAATTTTTTTTTTACGGCAAAAAAAAAAAATACAAACTGATGTACCGAGTTTAAGGGTTAAGCCATCGATTGCCATTCAAATTTTTAAAATTCAACAATTCTTATGGAGTTGGTGGCAGTCCAATTGTTTAAAAAGTGTTTTCCATAGCACTTTTTTACTTTTTTTCGTGATCACTTTCTTGTAGCGGTAAATAATAAAAATAAAAAATGACGTACCGAGACTTTGAGACGACAAAGCAATGACCATTCAAATTTTCAAAATCGAACAAGATTTACGGCGCTGGTGACAGTTCAAAATATGATACTCAAATTGTCTGCAAATTTCAGGGTCATAAATTAATTATAAGTTAACACAAAGGGTACAGAAAAACAAAAGTGACAGCCCAATGATAGCACGATGTCGTTATAATGATCAAATTAAACGCCACTTGCTCTTATGACTATTTTTATGACAAACAATAATTTTGGAGCATTTCGTGCGTTCATCACACCAAATTTTTTAGAACTTAATGTTCAGATCGAGCTCCTGATTGGCAAGCTGTCATAAAAAGTAAGATGACATTCAGTTACGTTAAGTGAAGTTTAATCAAAAGTAAGATGACATCCAGTTACGTTTAGTGAAGTTTAATTAAAAGTAAGATGACATTCAGTTACGTTTGGTGACAGAAAATTCAGATGACAACTTTTTTATATAAAATTAAGGCTTTCAATACAAAACTGACATTTCAGCACAGAAAATAATAGAAAAGTACAGGATTATGTGTTGTGTGAGTTAAAACCACACATCTATCGAGTGTTGTTGTCTTGTGTCGCTATCGCTTCAATGTAGGTATTTCATATCCGTGGATCCACAATTGTCTCGTGTGTTGAGTGGCGTATGAAATATATGAAATGACATGACTCCACGGCAAAACACACGGGACAGGTGTGGTTCCGTCTTTACACTTAACTGTTCTACTACTACTTTTGAGCGTTATACTACGTTTTCATTGGAGCCGGAATGAGGTAATTTCGAAATTAGCTCATTTGGAACGTCAAATTTATATAGAAAACGACGTTCCAAATGAGCTTATTTCGAAAATTACCTCATTTCGGCTCCAATGGAAACGTAGTATTAAACAAATGTTTGAAATGATAAATATAATGGGGCATATTCATAGTCGCAGATAGACCCAGGTTTAACTAAACTACAGTTTAAGACAATTTTCGCTCAAGGAATACAGACCGATTTTAGTTACAAATTGTTGGTTTTATATTTTTATAAGATTATTAACTTGGTATACTACACAAATAGCTTCAAATATTTTGAAATTATAAACTTAAAAATAGAATCAGCGTCCAAAAATTCAACTAAACCTATGTTTAACATAGACCCAGGTCTAAAATGACTATGAATACGGCCCAATAACTCGAAATCAGATCAATACATTTGCAACTATACAAAAATCACAAAAAAACTGTCGTCAGCGAATGTTTCGCGTTCCTAAACCAACACAAAATCAGCATTAAAAATCCAATGTGGACAGGCACTAAGCCACTGAAACAATTTTCTTCAAGTGTTGGTCTTAAAGCCTAGTGCGTTGCTGATGCCAAACGAAATTTTCATGTGGTCTCCAAAACGACAACGAAATGCTTACGAAACCACAGCGGACAAATTTTCTTGGAGATTTTCACAAATTGCAAATAAATAAAACAAATTTTAAGAAAAAAATCAAACAAAAGCCATGCTGTAATGAAAGTAACTAGTAACAACAAATAAAAACACGAACAATCCCAAATGTCAGTTTTCCGCAAACAGTTAATGGTCCGGGCAATTAATTCTGTAATTCTGTGCGAAAAGAGAGTGCAGACTCTGATGATATAATCATTAATTTCGCTGGTCGAACAGCTTACCACAGAACGAAATTTTTCGTTTCATGATTTCGTCATGTCAATTTTATTTGGGATTTTTCGTTTCACATCAGCTGCGTACTAGGCTTAAGGTTTTAAGGTTATTTCCAAAAGGGGAATTTGAATTTTTGTTTACATTAAAAAATAACGGCACCTGCCATACAACTATTATGAAAAAAGTAATTTATCTCAACAACGGCTCTAACGATTTTGATTTAAAAACCATGAATTACTATTAAGAGAATGGTCAATATTTTTATAAATTAAAGATACAAATAACGGTTATTATCGGTACCTGTCATAGAACCGATTTTTAGGTTTTCAAGTTTCTCGTTAACGGCTACACCGATTTCAACCAACATTTTTTACAAGATGTCCATTACAGTTTCAACAATTTTACATATACATATGTACAACGGAAAATGGGCAAATCTGCTTCAGCACCAATAAGAACAGCCTTCATATCGTATACAGGTTCATGGTTATGCATTCATTATCTGTCCAAATTCGCTGTGTGACAGAAGTTATTTAATTTTGAATAAAATGAGTTTTATGATCACATTTCCTTATGTCCTTAGTTTTTCTATAATATTTTGTGTATTTTTCGTTCGATTTAAGCCATTTTTTGGAATTAAATTCTTTGAACTCATGACACTTTAGAATTTTAAAATTATGTTTAGGGGTAGCAAGCATCAATTTTATGCAAAAACAGTTATTACTTACTAACTAAGGTCCTCGGACCTATTACGTCCGTGATGTTTCCCTTACGGGACATAGGGCCTCCACTACACCTACACGCCGTCAGGTACGATTTCTGGAAATATATTTCAGCTCTCTCGAACTTTTCCCCAGTCGTGCCGATTCCTGTTCGACCGTTCTTCGCCATATACTTCTAGGCCGGCCCACTTGTCTTCCCTCCTGTGTGAGCGGATTCCACTGCATTGCTTGAGATGCAATGCACCGATCGCCTTTTCGGAGCGTATGGCCAATCCACTGCCACTTTCTTCTTCGTATAATGGAGTCTATGGGCTCCTGACCCGTTCTCGCATGAAGTTCGGTATTGGAGATACGGTTGGGCAGAAAATCCTCAAGATGTTTCGTAGGCGTCTATTAACGAACGTTTGCAGCTTTCTATTGACAGTGTCAGTGACTTTCCAAGTGCTGCAGCCGTAAAGCAGAACGGATTCAACATTGGAGCGGAACAGTCGTAGCTTGGTCTTTAAGCTAAAAGAGTTGTTTCTCCATATTTTGGACAGCATTCCGAACGTAGCCTTTGCTTTTCTGATTCGGCTGTTTACGTCCAGTTCAGTTCCGCCACCCATAGAGACAATACTCTCAAGATATTGGAAATCCTCTACCATCTCTACCGGTTGTGCAGAAATAGTTACTTGGATTGATGAGAAAGTTCCAAGGCTGATCCTTTTAGTTTTTGCCGAGTTGATCTTAAGCCCTACGATTTCTGCTTCTCTCTGCACCCTTGTTGTCATTTGATGGAGATCCATGATCCTACGAGAGAGTAAGCATAAGTCGTCTGCAAAGTCCAGATGTTTGAGGTGAGATTGCAGAGTCCACTGAATTCCTCCATTTCCATTTGACAAAGCTGCGTGCAGTACGTTACTTATCAAAAACAGGAACAGTATTGGTGACAGTATACAGCCTTGCCTAACCCCACTTTGGATTTCAAACTCCTCTGACAGCCTACCTTTGTACAAAACATGACATTTGGATCCATCATATGTAGCCTTGATAATAGCAATCAATTTATCTGGGATGCCCCTCCTGCGCGAAGCAAGCCAAATAAATTCTCTATTGTCGAACGCCTTTTGAAAATCGATGAACAGCAGGTGAAGTGGTCATCGATATTCAACGCACTGTTCGATGATGATCTGCAAGGTGTTGATGTGATCCACACAGGAAGATCCAGTGCGGAATCCTGCTTGTTAGGCGTCGAGTGTGTGTTTGAAGTGGTCTTTAATTCGGTCCAATACTATCCCTGCTATTATCTTGGCTACTGCAGGCAGAACGCATATTCCTCTCCAGTTTTCACACTGTGTGAGATCTCCTTTCTTTGGAAGCTTGACAATCATTCCTTTTTTCCACTCTTCAGGAAAGCCCTCTGTTTCCCAAGCCCTCTCAATAAGTGGGTGCAGTAGCTCGCTCGATGTTGTTGGGGCTGCTCCTAAGAGCTCTGCAGGAATACCTTCAAGTCCTACCACTTTGTTGTTCTTCAGTGCTTTGATGACGGTGATAATTTCTTCTTTACTGGGGGATACGGTGCGTATTCGGGAAATTGTTACTTCGGGTGGCTCAGTGGGAATAGGGTTCTTTTCACTGACGAAAACGCGGTTTAAAACCACAGAAAAGTGTTCCCTCTACCTTTTGAGCTGATCCGAAATTAGTAGGGATCCGTTTGTGTATTTAACCAGGTGTCGTTTAGAGCTCTGGACACCAGTGAGCTCTTTGGTAATTCTGTAGACGGTCCTACTGTCTCACCTACTAGCGGGTTCTTCTGCTTCTGTAGCCAATGCGTTGATGTAGTTACGATTACGTCGCACACTACGGTGAACTTCCCTCATCTTCATTGTTTTGTTTTTTTTTTTGTTAGATCCTTGATCCCTCTAAGGAGCACAGGGCGTCAACTACCGCTACACGCCATCTCGTTCGGTTTCTGGAAATGTATTTTAGCTCTCCCCAACTTTTACCGAGCTTTTGTGATTCCTTGTCGACTGTTCTGCGCAAAGATTTTCTCTGGCCTCCAGGTCTTCTGCCATCTTGGATGAGTGGATCCCACTCCATTGCATGTCTTGCAATAGAGTCTGCACCACGACGTAGGGTGTGACCAATCCACTGCCACTTTCTTTTCCTAATAACGATGTCAATAGGACTTTGGCCCGTTCTCCGAAGGAGTTCTTGGTTGGAGATGGTGTTCGGCCAAAAAATCCTTAGGATGTTTCGGAGACATCTATTTTCGAAAGTTTGTAGCTGCCTTGTGATAGAGGCGGTCACTTTCCATGTACTACACCCATATAGTTGGACTGACTCTACGTTCGACCGGAACAGTCGCAGCTTGGTCTTCGTACCTACTGTAGACGTTGCTCCTCCAAACTTAAGACAGCATGCCGAAAGCAGCTTTAGCTTTGCCGATTCGGCAGTTAACATCTTCATCCGTACCACCGCCGTCTTTTGAGACAACACTACCGAGGTACAGGAAGTTGTCCACCGCTTCAACCTGCTGTCCCGCAACGACAACTTGAGAAGAAGATTCAGAAATGTTGAGGATTTTTGTTTTCCCGGTGTTGATCCTCAAACCGACTTTGTTTGCCTCGCATTCCAGATTAGTCACCATATGATGAAGATCCATAATGTTGTGCGAGAGCAAACAAATATCGTCAGCGTAATCAAGATGTTGCAGGAACGAAAACATCGTCTATCGAATTCCACGCGCTTGCTCGGCTAGAGCTGCATGAAGGACATCCCCTATAACCACCAGGAAAAGTAGTGGAGATAGCAAACATCCTTGACGAACTCCGCTATGGATATCGAAGTCCTCTGATACCTTTCCGTTGTGTAAGACTTGACACGATGCACCCTCGTAGGTAGCCTTTATAATGGCCATAATCTTCTCGGGTACTCCTCTCCTACGTAAAGCTGGCCAAATGAAATCTCGATTCAAACTATCGAAAGCCTTTTCGAAGTCGATGAAGAGCAAATGAAGAGGGGAACGGAACTCCACGCATTGTTCTATTATGATCCTCAAGGTGTTGATGTGATCAATGCAGGATGAGCCTGCACGAAATCCCATTTGCTCTTTGTCGAGAGTAGAATAGAGATGTTCTTTGATTCGTTCCAAAATTATTTTCGCCATTATCTTTGCCACCGCGGGGAGGACACAGATCCCTCTCCAGTTTCCGCAATCCGTAAGATTTCCCTTTTTTGGTAGTTTGACGATCATCCCTTTTTTCCATTCAATGGGGAAACTTTCGTTCTCCCATGCCTGTGCTATTAAGGGGTGTAGCAACTTCGCTGATGTTTGTGGATCTGCTTGGTAGAGCTCAGCGGGAATGCCGTCCAAACCTACCGCTTTGTTGTTCTTGAGGGATTTGATTGCTGATGTTATCTCGGCTAAACTGGGAGGGCAGGTGCGAATACGGGAACTTGTTTCTACGAATAGCTCATTTGGGTTAGGGGCTGGAACACCTCCGCTATCGCCTATGTGGTTGAGCACGCTAGCAAAATGTTCCTTCCATCTCCTGAGCTGATCCTCATCCGTAACTAGCAGGGTGCCGTCAACATCCTTGACGAGGTGTTGTTTTCGGGAGTTGTTGTTTCCAACCAATTCCTTGGTTATCTTGTAGACGATACCACTGTCGCACCTAGATGCTGCTTCCTCTGCCTGTTCTGCGAGGACATTAACGCGCCTCCTTTTGTCACGTCTGACACTACGCTGCACTTCTTTCCTTTTCCTACGGTACTGAGACTCGATGTTAAATCTCTCACCTACTGGGGCAGCCGCAAGTTGGGATCTAATCGCGTTCCTTTCTTCAATCTTACTCCATGTATCTGCAGAAAGCCATGTGCTTTGGCTTCTCTGCCTTATACCCACAGACTCAGTTGCGGCAGTTGCAAAGGCCTTTTTCACATTGCTCCAGTGTTGGTCTTCTGCTTCTGCGGCGAGGCGGTCCTTATATCTTTGGCGCACTGTAGGATCCCGTAATCTGTCGGTATTGTACCTGGGTGTACGCAGGAAGTTTTGCCGATTTCCATGTACTGAAGCAATTCGAAGACGAACGTACGCAAGCATAAGATGGTGATCGCATCTTCATGCGGTACGTAGACTCAAGCTCGTTTCTCCCTGCTGCTGGGGTAACTGCGATGCGAGCTTTAAGGTGTTTCCTTTCTTCGATCCTTGTCCAAGAAAGCCAAGCACTATTGCTTCCTTGCGCCCGGCCGACTATAGGTACTTCCAGCACCGGATATGAACACATTTTTCACAGCACACCAATGATATTCGATGGATGTGATTTCCGTGCTGCTGATTGCGTTCAATCCTTGTGAAAGGTGGTCCCCTAGTTGTTGGCGCACTGCGGGATCCTTTAGTCTATCTGTATTTAATTTGGGCATTCGAGTATTTCCTTGGGATCTCCGAACTGCAGCTGTACGCAATCTTACGGTAGCAACCATCAGATGGTGGTCCCGGGCCATTCCCATGTCAGCACCTCTTCTGTTACCTGGAGACTGCTTCTAAAACGCCGACTGATCGCGAAGTGGTCAATTTGGTTGGAAGTTGCTTGGCTGTCAGTCGACATTCGCCACCCAACTGACTTTGTGGAACGTCTTATGCTCGAACATGGTCCCTCCAATAACAAGGCCGAAGGCGTTAAAGAAATCGACAAATCGTTCGCCATTGTCGTTTCGGTTACCAACACCATGTTATCCCATGACATGCCTTAGCCCTGTGTTGTCATTGCCAACCCTGGCATTTAAGTCTCCTGTTAAAGTCGGAACTATTTTGTTCCGACTGGCTGTTCAGGGCACATAAACCTTGACCAGACCGTGGAGTATACAAAAGGTTCTTTGTACCTTTGTATATTGCAGCGATTGTTTTCTTTTGTGAATATTATTGCCCCTTACCACTGGTGGGGGGAAGCAATAATAATAAAGTAGACTGGACACCTTTTTGATCGTGAATGACAGAATTTTATTAACTTACAATGCTATTTATACAATAATTTTGCTTAATTAGCTTAATTTACAAACATCAAAAATATATACATACATAATTACTATAATACAGAGGAAAGAAAGAAATATGATATATTTCTGCCAGGTATGTTTTGAACCTGCATGCAGATTGCTGACTATTGTGGTTCTATTTTACCTGCAGGCTGACTGTTATGAAAAATATGCGAGAAATATGATTTGAAAATAAAGCATACAGAGAAGCTGTTGCTGTTGTTATTAATTATACAAACAGAGAAGCTGTTGTAGGGTAAATAATAAATTGTGATTAAAAAGTGTTGGTATATGATAATCTGATGGATTAAAATATACATCTCCCATCACTATTATTATATCACCTCGTGGAAAACAGTTTTTGGAGTTTTTAATTTGTACGAAATACAAATATTGTTTTTTAAATAATATTTTTGATGTCAAAAACATCTCTGGAAAAAAACAAATATCAATTTTGAATCTCATTAATCGGTATAAAAGTGGGTATTATTTTCAAGGTTTGAAATTGCAATTCGTAAAAGTTAGACAAAACAACCCACAAAACAACCCACAAAACCACCCAAAACCACCCTTATATACGCTACTAGTAGTTGAAAATATTTTTAGGGGTGGGTGGTTTTGTGGGTTGTTTTGTCTAACTTTAACGAATTGCAGTTTAAAACCTTGAAAATAATACCCACTTTTATTCCGATAAATGAGATACAAATTGATGTTTTATTTGTTGTTTTCCAGAGATGCTTGTTCTTACAAATTAAATACTCCAAAAACTACTTTTTGAATTAAATTGATGTTTGCAACCACTAAACATAGTTTTAAAAATCTGAAAAATCAGGTGTGTCAAGGGTTCAAAGAACATAATTCCAAAAAATTGCTTAAATCGAACAAAAAATACACAAAATATTAAAGAAAATCTTAGGAAATAGGGAATTCTGACCTTTAAACTCATTTTATTCAAAATTAAAAAACTTATGTCACATTACAGCGAATTTCGACAAACGGTTAACGGATAATGAATGCATAAATATGAACATAAATACGATATGAAGCTCGTTCTTATTGGTGTTAGGCCACCGCTCCATGCCTCTTTACCAATTATCCTTTTCGAAAAAATATGTTTTGGATTAAAAAAAAAAAAACATTGAATAATTTTGTGTAAAATTGTATTTTATTAAATACTAAAAGTTCGCATACCAGATTTTATTTTTAAAAATCTACAAAAAAATTTATAAGAATAAAAAATTAATTTTGAAGAAAACCGCACTAACCATTTTTCTTATTCTTGTTTTTCATAAATTCATATTTTTATCAATCAAATCAGATAGCATGTTTTTTTTACCTCTTGCTATTTAAGATATCATTTTTACCTATTTAAATAATAAACTTATAAAAAAATACATAATACTATTTATATAAGATTTCTTAACACTTTCATTCTTACGACATCAATTTATTACAATCTATTTTTTTTTTTTTGGTGAATTTTATGTTAGCTTAAAATTATTTTTCTTTTTAAACACAACAACAATTCCGCTTAGTTAACTGCGAAAAATAGCTTAATTCCTCTAAGGAATCTTTGCAATTTTCGCTTAGAAAAAAAATAACTCGCACTTTTATAAAACCTCAAAAGAAGTTTTTTACATTTTCTAAAGAGAATATCTCGTAAGCCGGAGCTAGAAACGGTGTGCGGATTTGAGTTCAGCACTTTTAGAACGACTCGTACTGTGTTATTATCTTAGAAAAGTTATGTCCAAAAATTTTATTGAAAAAAACGGATACGTTTCATAGAGAATTTTTTGTTTCAATTAATGTCACGTTTTTTCTTTCTCAAATTCACTCAGTTGAAATTAAAATCAATGATAAAATCAGAAATAATTACACTTAGTAAAACCGAATCAATGCAAAAGCTTGATTCAAAAATTAAAATTTATAAAACATTTAAAAAAATTAAAATTAGTAATGTGAGATAATTTTTGAGAAACTATTAGTTTAAGTTAAAGGATTATTTTTTTGCTTAGTTATTAAGGTATATACTTACAAGAATCCATTGCAAAATCGAAGAAATACGAAAGTTGAATAATTCGGTGAAAAGCTCGAAACTACGGTGACAACATAACAAGCTATTAGAGTAGGTCTTATAACTTTCCTTCGGCCAATCGTATCTGCTAAGAATCCCCAGATATGTGAGCTAGATATTATGCCCAAAAATCCAACAGCTCCAAGTATTCCCTTCTCTTTGTAAGACAAATCCATATCGCAGTTAATCACCGGCAAAATAAAACCGATACCAACTAATTCCAAACAAACATTTACAATCACAAAGCCTGATACTAAAATCAGGATACAGTTATATTTGCCAAATTCTGTAAGAATTTAATTATTACTTTATAGATATTTTTTTACAATTAATTTAAATTTTGTACTAACTTGTTTCTTCTAAGGCCTCGTCAATTGGGACTCGATTCATGTTCTTAGTAATACACATTTTAAAATACTGAATTTGAATCTGCGATTACTTTTTCACCAGACTTAAAAGTGAAGTTTTTAATCTAAAAGAAAGGTATTTTTTTCTATTTTTTTCTTTGTAGGTACCTTGTTTATTAGGCCTTATGTCATTTGTTATATAAACAAGTATTAAATCAATTGTTGTTTAGGAAATCAATCCATCTTATCAACACTAGACCTATGTTTACCTTCTCTTTTCTAAAAAAAAAAATGATTAAAGGCAAAGGAGGAGAGGAAACTGGCGTCATTATTCAAATTTGAAAACAACAAGTACCTCTTTAGCACTATTAATAGAGCAAATATTTATATTAAAAGTTTAATATAGAAGAAATTGTTTTTTTTTTTTTTTAATTCAGGTTAATTACTTTACATAGCAACCACATACATAATTTAAAGTTTTTGCTGACGCAGTATACCCACATCTCATCCTATCGGTTCGGTTTCTATTCGGTTTGTATTCAGCTGTGCCTGATATGTGTGAAACGATAAAACGGCAAAAATAAAAACCTAATAGAAACCGTACAGCACCGAACGATCCCTGGAAACGAATCGGTTTCATTCGGTTTCAAAACGGCACGTATTCGGGTCTAGGGCACACAAAGTAAACGTAGCGTTCACACATATTCGGTTCGGTTTCGGTTTTTCTGAAGTTCTTTTTTTTTAATACATTTTATTTAATCTAAATTATTAGTAAGTACAAACCGAATATGAATCGTCTGTGTGTGAAGGGGTCTAGACGGAAACCGAAATCGAACCGAATACAGACGGAACCGAATAAAACCGAATATGTGTGAAACGAGCCTAGGGAGGTTTACATGAATCAACATGTTGTTCAACATGACTGGACGCTTGATGGAAAAAATAACTGTGAACGCAATAACTTGTATACAGATTTTGTACAACACCACTTTGGTTGGAAGCAAACCACACGTACGATACGGCAAATGTCCAAGAAACAAAATTTTATTTCTCTTTTTCGCTTACATGTAGTTGGCCCACCAACTATTGCAATCATTTGTACATCGTTTGTCTACGTTTGTACAAGTTTAAGATTCGTTTGTACACTCATCGTTTTTTTTATATAGCCACTTCAAATAAATTTACGGAGTTTGGCCCACTAACTATAACGCTCGAAAAATCTGGAAATGCAGTTCGATAGATAATCGTTTGTCTATGTTTGTCTTTTTTTTTCGTTTGTATACGTCCCAAATTTTTTTGACAAAAAATTTTTTTTAACCAAATTTTATTAAAATTTTGAAACATATGCATATGTTTTTTTAATTTGTATTTATTTCTATTTTTAATTACTTATTACTTTTTTTGGAACATGTAGTTGGCCCACCAACTGCATAATAATCGCTCTAACGATTTTGAAAAAAAAATACGAGGTACTAGTATTATTACAATAAATATTTTAGTGAAAAAAAAAAATATTTACAACGATATTTTGGTTTTCAAATTTCTCGTTAACTGCTGATCCGATTTAAACCAAGATTTTTATGCAAGAGCTTCTTATAACGCAAACAATTTTGCATATACAAATATTCGAAAAATTATTTTTGGATTTTTAAAAAAAATATTGAACATTGTTTTTTGAAAATTCAATATCTTGAAAACGAGTTATTGATTTATTTTTAAATTTTGTGTTAAATTGTATTTTATTAAATACGAAAAGTTTGCATATTAGATTTTATTTTTGAAAATGCGCAAACAATTTTATATATAAAAAACTAATTAAACAAAAAAACGCTCTAACTATTTTTAATTTTTTTTCTTAAATTCATATTTATCAAACAAATCAGATGGCATACTTTATTTTGAGCTCTATCTTTATTAGCTATTAAGATAACAATAGGAATCATTTATTTTAAATTTTTTTAATGATATAATATTATGAAATCAATACACATGTACATCATCATATATTGAGTTTTTTGAATTCGTTTTTTATTTTTTGTGGTAAAATGTTGGTGTATTCCATTGATATGTATTTTGTTTTGGTTTTGTTATTTTCATTATTTAAGCTTTTATTTGTGTTTTTGTTTTTAAGTTTTCTTTTTTGATTCGTTAGCAATTTGTCAATTGTTCTCTTAATCAATCTCTTAATTAATCAATTGTGCTCTTATATCCGTTTGCTGTTGCTATTTTCTTGATTATATTAAGTTCATTTATGAAATTTTGACAATAACCAATGCAATGCATTTTTGCAAGAAAGGAAGGCTAATGGACGCACTGGAAGAATACGAGATATACAAAGCAAACAAAACAGGACAAGACTACTTATGGTGGGTTTACATGTATCTTCGTCTGCATAATGCAAAAAAGTAGGGCAGGTCAGATGTATACAAAAAATCCGGGGGAGTGAAAGAGAACCACCAAGAAGATGAAAACGTTCGTCTTCATTTCTGCATTATGGCACTTTCCTATAATGCAGAAACCAAGTTCTTCTGCATTCTGATCTTTTCTCTCTATCTAACAAATATATTTACATTTTGTATTTGGCATCCCTTTTTTTGTGCAGAAACCAAATGCAGATACATGTAAATCCACCATTAACGACAAACTAATATTTAAACCGAATGCACTTTTTGACACTGCACTCACTTTCTACACGCGACAAAAAGTGAAAACAATTCAATCACGGGTGCCATCTAATTCAACGAGTGGCAGAACATAATAAGAAAACAAATCGCCTGAAGATGGAGATTTTATACGCGTTTCATTTAATTAAATGAAATAAAGTTGTGATATTATGTGATATATGTTTATAAATAAACAAAAAAATTATAATAATAAAGTTTTTTATTTAAATTATTATTTTTTATCTTTACATATATACACACAACTTGGAGACCGACAAATCACAATAAAGTTGTTAGCTACGAGAGCAAGTTTGTGCGATCCAGTCGTGCCCATTTTTGTATGTATTGTTTTTTTGCGCATGAAAACTAAACAATCTTCGATAAAGTGAGTACCTACTTATTAGTTTGTATTTAGTCATATATAGGACCAGTTATACAAACATGGTTCAGCCTTTGAACCATTGATTTTTAACTCACCTATTCCGGCAGATTAACTTACATAGTAGGTTCATAATAGCCAATACTAACTTAAGCCATGGCTTAAAATAGATTCGCAATGCAAATTTTGTACACTAATACTAAAGGTCTGTAAGTTCTCAAATCTCTCAAGTTGAAACAGAAACTTTATAAAAGTGGACATATTTTTCATGCCAAAACAATCATTTAAATCTATTAAATCACAAAGGTCCAGGTTTTTAGTGGAGAGATTAACTCTGAGTCAAACGTGATTTAGTTAATCCCGCAAATAAATGGAACCCGATTTAACTCATTAGTAGTTTTCGATGGAGCCCTAACTTTAACATTCATTTGTCAAAAAATCTATCGAGCATCTATAGATTGACTAAAAAAAAAAACAATTTTCAGGAGTTAGCTCGGGCTAAACTCAACTCATAAACTGGGTCCTTTCGGCTACCTGACCTTGCTAGCGTCTTTCAAGCTGAATTGCTGGCAATCAGGGAAGCTTGCAAGTTGCTAAAAGCAGATCTAAACCAAAACCGTAATGCAGCTATTATTACAGACAATCAAGCGGCTGTTAAAGCCATTAATTCAGCTACAGCATCCTCCAAACTAGTCCAGCAATGCCGGAATCAGCTTGCGGGTCTGAACACTGACCTCAATGTCACTCTTATCTGGGTCCCGGGTCACAGTGGCATTGAGGGCAATGAACGGACTGGCCAGGCAAGGTTCAGCCCTTCATGGCTCACTTGCGGAAAGAGTTAACATTCCGCTTGGAGTTATAAAGGGCAACATTCTCTCAATTTATCTTACTAAAGCAAACCGTAGGTGGAGCAGTTTATCAAACTGTATTATATCAAGGAAGATTTGGCCCACCTATGACAAGAACCGAACAATTGATCTAATACGCAGACCCAGGCAAGACATAGCCAGGGTAGTTGCAACCTGTAGCGGACACTGGCCAATAGGAGAGCATGCAGCCAAGCTGGGCATACCTCACAATACTCACTGTCGGAGCTGTGAGGACCAGCAGGAAAAGGAAACAGTAGTTCATTTCCTCTGCAAATGCCCTGCTCTGGTCAAAGCTAGAAAACAGTCACTCGGAAGAGCATTCTTTGACGACATTAACGAACTTTCTGAAATGAAGATCAAAGACTTGATTTCTTTTCTCAACGCGACGAAATGGCTCTAGGACAAATTTCGGCTACTTCTGCATTATACCTTCCGTCGATTCCCTATGATCACAAGATAGTGGACTAGGGTTCTGGTGGGGGTTTGTGGTGCACAGCGGCCGGATGATCATCCAATCAGATCAGTGGACGCTCCAGGGCCAGCTAACGAACTGCCTAGTGGGCTAACTGTGGATGGTGCGGGTGCGGGTGCTGATCTGGTTGAGTGAGTGATCCACTTTCTGATGATTGTGCTAAAAGCTACAACAAAATCCTTTTCTAAACTAAATAAAAAGGGACGATATCCTGAGGATATGCCCATATTTTCTCTCTTCAATTCCATCCACAGGTTCAAACGAGTTATGGTATCAAAACGGCGCACTTCAGCGCTAATTGGGCTATGGGCTAGACTGCCCGTGGCCGCCATTTCTACCTACTGGGGTGATCTACCACTGAAATACTGGGCCTTAGTAAACTAACTTCACTGCACCTGAAGACTGCAGCATTTAATGAAATTTGATTTTTAAATATAAAATTCATATTTGTGTGTTACAAAAATGTAGCGTCTCGATTGCAAGTGTGACAATTCGACAAGCATATCTTAACACAACGAAATCATAAACGAAAAATTTTGTTCACTTTTTGGGGCATGTTAGAGTAATATGTAGCTAAGTTTATTTCGAGAAACCTGTGCTCGCTGCAGGACAAATGCAACGGTGAAAAAACGCTAATATCACCCCACTTTTTCCAACATTTTCCATTATAACTTTGGAATTATGCAACTTAGGAAAAAACCATCGACTATAAACCTGTTTGCTATAAAATTTTCTACAAGACCACATTAGATTTAAATTCATGCTTGTTATATTTGTGTTGCTATTTAAACATGAATTAAAAAAAAAAAGATCTGAAAAACTAAGTAGTTTTGAAGCACTCAAAATATAGGTCAAAAATTGTCCAATGCTGCTAAAAATTTGGAATCAAATAGTCTAGACCATTACAAGACGAAATTTTGGCAAGAAACATGATGTTAACTAAGTGCAGAAAGCAATGTTTGCATCATTGCCGTGGTCAAAGTAGGATACTTAAGTTGGTACTGATTTTTGTACACGTAGGGGCTTGAAACACTTAACTATGACAAAATATAGTTATAATATTTATATCTTTTTCCATGCATTTTTGCTAGCGGTTTTAAAAGTTCTGAAAATTGGTCACTGTATAAATAAAAAATGATTTCGTGAAGCATTTTGCGAAAATTTTCAAACATTCAAATCGCTACCAAAGTTATACTAAAAAAATGAAATAAATATTATAACAACATTTAATGATAGTTAAGGGTTCCAAGTACGTGTACAAAAATCAGTGCTAACTTAAGTATCCTACTTTGACCACCTACTTAGACTATTTGATTCCAAATTTTTAGCAGCATCGGACAATTTTGACCTATTTCTTGAGTGCTTCAAAATGCAGAACTACATCGCGCTTTGCGATGTTATTGTCGAATTTGACTGGGCTTTTATTATACCAATTCAATTCAATGCAGCTTAAATTAACAAAACGTTTTACTTTTTTACCTCTACCTACTACTTAACAAAGAAAGCTATACTTTAACATTCCTTTATACTAAATTTTGGAGAATTTAGGATATCTAGCAGGCTTGCAAGATTTTGATGAGCTAATATCGCAATTTAAAAAAAAAAAAATATCGCAAAAAACCGCAAAACGAATAAAAAAAAATATCGCAAACACCGCAAATCGCTTAAAAACAAAATTTTTATAGTATGAAAGGCTAAATTTTTATATTAATTCTTTTTTTTTTTAATTATTTTAGTAGACAACAAACGATAACAATAAATAAATAGATAGTATTGCAGCAACGAAATTGGATTTATTACATAACGTCGCCTGAGAATTGTTTTGTTCCATACGCCACTTTTGCCGTTTTTGAGTTAGGAATGTATTCTATGGTAATTTTGTATGCTCTTTCTAAATCTGTGATCCGATTTGCGCTATGTCTTTCCAATCCCGAGATATCGAACATCGATTTTGTTCCATATCCACCAAAATCAACAGTTTTTAGAATTGTTTTGTGACATAAACCATTTTTTGGCGTTTGGGACAACTTTTCCATACAATTTTTCGCAGTTTTTTTGTGAGAATTGTTTTGTTCCACGTGCATATAACGGCGACAAGAGATAGAGAAAATACTAAGAATGTTGAGAATTGGTTTGTCCTACGTGCACCTATTAGTAGCCCGTAGCGTAATGGTTAGTGCGTTCGATTGTCACGCTGTAGGTCTGGGTTCGCTTCCCAGCCTAGTCCACCTAAAATCTAAAAAGTTTTTTTCAGGGCTACCGCCTCTTGCGAGGAATTGACAAATCCTCCAAGAGTATCACTTGTCACGAATAAGTGATTCTCGTCTAGCCGTTCGGATTCGGCATAAAATTGTAGGTCACTTCCATTCCTGTCGACAGGCGCACACAGGAATGGTTGCGAGTTGTTAGTCACTATGCCCTGGTTCTTCATGAGCCGTTGTGCCACCCGATTTATTTATTTACGTGCACTTTTGTTAAAGAAATGCTATATATGTGGGACAATGATCACAAACAAATTTTTAGTATTGGCTTGTGCCACCTGCATTACAGTTGTGTAGATATTCGGAGACGATTGTATGAAATCAGTTAGTTGTGGCTTGAAGTTGACTGCCAAGGTGAAAGGATATGCGACCGCGGTGTTTTTGAGTTTTTTTTTTTGTAATGGACGCACTGTTTCATCTTAATCTTGTTCTGTGGCCAGCGGTATCCTTAAGTTAGTACCTGCTTATTTTTCCAATCTATTTAAATAAATGCAGGATATAAAATATATATTTTTTATCAAATAAATCATGTTTGACGACGAATTATTGCCCAAGGATCTTAGTTCTTTCCCTTCCTCGTCGGGATATTTTTCAAGTAATTAGTAATCAGTTATTTTAAGGTAACACTTTCTATGCTAACTGTTATTTTTCCGAAAGGTGATGATTCAAGAGCTGATCTAAATTATTCAGCTGACAGTAGTTGTAACAGCAAAATCCCAAGAACGTCAAAAACAAGTAAACAAAGCAGTCAACAAAGTAGTAAAACTGCTTTAATTTTAGTTGTTTTGTTTGTTTTTTTTTATTGGATTTGTTAGATAAAAACTTTATTGAAAAAAGAGATGTAATCGATTTTCTTTTCAAGTTTTACCATCCAACTCCATGCTTTCTTGCCTTTCACAAAATCATTGGATGAGAATTGCTTTGTGCCATATCCATTTTTTTGTGTCCACGTATATAGAAAAAAAAATCATTTTCAAAATGTAGGAGGTGGGACACAAGCCAAGAAAGTGGACTTTTACGCTAATTAACGTATCTTGTTAACGGCTTCGCAAAAAACTTTGGAAATTGGTAGGTGAAATCCTCATAAGACTAACATCAAGTTAAAAAAATAAAAAAAAAATCCTATCACACAGTTTCGGAGTACCAAGTACGCAAACCTTTAAATGCGTTTTTCTCGAAAAAGTGCCAATGGCGTATGGAACAAACCAATTCTCAGGCGACGATAAGTTATTTTAATTAGTACAAAAAGTTGCGATGTATCAGCAGATTTTTTTTTTTAAATGGGATCTAAGAATTCTAATTTAATCTTAGAACGGCTACAAAATTTAATTTTGTTCATTTTATTGCATTTTTAGAAAGAAATTTGAATTTGGCCCACCCGTTACATAATAATTTATTTAAAATTTAATTTATTTTATCACAGAAATATTTTTTTTTAAATGTTACTTGAGGTCATAAGTCATACAGGTAGGAAAACGCTCTTTCCACAATGGCATTACTTGCTGGCAAGGAAAGAGCACTTAAAGCAAGTTCACTTTTCCAAAGTGAAATGGTTAAATATAAATAAGATAATTTTTTTCCTTAAGGTTGAAATTTTGTTTTATTGTACGGGGAAAAATACCGCAAATAACACGAAAAATATGAGATATCGCAAAATGAAATTTTACACCGCGAACTTAAAAAAAAAATCACGTGTTTCGCGATATATCGCGCAAATTGGTAACCCTGGGTACCTAGCTGTTTGCGGCGCAGGGACATTGCTCAACAGGACATAAGTCCAAAATGGACTTATGTCCCAGAATTCGATTTTGGACATATGTCTTACCCAAGTGAGACATACGTCCTTAATTTATTTTTTAAAAGGTTTTCCATCGGCCTTAACTAAACAAAGTCGCGAATTTTTGTATAATTATTATACTTTGATTTAATTTTTTCAAATATCAAAGTTTATTAAAAATTTCGCGCGAATTTATTCATAAACTTTAATATTTCAGAAAATTAAATCAAAGGTTATTTAAATACAAAAATTCGCGCGAATTTGTGTATTCGCGCGAATTTGTGTATTCGCGCGAATTATTCGCGTGAATTTTTCATAAACTTTAATATTGGAGAAAATTAAATCAAAGCATAATAAGGCCGCAAACATCTTTATTCAACCCAATGTAAATGAAAATTTCAAAGTACACTTTTTTTTGAAAACAAAACATGTCAAGTGGGACATAGCTCCGTTCACTTTTTCTATGGACGTATGTCCCACTTTAGTGAGACATAAGTCCAAAATCAAATTTTGAACTTACGTCCCAGCAAGGTGGGACATAAGTCTATTTTGGACTTATGTCCTGTTGAGCTATGTCCCTGCGCCGCTGTTTGCCACTGCAAGCCCACGGTATGTTTTTTTTTTTTATTTTAAAATATGCTCTTGTTTGTTTATTACTCTTCATAAACATTCATTTGTTGAAAAAAAAAATTCAAAAAGTACAATTCGTTATACTTTTTCATTCGATACATTGCTGAAAGACGCATGCTAGCAACTTTTTTTGTTCTTAGTTTGGAGTATACATGTTATACAATACAGGTGTGGCAAAAAGCTTTAGAATGTAGGTTTGGTCGAGACAAGCAAAAAAATCGTATCAGAGATAAGTGTCTATTCCCCTCGTTTAGGCAGGAGGGGAAGTTTTCTAAAAAATTGACTAAAACAGAAAAAAAGCAAATTATTAAAAAACAACGTCAACATTAACAATGACCTGTTATATGTTCTTTCAAGCTCAGAAATTCTTTAAATGAACACTTTTTACTTTAAATAATTTCCCAAACTCAAAATTTTGAAAAAAAAAATATTCAAACCAATTTGGATTTTCAATATTTTACGTAATAAGCATTATTATCAATTATCAATTCCTAGTAAAACACTGAAAACCGCGATGTTTCTAGGACTTTTATTTTTTTTACTTTTACTATTACGCCGTCATGCGTTTAATCTGCATGAGATCGAGGTTTCTTGGTGGAAATGTTGGTAATAAAGTTATCTACTTGCTATTTCCTATTTTTCAAGATATCAAAAAATAAGATATAAAGAAAAAACAAGAAAAATCGAGGATAATCAACTAGTTTCAGAAAAGATAAATTATTCGAATTCTTCTTAGTTTCGTGCCAAAAACAAAATATTTCGAGGTTTTAATCAAAACTAACATTGCAATGATGGAGAAGTCAAAAAAGGTGATTTTCGACAAGACGTCCGTTGGTTTCTTTAGTATGCGTTTGTACGTCCTAGTGTATGTATGTGTAGGTACATTGTACATTGAGGTAGACTCTAAACGGTTTGATGGATTTGCTTCAAATTTGGTGTGAAGCAGATGTGATTCCCTAGAGGAGAAGTTCAAATGTTTGTGTTAGCTCGTCTAGAACGGGTAGCTGCCATACAACGATTACAGTTTTATGATTTTTTTTTTTTTTCAAAAAAAAAACTACTTTAACAATTTTGATTATACTTCGTACAAGCAATTCTGAAAATTTTGATATGCAATATTATTGAGACTTTTTAGGAGCTTCTGCATTAAAAAATAATTTTAATCGGTTTTTCCAACAGTACTGCCAAAAACTAAAATAGTTCTTTCTTTAAAAGCAAATCAAACGAATTGAAGAACAAAACAAATTTTGTTATCAAAATCGTTGGAGTCGTTTTCGAGAAAAATAAGATTTTTTTACGGATTTTCAAGATTTATATGGTAAGTACCGTTATGTTGAAACATGATTTTTTGAAGTATGTGCATACATACATATTTTATAAAAAACTTTGTACCAGGTTTCGAAGCTAGTAATTTGTTGTTGAGTAAAGTCATCTCCAACAATTATAAAGATTTAAATTGTGCATCGAAAGAAACCTATGATTTGCATTTATTGTTATCAAAATGCATGATAGTGTTAATGATTTTCAGTTGTGCGACGGTATTATATTCCAACAAACAGACAAGATTGCAGATAAGTGTGCGCTTAAGCAAATAAAGAAATTTGATGCTTTCTTATTGAAGGTGGGAAACAACAACAAACAGCAAAGCTTGGATGAAACTTGTGTGGTGAATTTGTCCAGCAAACAACTGGGCAATAACATGATTTCTATTTTGTCAAAAGGTATGAATTTTGCATTATCACCTTTTAAAATTCTAACAGAAAATATTATCGGTAATATTAAAGAATCTATAAGAATAAATAAAATTGATAGAATCTCAGCTGAAACTATAAGACAAGACGTATCGGTTTTGATTAGTAGAGCCAAAGAAATCAAACCTTATGTAACAATTTATGAAAGAAAAGCTCTTGATAAACTAAGAAAAGACAAAGAGATTATAGTTTTACCTGCAGACAAAGGTAACTGCACGGTAATTTTAGATTCAGAAGAATATGATTCAAAAATCATTTCTCTTCTAAATGATGAGAACACCTACAAAGAAGTTTCATATGACCCCACAATGAGGGTTTTAAGAAAAGTGAGACAGGCAATATCTGAAAACAAATCAGTGTTACAAAATCCTAACGCCATAACTTCCTGTCCCAAACCACCGAAACTTTACGGCTTGCCAAAAGTAAATAAAGAAAATGTACCGTTGAGACCCATCGTTAGTCAAATAGATTCTCCTACTTATCTTTTAGCCAAAGAGTTAGCCATACAACGTAAACCGCTAGTGAATGACACCGACTCATTTGTTAAAAATTCACAACATTTCGTGTCTATGATTAAAGACCTCCGAATAAGCTTTGATGTCACTTCTTTATTCACGAATGTTCCAATCAAAAAATGCCTAGATGTAATTAAATTGAAAATCTCGAACTCTCAAAATGACTCCAAATTGTTAGATCTGATTGATATGTGCCTAACGTCGGGATATTTACTGTATAATGGTAAATACTACTTACAGATAGATGGTGTTGCGATGGGATCGCCTGTAGCGCTAGTAGCAGCCGTTATATGGATGCAATGTTTTGAAAAACTAGCATTAGAAACATCTCCAGTAAAACCATCCATTTGGAAGCGGTATGTAGATGATTCATTCTGCATCCTTAGAGAAAACATGGTTGATAGTTTTTTGAAACATCTTAACTCTATACACAAGAAAGTATAATTTACTATAGAAGTTGAAAAAGAAAATTCATTGGCATTCCTGGACGTAAAACTCAGTTTACAGAAAAAACACTCATACGGATAGATATCTCCACGCTACGTCCCACCATCACCCGGCTAATTTAACTTCTGTTGTATCCGCACTTGTGAACCGGGCGCACATAATATGCGATTCTGACCACCTTAAAGAAGAGTTGAATCACGTGGAAATCTGTCCAAAATAATGCCGTCACAAATTCTGCAATTTGTAAGCATTTAGCTTATAACGAAAGTGATTATATTCGTTTTGATCAAGCCAGATGACTTGCTGCCGAAAGGTTTTATGTACCGAGGATAGTCAGAGAAGCTATTAAAATTAGAAAAAAAAAACCTTCAACAGAGATGCTACCTTCAAACTATCAACAACATGGGATCAGGGTTGTCAGGTTTTTAAAAAGCGAAACCGCCAAAATTTAAATTTAAATCGCCAAAAAATCGCCAAATTTCAAAATTTTCAACCCAAAAAATCACTAAATTTAAAAATAAAAAAAAACTGCAATTTGTAGTTTTAAGGCTCTCCCAAATCAATCCGAAACATTCGTTGCGGCGAAGAAACATTCGT
Organism: Melangyna quadrimaculata; assembly: GCA_949320155.1. Taxonomy (NCBI): domain Eukaryota; kingdom Metazoa; phylum Arthropoda; class Insecta; order Diptera; family Syrphidae; genus Melangyna; species Melangyna quadrimaculata. The sequence continues at coordinate 83,512,435 of OX439484.1, read as the reverse complement.
CAGTCAAAATTAATTCATACGTTTCTCCGCCGCGTTGGTGTGGGCACTCTCATATATCACCATGTAAATAAATTTTGACATGCGAATGTTTCTTCGCCGGAACGAATGTTCCGCATTGGTTTGGGAGAGCCTTTTATATCAAAACAAATCATATTAAAAAAAAATAAACCAAACAAACCCAAATAAAAATTCTACATAAAACATACAAATTAAAACAAATTCTCTTTTGTACTTAGTCCTCTTCAATATATTCGATGTACATTATGTATGTATCCAGTATTTTATCAATGGGATCCTTTTCATAGCCTTTGCAACTTGCAACATGGCTAATTCTTACAGCATGCCGTTATAAGTCAGTTTTGAGGAAACGTAGATCGCAGTCGCAAATTTTGCAAGTGCTAATCCATATCTTTCTTCGATTCGGTTAACCAATAAAGTTGTTTGTTTGAACATACGTCATTTATTTTAGGGATTGGAGTGAAATCAAATTTCAGTTTTGGGGTGCAAATATCGATGGAAACGATGTAGGGTTAAAGTGAACATTTGAGAAAAGAATATTAGAATTTCGATTCAAAAAATTAAATCAATAATTTAAATCGCCAAAAACTTAAAATATCGCCTTTTTTGGGGACATCGCCAAACCGATTTTCGTGTCGCCAAATGAAAATTCAAATCGCACATTTGGCGATAAATCGCACAATCTGACAACCCTTCAAAAATAGGAAACGAATTGCCTGACGTTGTAAGCTTTGTATGCACACAAGAATATGCACACTCAATACAACATGATCCAAATTGTCTTGTACCCACTCCCATTGAAAGTGCACCAACAACATCGCATAGGTACAACTTAAGAACAAGAGAACAACATACGTCAAACGTCAGTCTTATCCCGTGACCACGAAGAATGCAATTTCTTCGAAACGTCGGGAAGTAGAAATAAATAAATATTTCTTATTAAATACGCGGTAAGTTCCAAAAAAAAAAAAACATAAAAAAGTTACATTATGAATAATTATAAATAAGTTGTTATAGCTACAAAAGATAGAGCTCAAAAAAAGTATGCCATCTGATTTGTTTAATAAAGATAACACTGATAAATAAAAATCAAAAATCGTTAGTACGATTTTTTTTTTGATTAATTTTTATATATAAAAATTCTTGAACATTTTTTAAAATAAAATTTGGAATGCCAGCTTTTAGTATTTAATGAAATACAATTTTTCATAAAACTAAAAAAAAAAAATGATTAGTCCATTTTCAAGACATTGGGGCGTATTCATAGTCATTTTAGAGGTGGGTCTATGTTAAACATAGGTTTAGTTGAATTCTCGGATGTTGATTCTATATTTTTAAGTTTATCATTTCATTCAAAAAAAAAAACATAAAAAAGTTACATTATGAATAATTATAAATAAGTTGTTATAGCTACAAAAGATAGAGCTCAAAAAAAGTATGCCATCTGATTTGTTTAATAAAGATAACACTGATAAATAAAAATCAAAAATCGTTAGTACGATTTTTTTTTTTTTGATTAATTTTTATATATAAAAATTCTTGAACATTTTTTAAAATAAAATTTGGAATGCCAGCTTTTAGTATTTAATGAAATACAATTTTTCATAAAACTAAAAAAAAAAAAATGATTAGTCCATTTTCAAGACATTGGGGCGTATTCATAGTCATTTTAGAGGTGGGTCTATGTTAAACATAGGTTTAGTTGAATTCTCGGATGTTGATTCTATATTTTTAAGTTTATCATTTCAAAATATTTGAAGCTATGTGTGTAGTATACCAAATTAATTATCTTATAAAAATATAAAACCAACAATTTGTTATTAAAATCGGTCTGTTTTCATTGAGCCAAAATTATCTTAAACTGTAGTTTAGTTAAACCTGGGTCTATCTGCGACTATGAATATGCCCCATTGAATTTTCAAAATAAAAGAAAACAATATTTTTTTAAAAATCCAAAAATTTTCGAAAATTTTTATATGCACACTTGGTAAAATTGTAAGGGACCTTTTATATACAAATTTTGGTTGAAATTGGTGTAGCAGTTAACGAGAAATTTGAAAACCAAAAAATCGGTTGTATGACAGATACCGTTAATAACCGTTATACATTTTTTTTTTCTACAAAAATATTTTCTTTAGTAATTTTAGTAGCTCGTAATTTTTTTTGAAATTCGTTAGAGCAGTTTTTGAAATAAATCAATTTTTGTGTATTGGTTGTATGACAGGTACCGTTATTTTTTGAGTTAAAAAAAATATTTCAATTTCCTCTCTAGGTAATCACATAAGAACCTTAAGTCCAAAGTTTGAAGAAAATCGCTTCAGTAGCTTAGGCTGCAGGTCGAGTTGCAGACAGAAAGACGGACAGGCGCACAGAACTGCAAGACCGATTTTTTCGCGTTCTCTATAATCGTAATGTCAGGGAAAATTATCTCGATTTTTTTTCTGCACGAATCCTAAGAAGTAAAAATTACAAAGTCGTTTTCAAAACGATTTTATTTTTTTAATTTATACTTTTTTGAAGGGAGACAAAAAAAATATACCAAAAAGTATCATCGTAATCAGTAGCGGATCCAGGGGGGTGGCTATAGGGGCTAAAGCCCCCCCCCCACAGCCGAATCATAAAATAATTTGAAATATAGAAAGCAATACATTACAACATGTAGAATTTTATATTCCGTCTAAAATATTGTTGAGATATGAAATTTGATGGACAAAATAACGTGGTTGGGGATGAACTATTTGCATACATGTTATGTAATTTTTTTTCTAAGCCCTAAGATTGGGGCTTAAACCTGAAGCGAATTGGACAAAAACTAGGTTGGGGGCTATGAATATGGATATTTTTAATGCAACGACAATCTTTCCCTAAAAATTAAACCCAGAAAATTGGGACGAACAAAACAGCTTTGGCGCAATAAGGTCTGAGAATATTGGACAAAAAACCTGGCCAGGGTAAAGCAACTTACTTCCTAAAAACTAACCTTATTCCAGAGAGTTTTGGGGGCTCAAGTCTAGGGACTGTCAAAGTCCGAAGTTGGGGCTAAGGCTTGAAGAGATAAGTAAAAAGAGATAAAAATGGTCGCGGCTTTACATTAACGTGTCAAATGCCCCATCTGTATATACTAAAAACAAAGCTAATTTACCGAAAGAATCGCATTTGAGGCTTAAACCATTGGAGAACAACGGGATGTCAAGTTTTGTGTATGTTTAATACAACAGGAATTGTTTCTTACGGCCTTGGCTGGTCTTAGAAATTTTCGGGTCTACGTTTTCAAAATTTGAAAGGTCCAAGGCAATTGTACATATAAAACATAGAAATTCGCTAGTCAAGGAGCCAAATTCCAATAGCGTGAGATTTCTCTGTGCGCGCTCAGAAAATTATGCAAAAGCAAAAAATTTTTAGAGTGACGTGCAAATTTGTCGACTTTTTTTCATAGCATGAATACCTATAAAGCGTATGCAGCGTATACACGAAAACTCATTCACGCTGGCAGAATTGTGCCGCGGCTTATTACTTAGAGCAGCTTTGTCTTATGTCGTAAAGTGTCAGTTTGAACAAAAAAGTTTCTCTTTGATTTTGATAATTCAGGAAAAATGAGATCTTGCTTTTGCCAGTACGAACACTTAAATATTATTTTTCTGAACTAGCCAATAAAAAACAGTTTTCAAATCTTGTTAAAAATGGGAAGTTCAAAACATACCCACAGCTTTTTTGGAAATATAACTACATAAGGTAGGTACCTAATCAATTTTTAAATAATATAAATAAACGAATTTGTACGCGTGGTTCAAGCATATATGGCTAAAAATTATTGTGCGCCTTTGAATTTGCTTCTATCTCCGCTACAGCAATTATGAATAATTGTTATTGTACTTTGTATTGAAAACATTTTGAAGCGCAACAGGAGCGGGTATAAAGGCACACAAAAAACGGATATCATTAAAGGAAAAGGAAAAAAAAAATACTTGAGCCTTAAAGGTTAGACCGCACTCGCCGGAACTGCACTGCATCGGAACTACACTTCACACGAATTCGAATGAAGTTCAGTTTTTTTTTTATATTCCACGCGCGCAAAAGGGGTTATGGCTACCCTTAAAATGTTTTTAACACAGCACGAGCGATTAGGTAAGTAGGAGAGGATTTAGAAGGAGATACCGATGCACATTGGTTTTGAATGTTTGCACATCGTAATGGGAGGGGAAAGTTTCCGCTTAGTGCGATATAGCTCCTTAAATTTCATAAAAAATAATGTTTTGCCGCGTTGTCGTGAAGTTTAGTTCCACTGAAGTTGAGTACGGTCTTGCATTAAACCTAAACTGATCTCTATTATTTGTTATAAATTATAAAATTCATCTTGGGACAGGCAAATTTTATTACTTAAGGTCTCAAAATGGATCTCCAAACTGCAAGCCCCCCCCCCCCCCCCACAGCCAAATCCTAGATCCGCTACTGATCGTAATACATACAAATATGTATGTACAAGTACATAGTAGGTGTGATAAAAATCTCTAGTTATATTTTTTTAACGCTTATAATAAGAAGGTTTTGTAACAAAGAAATATTACCGATAGTAAGCACTTAACACTGAGGCCAGATTGATCACAGTGCTAATCAACTAAAATCGGCAAATTCCATGATTAACAACTCAAACTTTTAACTTTAAAAAAAAATGTCAATTTTTAAGGATTTTTTTGACAAAGATAACACTGAGAAGACGACACAAAGGCAGAAATCTTGTTTGAACTACATTTCAATTCCTTAGACTTTTGCACTTCCTGGTTCTGGTCTAAAATTGCTTAAATTCACTTTGGGTAGTTTTCAAACAAATATAATTATGTACATAGGTTTACGTATGTATAGTAGGATACGAGATTAATCCACAAAAACGTGAAAGCGATTTGAACAATACAACACCACCGTAAATAATCCTCAGTACCTATGTAAAATCCTTTTCATGGTATTCGCACCATCACGGCACTCTTATTTATTTTAATAAGGATTATAAGATTAATCGTCAGCGAAAATAAATATAAAATATAAATTTTGGTCTCAAATCAATTATCTGCTGTTTGTTTTTGTCAAAAATTCGAGAAAAAAAATATCCATGCCGATACTTTAAAAAGTCGTCATATTGCTTACCGCAATAAAAAACTTTCCTCGGGATTTAAAATTCGACAATATTTAAGTGATAAATATTTTATACAAAATATAGACGGTACATACAATTAATATTTAAAGAGAAAAATTCAAAATTAAACGAAATGTAATAAAAAGTCTTTATGGGTAAAGATCACAAAATTAACTAAATGATTTTGACTGCTATAAAATAACTTTTACCTCTTGATCAAAATCAAAAGCATAAAACTTGATAAATAACAATTAATTATAATGTTACAAGAAAAACAATATTATATTAAGTTTCAATACCTAAGTGTTAGCAAAAGAATATGAATGAAATTACAATTCATAAGCGAAAAGAGTCACAGATATTAAGTTACGTTTAGATATAATATGGAAAAGTTTGAAAATAATAATTTTTTTGGATTACATTAAAATCAAATAAGCGTGAATGAAAATATGATAATAGTGCATGTGGAAAATTATATCAGCTTGCTAAAATAATATACCAACCTTTTAAATACAACGGGTTAGTTCGCGGCGGCGATAAGCTTCTCCGCTTATGAATCTAATGAACTTGTGCACTTTTATTTTAGGCACTCGTGTTGGGTTTAATCATTTTAAGGGTTGTCATAACCCCTTCAGTGCAATCAAAATATATCAAAATGGAAAAAGTAAATATATTTGATGTGAGGAGCATTTTAATTTTGGGAGAAAAAATCTCCCGGGGAGTTTTTTTTCCCGGGGAATATTTAGAATTCGGCTGAAAGTCTACTATGAGGCATTCCAGGGTTATCCATTGTCTACGGGGCACCCTACGGGGTGTGGTTTTATGGTGTTGAAGTGGTGAAAACCTCATTAGATCGATGCCAAACCAGGGGCCGAATCGCGTCCACCGCGAACCGATGAGCGATCGAGCAAATGAAATGGGCTCATTCAACGCATCGAATTTTTCAGTACTTTATTTTCAGATAGAGCTTCTGATTGGCCAAGTGTCATAAAAAGTTAGCTGACATTCAGTTACGTTTAGTGAAGTTTAGTTACGTTTCATCTGAATTTTCAGCAAGAAATTCCCAACTGAAAATTCAGTTGACAGCGAATTATGGTGGGGGAAATGTAAAAAAAAATCTATTCAGCTGAACTTTACCCACGCCAAGTGTTGAGTTCTGTGCATCTTTTCTGTCTGTGTTTTGGTTTTTGGATGTAATGGAGTTAGTTTGTCTTTTTTAGAAGTTTTATTTCATTGGAATTAAGAAATACCAAAAATTAAAATAAAATGCGGATTTTCACTTTTTGGTTAAACGGAAAAATTGTTCAGGTGGAGAATTTCCGACTGGCTGCTTTATTTGAATATGGCATCCATCGATCGCTCCAATGACGCCAGGAATCTTTCCACCTGTCTTTTGTTTAAAGGCCTACTCAGCAAACATTTTATACACAAAACAAACAAAATAAATCATTCTAAAGAATTTTGTTTGTTTTTCCATGTACAAAATTGCTGAGTTGCTATTGATATTGGGGCGTATAAATAGTCATTTAAGAGCTGTATCTAAGTTAAACATACATAGGTTTGGTTGAATTTTCGGACGTTGATTCTTTTTTTTTAAGTTTATCATTTCAAAATATTTGAAGCTATTTGTAGTATACCAAGTAAATTATCTTATAAAAATATAAAACCAACAATTTGTAATTAAAATCGGTGTATTCATTGAGCCAAAATTGTCTTAAACTGGTAGTTTAGTTAAACAGGGGGTACCTGCGACTATGAATATGCCCCATTTTATTTTATTTTTATGTATGTACATCTGCAATCATTCGGTATGTGTTTGTTGGAGGCCATTTGATCAAAACAGGGCTTAGGCTGATAAGTTGTTCCAAAATTTCGCAAAAAGCAAAATGGGCTGAGCTCCTTGCGAAATCAAACCGATCCCCAGCTGAAAGGAAACTTTCTTGTTTGCTCAGCATCCAAACTGTGAACAAAAGTTTTTTTTTAATATTTTGAACATCTGCATTTCGTATTTTCGCCAACAAATCCTTAAAAGTAGGTAAGTAAGAGAAGGAGAAAAAGTCAAAAACATACATGGGCTAAGGATTTTCACACGCTCTGAAGGTGATATTTGTGACCAGATTCAGTCATTTTGAGCCATCAAACCACGTTTTCTGAATATAAGTATTTTCAATTGAAAATGAAAACAACGTCTCGTTGCATTTACCTTTACTTGATTAAGCGTTAAGGATTCATAACTTTGATACCTAGTTCGCAACGTTTTTGTTTTCCATTACCTACGTGCACTTTAACAGAAGATTTTCCAATGACCAAATTTAAAATTAATTTTGAAAACTACTAATATTCTAAAACCTTGTTGGGAAAATTATGCTTCGTTGTTTCCACTTTCAAAAGGTAAACCTGTGGAAGATTATACATACATCAAAGAAAAATGTTGCCGGAATTCTTCATCGGAATACCGGGAAACAGTATTTTCGTAGAAATCTCTGTTTCTCTCTGCTTCATTTTCCAAGCCATACATCGCAGGATCCTCAAGAAAACTTTATAAGCCCAACAAATTGTTGACTGCAAAAACCGCTGTTTGAACTGATTGAAAAAAAATAAATATTTATTTACATAACAAACAAAAAAACAAACATTTGTTAGTTATAACTTACACATAATTTCATCTTCAGAGTCACTCATATTGAAATTTTATTTTCCGAACAAAAAACAAAAAAACCAAAAAGAATTTGCTTCAAAGTAAGTACGAAAAGTAAAAACACTGACTTGACTGACATTTCAGATTTATTTTGCGTTCAACGACAAAAATTAAGTACTTTATTTTCAGCAGTTGTCAAATTTTTGCATTGAATGAGTCCAATAACTTCACTAGTCAATCGAGGGAACGTATTGGGATCGCGACCTACGTTAGCTGAGGGAACGTAATTTATAAAATGAAAAAATGTACGCGATTACACGATTCGTTTTTTCGGTTGTTTCGTCTTTCGTCTTTTTGACAGCTTGGGTGAGGGGAGTAGAAATGTGGAGGGAAGGAAGTAACGAAAGCAGGAATGAAAATTTCAAGACTTTTTCTGGTTGAACTTTGACGTTTCTGATTTGGCAACCACAATTCTCCTCGATGTTAGCAAAAATGGATTTGAACAAAAATTATTGAATTGAAAAATAGTTTTTCGTAATTGGATACACCTAATATGCGTTTATATTTGCGAAATATGTGATTAAAAAATATTTTTATTTATTACTACTGATTATTTTCTTACAAAACATCCCCCAATTCCATGAACGTCAAAATAACGAATGGAAGTACGTACGTATTTTCGCGAACCATGTAATCATGAACGTTCTTGCCTGTCAAAAACACGAAAGACGAAACGAACGAGAAAACGAACCGTATAATCAGGCTCAATGAGTGTAGTAGACTAATGTTCAAAATTGTAACAAATCAAGTTCTGAACGCTTAATATCCCATAGATTCGGCGGATTTAATTTATTTTGTTTAAGCGTTTGAAAAAAATAATTAAAAATGCTCTGTGTTACTGAAATATTTGTTGTTGTCAAATTTTGATACAAAAACTGTCATAATACTTTTATAAAAATTTGTCCACGTTTACTATACTTCATTTACGAAGTTTACGACACAAATTCGTGTGGGAAAGTTTACGATTTATCGTAAAAGAATTTTCATACAAATTGTGACAGTTTGTTTACGACGTCGTAAGCTTTCCGACGCTTACGACGTTTACGATGGTTTTCCGACGTTGCATGAATGCCCTTATTATGTCATTGTAATTGTTTTGATTTGATTTTGTAAGACCCTTTTCACAAAAGGAAACTGAGTTGCCGGCGATTTTTAGTTTGTTGGCGAGAAGGGCGTAAAGGAAGACAACAAATCTCCCCTCACACCCTTCCCGCCTAAAAACTAGCCAGTTTCTGGCAACTCAGTTTCCTTGTGTGAAAGCTGTCTAAGTTCGGATGAAAGTATGAATGAATTAAATGAAAAAATCGTTTGTAAACAACCAAGTTTTTGCAACCTTCACTGATGTCGATTATTCATTTTCTTTGTTTTTATCACAATCGCTGGTCAACAGAAAATTTTGCAGTTAGATTCCCCGTGGTTGAAGTAAATTTGATTTGCGGGTTCTCTGGGGTTGTAGTTTTATTTGGATTATCGTTAATTTGGAAATTGCTAAACGTTTTCACACCGGCGAGACCTTCAACAGCTTCTTCCCCCTGTAGCTTCAACGATAAATAGCTCTAGCTCTAAGTAGCCACCTCCAGTCTTGCTTTGCTTTGCAAAAACCTAAAAATAAGATTTTATATTAATCAATTTAACACAAATTCTACTTTTTAACCTTTTTCCAAAGATGAGTTTTTTTTGTTGGTGGCCCAGCTGCTTTGAGTTTCCAATTTAAGCTCTTCACATTTTGATGGCAGTGGCTTTACCCTAGCATTTATTTAGCAGAAGATTTTTGGCCAAATGAGGATGCTTCCTCAGACAGATACTCCGCCAAAATTGACTTTTGGGTCAGCTTTATTTTGTTGTAATTTGTCCTACAATAATTATTACTAATTCCACCAACAAAAACTCACTCACTCTAGAGTCAAACAATTTGCTTGAAAATTAAAGCCGAAACAAACTTTTAAAATTTATTATTTTTTAAATACGTGCCTACAGTGATCGGTAGTGTAAAATCAAATATGACCCACAGTCAGCGTTACCTTTATGAAACTAAGGTCGCATTTTGGCGACCTTTTCTTCACTGTGCGACGCATGCGACGACGTTTTTAAAATTGCGACCTTTTAAAATATGCCACTTTTTTTCTATTCTAAAAAATTTAATCCAAAGTGAGACATCACAAATTTTTTATTTATGCTGTTATACATTGCATACTTTATTTATTATTTTTCAAATTTTTTTATTAAAAGATTATGCAATTGAAAAAATATATTTCTGAGATAAATTATCGAAACGAAAGTTATTTATACAAAAATTGAAGAAATATATAATATCGAAATTGAAGTGGAAAACTGTATAAAGAACAAAACTAAAAAGTTTTAAAATTATTTGCATACAAAAAATTAATGTACTTTAATATTATTTGGCCTTTTTTACAAAATTTTTTCAATATTCAATGTAAAAGATGAAAAGCTTTCTATTTTAAAACATTTTAGATCCAAAAATAATGAAGTCTAAGCAGGATTTATAGACTATTTTCGTTCAAATTTTAAAAACTTCATCACTAATGAGCCAGAAAAAGTGGTCGAGCTGTATAAATTTGTTTCTAAAATCTTAACTTTACCACTCAGCAGCGCTTGCGCTGAACGAGTTTTTTTTTCGAAGCTAATGTCGTTTTCGATTGGATTTCGTAACAGTACTACTCCTTTTTGATTCCAATCGAATTATTTTCCATTGTTCCGAGACTAATTTGTGAAATATTTATGTGTGTGTGCGTAAATTGTCTGATATTTATGTATATTTTGCACGTGCAGTCGAATAAAATTAATTTGACAAATAATCCGATGAAAGGGTTTATATGTATATGTGTGTTCCGAGTCTTCTCCTTAATTAATTCCGCAACAGAAAAATACTCCGAAAACATTACTCGGAACAGCCAATCGAATAATTTTGGAGTAAGCGGAGTCAAAAAGGAGTAACTCTGAACCTCAAACCAAAAACGACATAACCCTTATGAAAAATAAATTAAAAACCGCTTGCAAAGAGAAACTTGTGAACAAATGTTGGCTTCCACAAATGCCATTGACTGTGACTGTAATATTATCGAATGGGTTCCTGAAAACAATTTGTTCCTGATTGATTTGACCAATGAAACAATGAAACATTGTGATTTATCCTTTAAGGTAGTTATTTATATATTTAAACGTTACCTACATATTAATGTAAAATGAAGTGTGAATTTTGTTTTTTTTTTTGGTAATTTTTTTTAATTAAAGCTATTATTTAAATAAAGAAAGTTCAAAGAATATCTTAACACCCGTATTCATAAAGAAAAAATATTTATTTAAGCTCCCGTGTTAAGCAAAACTTCACGATTGATAAAGAATTTACTTGGCTCAAACTTAAGGCAATTGCTTATTGCTCCATTTGAGTCCAGTACATTCTTATTCCATTGTGTAGTTTTCCTAAACACAGGAGCTTAAATAACTATTTTTTCTTTATGATTAAGGGTATGTGTTTTTCTATGGTAAAAACAAATTAATATAGGTATGCGACTTTTTTTCGTTTCAGTTTCGACTTTTTCCTCCAAAATGCGACTTTTTTCCAATAATTTGTATTTTACGACTTTGTTTTTTGCAAATGCGACCTTTTTCGCGGTTTTTTGAAAAATCTCAGAGGTAACGCTGACAGTGTGTAAGTGCGAGTCTGATATACATTTTACAACTGTGGCTTTCCAACAATATACAATTTATCGAAATTGGTTGCATACTTTTTGAGAAAATGGTACTAAAAATATATTATTTTATTCAAAATTGAAAATTTTTCCACATTCTTCAAATATAAATTCAACTAAAATACAACTACGTGAATAGAAGTGAACCGTCGCAATTTTTTTGCCCGCGGCAATTTTCTTGCCCCGCGGCAGTTTTTTTGCCCCGCTTCAATTTTCTTGCCCCGCGGCAGTTTTTTTGCCCCGCGGCAGTTTTTTTGCCCCGCCGCAATTTTGTTGCCCCGCGGCAGTTTTTTTGCCCCGCGGCAGTTTTTTTGCCCCGCTTCAATTTTCTTGCCCCGCGGCAGTTTTTTTGCCCCGCGGCAGTTTTTTTGTCCCGCGGCAGTTTTTTTGCCCCGCGGCAATTTTGTTTCCCCGCAACATTATTTTTGCCCCGCGGCATTATTTTTGCCTCGCGCCATTTTTTTTGCCTCGGCCCATTTGTTTTGCCTCGCAACATGTAACATGCAACATGCAACATGCAACATTCAACATGCCCACAAGACCCCTTTCACACAAGGAAACTGAGTTGCCGGCAACTGGGAGTTTGTAGGCGAGAAGGGCGTAAGAGGAAGAAAAAAAATCTCCCCTCTCACCCTTCTCTCCTACAAACTAGCTAGTTTCTGGCAACTCAGTTTCCTTGTGTGAAAGGGGTCCAACTTTACTCTTTAAAATTAGTACTTCCATAATGCCATAATGATTTCTGTGGGGAAAATGTTATTGGTGGCGGGCACTATAACAATACAGTACTAGGCCTTTTTTATTGGTAAGTGTGCAGCAAAATTTTTCACTGTAAACAACAACAAAGGAAAAGTGCGGATACTACACAACGTGTTATTATTTTGTTTTGTGATTTTTAAAAAATATTATATATATATATATACGATATATATACGATTTTTGCATCCCTACCTGTACTATAATGAAAACTATAGTAGGCCTTTTATAGGTAGGCCTACTATAGTTTTCATTATAGTACAGGTAGGGATGCAAAAATCGTAAAAAAAACATCGATGGTTTGATGTTTCAATGTTTCCAAAAAAACATCGATGTCAAAAACATCGGCCTCAAAAACATCGATGTTTCGAAACATCGATATTTTTTGAATAGCACAAAAAGTAAAGCCCGGAATCGTCTCTGAGTTTTTACATTTAGCGCGCGCTAAAGGGGTTATGAATACCCTTAAAGTGATAAACACAGCATGAGCGATTAGGTAGGTTGGAGGGGATTTGAAAGGAGAAACCGATGTACATTGGTTTTGAATGTCTGTAGATCACAATGGGAGGGGAAGATAGAGCTGGGTAGAGCATTCCACATTCGTGTAGTGCGACTAAAGAAAGAATCTCTGTACTTAACTGTACGTCCGAAGTTGGGCTCAAGGTTAAACTGATGGGCATTCCTAGAAGCGCGAGTATTACGGTTGAATTGTTTAAGGGGAGGAATGCAACTGGCTATTTCGCTAGAGCAATGTTTGTTAAAATAACGGTAAAATAACGAAAGGCATGAAACATTTCGACGGTGCTTCAGAGATGTAAACGTTTCCGTTATAGTTCTTTCACCTATGATTTTAAGAGCTCTCTTTTGAATTCTATCCAATAGACTCAAGTGGGTTATTGGAGCACCTGCCCAAATATGGGAGTTGTACTCAAGTTTTGGACGAATAAAGGCTTTGTAGATCACAGCCAGATCGGAGGGGGAGAAAAATTTCTTGCATCGACGGAGAAAACCTAAACACCTAGCAGCATTTTCGGCGATGTCAAATATGTGGTCGTTCCACAAAAGGTGGTCTGTGACACACATACCGAGGACTGAAAGCTGTTCAGTTTCCTCTACGCAAGTGCCGCTCATTGATAGCAGCTTTAACAGGAGACAGCATTGAGTTTTAGAAGCATTAAATTCTACACGGTTTTTTATTCCCCAGTGGACAATACTGTCAAGATCTGAATTTAATGAGCTTATCATACGCTGCCGTTCAAGTTCCACATCCGAAGGACATGGATGTGAATCAAGAAACGAATATGAAAAGCTGAGGGTACTGTCGTCAGCAAAAGAGTTTAATGGATTAGAAGTTTCAGATAAGAGATCGTTTATGAATATTAGGAAGAGGGTCGGAGACAAAACGGAGCCCTGGGGCACACCAGCATTTATTTTGTGGACTTCAGATATGAAACCGTCCAATACAACTTGTATTGAGCGGTCCGAAAGGTGATTTCTAATCCAACGAAGAAGAGATTCATCGATACCAAATGCACGCATTTTCGATAAGAGAGCTTGATGCCAAACTCTATCAAATGCTTTTGAAATATCAAGCGCAATAATCTTACTTTCTCCAAAACGATGTAAAGATTTGTGCCACTGTTCGGTGTGATATACCATCAGATCACCAGTACTGCCGGTCATTAAGAAGCTTTCGTTCTTCGAGATATTTCCTAAGCTTAAAATTAATCAGCGTTTCCATGACCTTGGAAAGAAGGGACGTAAGGGCAATTGGTCGATAGTTGGAGGGGGAAGAAGACACGCCTTTTTTAGGGACAGGCTGGACAAGTGCTGTTTTCCATCCACTCGCAAAGAGACCAGTAGAGTAGGACAGATGGAAAAGCTTACGCAGTGGTTTTGCCAGCGTTGAAGAACACCTCTTCAGAACAATGGGAGGGATACTATCCGGGCCAGCAGATTTGTGAACGTCGAGATCTTTTAGAACTCTAGCAACTGCACGAGTGCGAAAGAAGAGTTGTCCCATAAATCCATTTACGCTCTCGAGTGCAGGAGGAGTCATAACACTTTCTGGCAGCGTTGAATTAACAGCAAACTGTGCTGCAAGCAAATTGGCTTTATCTAGTGAGCTGACAAAAGGAGTATCATTGAAGACGAGCGTTGGAACCGAGGACGAGGTGGTGTTTCGTATGTTTTATTTTTTGTAGTATGTAGTATGTAGTATTTTTTGCCGTAACTTTTGATCATGTAAAAATTTGGTTCGTCGAATATGAACGTTACAGGTCTTTCTAGCTTGCTGAAACTTTTTCCGGTTTTCCTCAGTAGGGTTGGCTTTATAACATCGGAAGCTTACTTCTCTGATCCTGATAACCTCTTTACAGCTCGAATCAAACCATGAGTTTTCTTTGGGTTTGATAGATTTTACCCTATTCGGGATAAAATTTCTCATTCCACAATGAATTAAATTTGTGATCATATCTGTACTGGCATCTACGTCGAGGAAGCATAGTGACCAGTTAAAGCTCCTGAAAAAATCATTGAGACCGTCCCAGTTGGCTTTCTCATATTGCCAAACGGTTCCCTTGGGAGTTTTTTCTCTAACTGGATTTTGTTGGCATGAGAAATTTGCAGATATGACACAATGGTCTGATGTGCCTAGAGGCGATAATATACTAATAGTGTATTTATCAGGGTCAGAGGTAAGGAACAAGTCTAGAGTGTTAGTGGATTGACCTGCAGCGTCAGGAATCCGAGTAGGCTCGTCAACAAGCTGAGTTAAGTTGTTTAACTCAGCAAAAATCTCGGCGTACCTTCCTTCGGGTGTTGTCTGACCCGAATAGCGTAGCCACGAAGAATTATGTACATTGAAATCGTCCGTAACAACGATTTCACTATGCGGAAAATGGGAAATAATTCTCTGGATGGAGTCAGATAGTGCATCGAGTTCATTGGAAGTCGAATTACCATCCAAACTAGGACTACGATAAACAAAACAAGTATGGATGATGCGCTTATGGATGGTGAATTTAAACCACATAAAATTAAAGTTTGTATTCAAACAAGAACCATATTGTGGTTGAAGCTGATAAGCAACATCGTTTCGAACATACACGGCGAGACCATGATGAGAAAAAAATAAAGGCACTAAGCTATAACCATGTAGGCTGAATTCCGAGTGATCGGTATTTTCCCCTACCTGCGTTTCACTAAGTGCCAAAACAGCTGGCCTGTTTTTCACAGTATGGACATATGCAGTACAAAAATTCTGCCTAAGTCCCCGAATGTTGCTGTAGTCAACCCTAAATTCACCCCCCATTACGAAAAAACAGACACAAGAAACCAAATCAGACAGTTAACTATGCTGTTATCAATTTTGGGCCCTAAAAAACTTCCCAGTACAAATACTACTGTTATGCCTAAATAGCAAATGCACTGATCCGCCCCT
The DNA here is from genome assembly GCA_949320155.1 of Melangyna quadrimaculata. Taxonomy (NCBI): domain Eukaryota; kingdom Metazoa; phylum Arthropoda; class Insecta; order Diptera; family Syrphidae; genus Melangyna; species Melangyna quadrimaculata. Next base: position 83,496,683 of record OX439484.1, on the reverse strand, counting down.
GGATACCCAAAATCAATAACAACAATTTATCTGATATGCTTTGGCTCAATCAATTATAAGCATTGTATGGTATGATACATACACACACTGCATATAATGACTAAACCAAAGCACTGTGAGTGATGTGGGAAGGAGAGATCGGAATTTACCGCTGTGTTATGGATGATGCATGGGTGCACTTTTTGTTGTTTCTTTTATGCACTGGCACTTGAACTTTGATTTGGGTATTTTTTTTAGGGAATATCTAAATGTATCTAGGTCCTTTCGGCTACTTGACCTTGCTAGCGTCTTTCAAGCTGAATTGCTGGCAATCAGGGAAGCTTGCAAGTTACTAAAAGCAGATCCAAACCAAAACCGTAATGCAGCTATTATTACATACAGTCAAGCGGCTGTTAAAGCCATTAATTCAGCTACAGCATCCTCCAAACTAGTCCAGCAATGCCGGAATGAGCTTGCGGGTCTGAACACTGACCTCAATGTCACTCTTATCTGGGTCCCGGGTCACAGTGGCATTGAGGGCAATGAACGGGCTGACGAGCTGGCCAGGCAAGGTTCAGCCCTTCATGGCTCACTTGCGGAAAGAGTCAACATTCCGCTTGGAGTTATTAAGGGCAACATTCTCTCAATTTATCTTACTAAAGCAAACCGTAGGTGGAGCAGTTTATCAAACTGTATTATATCTTGGAAGATTTGGCCCACCTATGACAAGAACCGAACAATTGATCCAATACGCAGACCCAGGCAAGACATAGCCAGGGTAGTTGCAACCTGTAGCGGACACTGGCCAATAGGAGAGCATGCAGAGAAGCTGGGCATACCTCACAATACTCACTGTCGGAGCTGTGAGGACCAGCAGGAAAAGGAAACAGTAGTTAATTCCCTCTGCAAATGCCCTGCTCTGGCCAAACCTAGAAAACAGTCACTCGGAAGAGCATTCTTTTTGACGACATTAACGAACTTTCTGAAATGAAGATCAAAGACTTGATTTCTTTTCTCAACGCGACGAAATGGCTCTAGGACAAATTTCGGCTACTTCTGCATTATACCTTCCGTCGATTCCCTATGATCACAAGATAGTGGACTAGGGTTCTGGTGGGGGTTTGTGGTGCACAGCGGCCGGATGATCATCCAATCAGATCAGTGGACGCTCCAATGCCAGCCAACGAACTGCCTAGTGGGCTAACTGTGGATGGTGCGGGTGCGGGTGCTGATCTGGTTGAGTGAGTGATCCACTTTCTGATTATTGTGCTAAAAGCTACAACAAAATCCTATTCTAAACTAAATAAAAAGGGACGATATCCTGAGGATATGCCCATATTTTCTCTCTTCAATTCCATCCACAGGTTCAAACGAGTTATGGTACCAAAACGGCGCACTTCAGCGCTAATTGGGCTATGGGCTAGACTGCCCGTGGCCGCCATTTCTACCTACCTACCTAAAGCTAAGGACTTCTCATTTCTCTTTTCTTAAATGTTTTAGCGACTCATCTTAAAAGTACCTATAAAGTGCCTAAGTTCTACCCAAAAGAAAAGAGATAAGCAGTCATTTAGAAATAAGAAAATATGTATTACTTTATTTATTCAAAACAGAATTTAAAAATAACTACTTTGACAATCTTTTCACTGCCAAACGGTTTCGTTGTTAGGTAATAGTTGCCACAGCTTTAGAAAAAAGTCGTTCACTTGGAACTGACGTAGTCACAATAAGCAAACATTTGGTAACTTGTTTATAAAGTCCCGGAAATACATTTTTCATATCATTCACATTTCTACCAGATTTTGAGTTATAGTTGCTAAAGCTGACCCCAGATTCATCTGCACTCCGTTGTTGTGAAAATGGAGGAAGAGGACTCTTTGGACTTGATGTTTAGATGCACCTAAAGTTTGTGATATGTCCAAATATCAAAAAGCCTTTCTTCTTTTTTGGACTCTTCGGAAGAATCTGAAATACTGGTCACATTCCTTTCACCCATTATGAAGTCACTCAAATAAGAAATTATTTCACTTTTAGCCAAGGGATGATCCTTTCAATGGAGTAATTTGAATCTTGGATCTAATGTAGTTGCTATAGTGCTAGAATCGAATTGAATTCCATTTTTTGAAATCGTTTGTTCATATTCTTTGGTTCTTTATTATTTTATTTACGCTTTCTTAAGCGTGCCTTAGACTTTCGTTCTTCATTCAGTGAACGTTGTTCGGTGTTCGTTCTTCTCTCAACAACGAAAAACGAATAAAGCATTTACATTAGAAAGCTAAAACCTATTTACAAATTTGTTTATTTATACACCTAGGCTTCTTGTGCCATTCATTGATTAAAAGAACTTCGATAATGTCCCTACATATTACACAACACCCCAAAACAATTGTTCATTTAAATAGTTCTCGCACTTTAACACACGTTGTTCGAACAACGAGCACCGAAATTTCTGACTTGATTTGAATTTGCACGTTCTTCATTCGTTCTTAGTTCGTTGTTCGGTTTTATCATTTAAATTGTCGTTGTTCCGCGTACGAACACCAACGAACAACGTACACCGATGATAACACCGAAAGTCTAAAGCCAGCTTTAATGACATTGTCAGCTGTCACTGTCAACTATCTTGGGGAAGATATATGCAAAAACAAGTTTTTGACTCTTATCACAAGCCAAGCAACACAAACTCCGCGTGCAAAAGCAGGCAGTTTTAAAAAATTATGTGTGACAAGAAAACCAAAAACCATCGATGTTAAAACATCGCTCCAAATAACATCGATACATCGATGTTTTCGGATTCGAAACATCGATAGCAAACATCGATGTTTTAAGACAAAAACATCGATGTATCGTTTGCATCCCTAAGTACAGGCAATGGGGAAAAATCTGAAAAAAGTTTTGACGTCTGAAAAGTTTGAATGCAGTTTGCCTAGGGGTTGCTTTTTAGCATAAATCTCGGTTTGCGGGATTTTTGGTCTTGTGGGGCGTCAATTTGGTTACCGAGTTATAGGCATTTAAAAGCTCCATACAAAGTGCAACTTGTTTATATTTAAAAAAAAAAAAAAGTGTGGGAGAGAGCAATTATTTTTTTGCAGAAATGGCATGAGGAATTAGAGGAACATCGCCTGACATTTATTTTCTTTCGAAAATCGAAAGTCGGTCGGCTAACTTCGTGGTGGTAACATTTTGCTTCATGGTAGTTCTCCGATCGTCTGATCGGAAATTCTCTCCGACGAAATTCAACGCATGCCATTTGCATGCGACGCTTTGCGATGAAGTACTTGTAATTGTTTTATTCTTGACAGATACAAACACAATTTTCTCCGAAGTCCTCCGACTTCCGACAAGTTCTTGTTGCGGAAAGTGGTTACTTTTTTGAAAAAAAAAAAAGAATAATTTATTAAAATCTTAGTAATAAACAAATAAACTTTATTTATGTACGTTAACTTCTGTTATTTATAATGGACTTTTTTTTTGGCTGAACGAAAAAAAACAAGTTCACGCCAATATGAGCGGATGATGGAAATTGTTTTGGGAAGATCTGACTAATCAGCTGAATTCATTGGGACCAAGACAGTGATGTTGGTGGATGGAAAAAATATGTTCGTGATCTTTTGTTTTGTGCATTCATCCATTTACATTGTGATCAAGTATGCATATTGCATATTTAATATATTTTATTATTTATTATTGTTTGTATTAAGTCAAATAAATGAAACTGTGTTTGGTTCGTTTCACACATTCGGTTTCATTCAGTTTGGTCTGTATTCGGTTCGATTTCGGTTTCCGTCTAGACCCCTTCACACACAGACGTTTCATATTCGGTTTGTACTCAGTAATAATTAAAACTAAATAAAATGTAAACTAAAATCAGAAAAACCGAATACGAACCGAATATGTGTGAACGCTACGTTTACTTGGTGTGCCCTAGACCCGAATACGTGCTATTTTGAAACCGAATGAAAACTATTCGTGTCGAGTCATCGTTCGGTGCTATACGGTTTCTAATAGAGTTTTATTTTTGCCGTTATCGTTTCACACATATCAGGCACAGCCGAATACAAATCGAGTAGAGACCGAACCGAATGAAACCGAAAGTGTGTGGAACGACCCTTTCGAAAGTTTTTTTTTTCAATGTATTCTTTTTTTTACGCTTCAAATGGAAACAAAAACATGTTTGGAAACAGGGAGGGGACTTTATTCGATAGTTTTGATTTAAAAATCGGCGCATCTAATTTCATTTCTTAAAACCGCTAGCGCATTAGAACTAAAAAAATTACTTTTTATAAACAATAAATTCCGCTCTGCCACCAATCGTTCATGGTTTAAAAGGCTTATGGTGTTTATTTAATAAAAAATTATCGAAAATATATCGCATTTTCGATATATCGGTTAATTTGCACATCTCTGCCTGATATGTATATCCATCGCAATGCGTCGTCTGATTTCTGAAAAATTTCTTCCGATGACAGCTACTTCGAACCGAAATTTGTCCGACGAAGGATGCGTTGCGGAGAAAGTTCCGCTAAGACGGTTACCTCGATAGGGCCGAATGCCAAATTTCGTTTGCCTTACGTATCCGAACATACGTTTACGTAAGTCCCGATCCCAAACTACCACATTTCGTGAACGAGCTTCTCGTTCACGGAGGACGCGATTCGGCCCCAGATCTTAAAATCTCCAAAGCTAGAGGAGCACATATCAAATATAAACATCAAATTTTTGTATGTTCTTCTTAAAAATCCCAGAAATAAATACAATAAAATGAAATAAATGATCGTTCCACTAAATTTGCACGAGGTTATAGATAGTGCTTGAATGAGTTATTGCACAAATATAATGCACTTGTTTACCATTGTTTTTTTTTCTAATATTTGATGATAATTTTTGTATTACTTCAAAGTACAATTTATGTATGCTTATCCAGAAATTTGGATATTCAAATCCATAAAACCGGCATAACTTTTCATGTATAAGAACTTTTTACCTTGATCCAAGTGATGCATGTCAGTTTGATGTATTTTATGATTGTTTAATGTTGTCATGTATTTGTGAATTACAATTATTTTTTAATTCATAATTTTGAAACAAAATAATAACAACAACTGCCTTAACAGATTTTAGTCAATTCTTTATTCATTGTCATTCAAATGAAGTAAGAAAAAAAACTAAAACAAATTTCAATCAAAAGTACAAAATATTTCAACAGTCCACAATATTAGTTAAGGAGGCAAAAAGCTAGTCGCACACAGGTCTGAATCGGTTAGTTAACGTCGGATGGGGGAGGGGATTGTAAGATTAAAGTTCTCTCCCAACCATGAACATAATTTAAAAAAAAAAACAATATAAAAAAGAATACGATAACCTGTTTAATTAATTAAATTTATTAAATTTTGTTAAACTTCTTAACTGCTGTTACTTATACTTTAAACGTGTTCATTTTGTATTTATTTATTTGTTTTTTTTTTATAATTTTAATTGTATATCTCTGCTTTTGTGTGTAGTTGTTGTTGGTGTTGGGGTTTTAAACGATTTATTGGGAATAAACTACGCTTGTGGCTGGGTTGCTTTAAAGTTGACCACAATCGGCAACGACAATCTTCTTGCTTGTCTTGCCAGATTGGCTTCCATAGCCTTCAATCTTCTTAACAACATCCATACCTTCAACCACTTTGCCAAAAACAACGTGACGGTTATCCAACCACGCTGTTTTAACGGTGGTAACGAAGAATTGCGATCCGTTGGTGTGGGGACCAGCGTTGGCCATGGACAAACAACCAGGTTCGGTGTGCTTCAAGGTGAAGTTTTCATCGTTGAACTTGTTACCATAGATGGACTTGCCCCCAGTACCATTGTGATTGGTGAAATCACCTCCTTGGCACATGAAGTTTGGGATGACACGGTGGAATGTTGAGTTCTTGAATCCGAATCCCTTTTCGTGTGTACATAATGCACGGAAGTTCTCAGCGGTCTTAGGTACAACGTCGGAACGCAGCTAGAAACACAAGATAATAAAAATAATTAGTAAATTGATGAGCCACACGATTATCAAAAGAAATACAAGGTTCATGTACTTAATATCAAAAAGTAGATACTCATTAAATGGGGCTGTCTAATGTTTCCCTAAAGTGGTAATTTTCGGTTGTCAGCACATCGGCTGCAATTATTATTTTGCTCCTGATTGACGTGCAGACCACAAATGGCACAAACGTGTTGTCCCTAACAGGCGAGCACGACACATAAAAAATAGCTAATAACATACCTACTAAGCTGGCCCGACCCGTTGCGAGTGATTTCATTTTGCCTGTCCAAGGTCAAACTACAGTTATTACACATTTTTCTGCTTTGATTGTTCTATCATATTAATGAAGGTGATAGCTGGTTGTCGGCTATGTGTGTCTGTATTTTTGTTTGTATATATTAGAAGCAAATTGAAATTGAGTCATGCAAGTCTGTTTAACAAAATGACAAAATAATCGATGACCCCATCGTTGAAATATATTTGTATTGAATTTGCATACATTTTTAATAATACTACAATACAAGAATTATGGTCACGCATTTAATTTAAAGAACTTTAACAAAGAAGGCGTACAAAATAAATATTATTTATTGATAGGATTATAATTAAAAAAAAAAATAGTAGAAACTTTTTTTCTTAAAATTGAATTAAATAAATTAGTATTTATAAATCATGAAAGAAAAAACGAATAAAACAATATTTATTCATGGTGAGAATAATTTAACTAAACGATAAGGTTTTGGCTGATGTGAAAACATGACAAAAGAAGATAAAGGAATAATGAAAACAACAGTACGAAATCTGCAGCCTGATATCAAACTTGACTGATGCGTAATGTGCATTGCACATAAAGTAGTTTAATTAAACAACTTATGGCAAATATAATACATATACATTAGGGTGTTTCATTTTGTAAGGAAAAAAATAAGATGTAGTATCTTTGCGGAAGTCGCTTACGCCCTGAGTCCTTGCAATGAAAAAGATATTTTAGCCAAATTTCAAGAACATTGGTTGATGTTTAGAGGTTGCACACTTTGATCACTTTTCTAAAAGAGGCAAAAAACCGATTTAACAATGTTAATTTCTTTTATTGGGAGAACTAAATTCACAAAATTGAAAAATATTGAAACTTTACACCATGAGCATAATATTTGTATGATGAAATTAAACATTTTGTTTATATTAATCAAATTTGAACTAGGAAATCCCGTTTTTGTTTGCTTGGTGAAGACTTTCTTGTGATACTCTACTTTCATCAATAATATTTGTTTTTGTTTTTCGTCCCTGGCTGGTTTGTTAAACTTTGTATGCAATTACTATTTCTGTGGTATCATTTACCACTTTTAAAGCGTCACATGTTTCGTTGAAGAATCACTTCCATATTATTTAACTTAATGGAGTCCAAACAATGGTTTGAAACGAAATTGATCCTGTATTTTCTATTTAAAACTATTTTTTACCATTTAATAGTTTCACTTCCTTACAGGTTTGATTTCTAAAATTTTAGTCATATTTCCATTATCATCAGCTAAATGATGATCCACCGTTTTGATCTGACAGATATCAAACGGAAAGCAAACAATAAAAACGTTTTTCCGTCCCCTTTAGATAAGTCGTGTATTTTAGATGATGTAGTATCAAAAGGCATACCCAACCCATGACATTGTCATGTACCCCAGGTCAGTTAATATTACTACTTCTGCCATCTGTTCACACCAGGGCATTTCAGGCCAACAAGGAGTATGCCAAGCTAATAATGTTCAAAATCTTAGCGAGTCACTATAGAACTTAACTCTTTATTAAACACAATTCCGACAGACCCTCTCTCATTGGCCACTGAGGGCACCAATTTACTATCCCAAAGCAAGGCTAAATGAGAAGGATTTTTAAAAACTGAGACTTAGTTTTTCCTTTCCATTTTCTTTCTATTGATCATGAAAAACGAATAAGTACAAAAAACTTCATTATTTCATATTCCACTAGTTTTATAAAAAAGTGATCAAAATGTGCAACCTCTAAACATTATCCAATCTTCATGAAATTTGGTATATATTTCTTTTACATCGCTTAGACTCGGGGCGTGAGCGACTTCATATGAAAATCACAACTTTGGAAAAATGAAACACCCTAATATACATTATTAGTATAAATAAGCTAAAATTGTAAATGAATTTAACTACATACTAAATGAAACGAAAGTGTGCAAAAGGTAAAACGTACAAAACAAAATTAGTTCTTTATACATGTATTAACTATATATTATAAATTAAAACCAATACAAAATTGTAAAATGTTGTAGATAAAATTTGTAACAAATTCATCCACAAAAAAAACGATAAGACCATTTGTATCGGAATCCGATTTTTAACTTACGAAACTTCTAAATTTTCGCTCACTTTGTCCTGACTTTCTCGAGTCGTATACGACATAAAACTGAAGGCAGAAATCTTGAAATATAAAAATTACATTCACACTTATCATAGCAACATAAGGACAGGTCTCACATTAGGACAGGTCTCACTTGAATAAATTAGTATTACAAAAGTCGTTTTGGAGTCATTTTACTAGTGTTACGCCACATCTGGCGTTAAGTGGATTGTAAGGTCCGATCCTTTACTTTGTGCACAGAAAATCACAAACTGTCAGATTTTGGAGAGCAACGTTGAAATATTCTGAAAAATATCAGAACTGTGCAACAGTACGGGAACGCAAATTCAACCGAATTCCGTATTACCAGACAAGTACGGCACGATGTTTGGCTTTCACTCTTTTACTCACAAAAATACATTTTGCTGTGCTGTGATTTTCTGCCCGAACAAATTTCTCGGACTGAAAATCACAGGTAGGGGAAATTATTTAGTCTGTCGTGAGCGTTGTCTTTTGTCAAAAACTGCCAAATTTGCATACGACAAGCAAAACGACACTTTTTGGAGTTCATACATTTTCAAAAGCTTTGTGTAATTTTAAATAAAAACGTAATATTTTCAATTGTCTTATTGTTTTTTATTAAGTTTTTAATTAGGTTCTTAAAGGATACAAAAAATAACGAAGCCAAAACAAAGAACACAACTCAAAGTTGATGGATAAAAATCCTTTGCAACAAATTTTCCGAGGTGTCTCAATAGCAGCACAGATACAACAAATTTGAAGGTGGTTCAAATACCCTAATTAAATAAAAGTGTTAAAAAATGTTCCAGACCAAATTGCATTATTTTAAGTAAAATTGTGTCGGCTTTTTTAACATTTTTTTTTTACCAATGAAAAATACAATTTACAATTTACAAAGTTGCCAGTAGTTCAGTGGAAACAAATTCTCTTTCTTAGACCCCTTTCACACAAGGAAACTGAGTTGCCGGCGATTTTTAGTTTCTAGGCGAGAAGGGCGTAAAAGGAAGACAACAAATTTCCCCTCACACCTTTCTCGTCTACAAACTATCCAGTTTCTGGCAACTCAGTTTCCTTGTGTGAAAGCCGTCTTACTATAAAAACGGTAGGTTCTACCGCTCTCATGCTCGATTCACAATGCGATGTGAAAACGCGACGTGAGCGTGACGTGAACTCGTCGTAGATGTCAAGCCAATTTCAAAGTATGTAAGTATACGAGGAAACGCCAGGGTATGCACAATGAAACGTTTTTTTCGTCGTCACGTCTCGCCGGAGTTGGGAAAATTGAAAAAAAAAAAACGCTCTCATCGACGTTTTTCATGTTTTTTTATATTTGAATAAGCCAATTTCAAAGTATGTAAGTATACGAGGAAACGCCAGGGTATGCACAATGAAACGTTTTTTTCGTCGTCACGTCTCGCCGGAGTTGGGAAAATTGAAAAAAAAAAAACGCTCTCATCGACGTTTTTCATGTTTTTTTATATTTGAATGATGGTGAATTTTGTGAAATTGTAGAAAAGAATAAAGAAAACAACAGATAAATGTAAATTAACAAAAATAAATATAAATTTAGCTGACAATGGAATTATATTTATAGATCTATTTGTGTTGAAAATATTATAATGTTGTATTGTTTTAATTTCTTTGCATTTTTAGCAGAAAATCATTTCACCAGCCCAATGGACAAACACAATGGGGCATATTCGTAGTCATTTTAGACCTGGGTCTAAGTTAAACATAGCTTTGGTTGAATTCTCGGACGTTGATTCTATTTTTTTAAGGTTATCATTTCAAAATATTTGAAGCTATTTGTGTAGTATACCAAGTTAATTATCTTATAAAAATATAAAACCAACAATTTGTAATTAAAATCGGTCTGTATTCTTTGAGCCAAAATTGTCTTAAATTGTAGTTTAGATAAACCTGGGTCTATATGCGACTATGAATATGCCCCAATTACAATATTTAAATAAAAAAAGTAATTTCAGTTTGATTTTTTTCCTTTATTTTGAAAGTACAATGCACAGCAAGAACAAAAACAATAACGCTGTCAAAAAACTCGTCGTCAAGAAACTCGTCGCATTGTGAATTGAGCAACGATTTTATAACTAGAAAAAAATGACAGCGATTCACGTCACGCTCTCGTCACGTTTTCACGCCGCATTGTGAATCGAGTTTCAAGTTTCTTGTTAAAATAGAAACAGGCATAAAACAGATGGTTCAAGAGATTGCATGGTGAATTTTTTGCGGAAAAGAGTTCTTATTTTGTATTTCGCAATTGGCAATTGGTGTTTATAAATTTTAAAATTTTAGATAAAGTAAGTAACTATAGTTTCAATCATTCTTTCTTCTGTAATGAGTAAGTCAATTTCCTAAAAATTTCTTCGAGTTATTTTGGTCCATGGCATTCTTCTACTCAGTTAATGATAAAAAGTTATATTTTTGATTTAATAAACAAGAAGTGACTCCAGAAAAAATACGTTCTTATTTTTTTAAAGCGATAATATCACAAAATTAATTTGCCTTTACATACATTACATACTTAAGATCATTAAATTTTAATTTTTGTTGTGTGAAATAAATATACTGAAGCCATCCCTCTACTGTACTATCAACATCATTTTATTTCAACTATAAATGGGGCCCTTAACTCAGGTGACACAAAACTTGGGTTTAAACGACTCTAATGCAACTTGATCTTTCGATACTGCTTGTAAAGGGAGTATAAATCAATCTTAGGTTTTTTACTTGCTTTAATTCAATTTTCTTTAGTTTATTATGCCAATATCTTTATCTTATTTTTTTAGTAGGTAGATATCAAATAAAAAAAACTAACATTTTAATAAATACATATGTATGTACCTAAAAAAATGTTTAATTAAAACGGGCTACATTAATTGAACCAAATTTGTATTAAAAAATGTTGCTTACCCGGGGTTTAGACAAGCGAGTAGAAATAGTAGCGTCTATGTGTGTTAGGCCTAATTTATTCGCTTTCCATTAAATTTAAATTCGCTATTAAAAATTAGGAATTGATCGATTTTAAATATTTGAATTTATTCACCCTCCTTTAACGATTTAAAATAAAGTTTCCTCTATTAACTAATTGTTTATTTAATTTAAAATTGGTTTTAGCAAAAACGACAAAATCCACTTTTTAAGGGGGATATTTAGCCATAATAGAGAGTTAACAAACTGTTTTCTTTTATTCACTCTCAATTAGCGTCGACAGTCGATATTTTGTTTGCTTTTTTTTGTCATCATAAATTGTGATGTTAAACAAAAGCAAACAAGATATGAAAAACTCTCTGGTGTAAAAACAATCTACAACTATTTTAATGTTTTTACTGCACTGAATACGAATCAGACCTCAAAATTACCCTATAACGTTTGGTTTTTGAAATACTCCAATAGTAAAGCGGAAAAAACTGTTTGGCAACGATTGCAATATACCGAAAAACTTAAAGAAATTATTTAGGGGCTGGATTTTTATGTGTACCAAAAAAATTCCGAAAAGTAGGTATAGTTTGTATTTCCACCAGAAGGGTTTTTTTCAACTTTGCGTTTTTTTTTTGTTATTTAAATCACACTTTCAGATTACAAATAAAAGAAGCAAACACAAAACTGACTGTCAACGTTAATTGAGATTGAACAAACAAACGCTATTTTAAACTTGATTTAGTGCTAAATTGATAGTGTATCAGTCAAAATAAAATTAAAATCCCAACGATATTTTTAAAAAGCATATAAATTTAAAGCAGCAATTTAAAGCGAGCCAGTTTACTAAAGGCGAGTGAATCAATCAAAACTTAATGAAGTGTTCTTAATGACAATTTTATATTAAACGTGATATTAGTTAAAACGACACAATTCAATTTTTAATGGACTGTTGAACAAATTGGCCATTAGTGTATCTGAACACGAGAGAGCCAACTAGTAGCCCAAATAGTATACTATTTTTGCCTGCCAGTTATCCTGCTAGTGTAGTGTATTTTAAGAATATCATACTAGTTGACAAAACGCGCAGAGAGCTACTAGTCACACTTACATCCACTATCCACTATGATACAAATGCTACTTGTTCTACTTGCTTGTTTAAGCCCCGGGTTAATAAAACCGAAATTTGTTGGTGTTCAACTTTATAATCATACTAGTAATTAACCAATCACATTTCTTTGATGTCAACGAATGGATAAGCCTATTTGTGGGAGCTAATTAAAAATACCAGCCAATTCAAAACATATCTCCGCATATGTACATACTGTAGGTATGTACCTAAATGCATCTAGGTATTTAATTATTGTTTCTGCAAATGGGCTTCCAAGCCTGCTAAAAGTTACTACATACTTCCAGGTACACACACCGTAACAATTTTTTTTGTTTTAAGTTTAAGTTTCCGAAGTTTAGGCCCATTTGCTGAGACTAAACTTAACTATTTAAGTTCAACATAAGAACTTATGAGACAGTTTATGCTGCGGAAAAAGTGAAACATAAGCGGTTATGTTGAACTTAAATATTTATGTATCATATCAGCAAACGGACCTTAGATATTCTAGAAACCCTGATAATTGTTTATAAATGTTGGTAAATTTTGCTTCTTTGCCATACAATTCAACTGAACATTACTGCGAATAATAATATAGTTTAAGAACTCGGCTGCCACCCTGTTCAGAACAATTAAATAAATAGTGATGTCGCTGACGGATATTACAGTAACATGGTTTGTCCACAATGTTAAGAAACTCGAGTTAATCCTACCACCTATATTATTCATTTCGCCTGTTCAGAAGAATTAGAAAGCTGCGGTAGATGACGGATATAACATTAACATGCTGTCTCTCTCCACCATGTTGAGAAACTCCGTTGATCCTGCCACCAATATTATTCATTTGGCCTGTTCAGAAAGCTAGATAGTGGGGTCTATCATCGTATCCGATCCGATCGTAAGAAATTCTTTCGGATATGAACAAAAGTTGACAACTTTGCTAGCGGTTCGATTGAGAAATCATTTATTTCATAGGAAAAAAATCAAATGTCCGTCGGAATGGCAAAATCCGATTAACGCGTTGCGGATTCATGCTATGTAAGACGATCATTTTGTTTTGTGCCTTTCCGATTTCTCCGATTCTCTCCGACAGAAAATCGTTGCGTACATTTGAATTCATTAAAAGGAACATAAATAAAAACTAAATCATTTCGGTAACCCATAGAGACAGACATATTTGTTGTATGAAGTTGACATACAACAAATAGGTATGCGCTGGTAAACATCAACATTTCCACTGCAAAAGAAATAGGTAATATGACAAAATTAAACTTAACCATCGTATCTTATCTCCGATCGTAGATTTCGGAACGGATACGATGAAAGGGCCGAGTGCTGTAGAGTGTAGACCAACGATATTCTAGTGATAAGTTATAGAAAATGAACTACGAAGACTACTCATAGTACCTATTCATACAATTCTATGAAAGTATTCTATGGACAGTTAAGCCACTTTTGCTTATACGAAACATAAATATTTAAGTTCAACATTAGCGGTTCCTAATCCTAATCATAAACTCTCACATAAGTTCTTTTGTTAAACTTAAATGCTTGAGTTTTGTATCAACAAACGAATCCTTATAACCTTTTCTATGAAAAATCTATGAAGAAAATCTTTTGTTTAGCATCTCGCTTTTTTGGTTGTACGGTTTTACTACTTGCGAACTTTGCATTCTGACCAAAACTGGCTGTTTTTGTTTTTTTACTAATAAAATAGCTTCATTTCAAATGCCTAAGCAACATTTATTAGCATTTCGATCCCATCTATGAAAATTGACCAAATAGTAGGTAGACATGTACCTATATGAAATATTGTTGAATGCTGATGGTGTCAGTGTTGATCGCAAAAAAAAACGAAGATTTAAGATTATCTCAAGATATCACATAGGTACCTACCTAAAAAAAATTGTAGCTATATACCCATGAAGAAGAAACAGAACGATAGATAGTAAGTACACTGGTTTTGGTCCACGTCACCTAACATACCTCAACCCACTCACCCAATTTGATCGCTGTTGAGTCATTTTCCATTAACATGCACATTTATTGTTTGTCAGTTTAAAATAATAAATTCGTAGGAAAGTTACTAGGTTTAATAGTTAAAATGATTTTCAATGAAATTCAAGGTGGGTAGGTATTTTAGGTTAAGAAATAACCAATTATTTAGTTTTTTTATAAATTTATCTCTATTTACTTTTCAGCTTTCACGTTAAGGAACACATGCTGGTATCTGTCCAACTGTAGGTATCCAGTTTAATTGATTGAATATCACACACGAGTTTTTAAAGACAAGAAACTGATAGTGCACTACAAAAATTGCACTTTTAAATTAAAATGAGAACCAAATCAAGATTACACCCTTTTTGCCAATCAAGGTCGAAAGCCTAAACTAACCTATTAGAAATGTAACCTAGATGAAATGTGATCCATCAAGTGTAAAGAAATTTCGGAAACTTCCAGACTCTAGGGCGTGCTCTAAGTGGCTCCTTTTTTTGTTGAGGAATTTGCCATTATTTTTTCACAGCCCATAGAAAACCTATAAAAACTAACACAAAGGCATCATCCATTCTCTACCACGAAGAAAAATAAACCGGTCAGTCATTGTGTGCAAATGCAGGCACTGTGGAAAAATTTTATTTGCCACAAAGTACTTTTATTCAATTTGAAATAAAAAAACACCTATTCAAAATTAAAACAAAATTAATTTTACATAAAAATCGATTTAAATACTTCGAACTCCAAGCTAAACTTTTCGTTACCCCATTTACTTAAAATTTAAGCACTCATATATATCTATATATGTAATACACATAGGGCTCAGTACGATACAAATGTATTTTAAACTATGCAAATTTGTATATACACCTCTATTTAATTTATATACATGATATATGAATGTGTGTATACAACACTTAAGAAATGATTAGAAGAAAAAAAAATACCTAATAGAGTTCTAGAAATCGAACTTTAACTTTACGTAATAGAAAGAAATTCGTTTTTTAACATTAAATACTTACTTCCATAACGATGCGACCAACGGGCTGATTATCAGCGGTCATATCAAAAAACACACGAGGTAAACCCATTTTTTTATTTGAGAACTGGCGAAGACACAACAAACCGAACGCTGACTGAATCGAAACTAGATTCGGATTTTGATTTAAAATGGCGAACGAGCGCGATTGTGTCTGCGGTTGTACAAATGACCGGCAAAAAGTTGCTCGTACCAAGAAGGCCATGTTTGTGCACATGGATTTATCCCGTCGTTGATGGCGTAGTGTGGTTTGTGTGTTCCAGATTCCAGTAGAATATTTCGATTTTGGAGACTTGAACCGAACTGGAATTGGACATATTGAATGAAATGGCGCATGACAGCACTGGAATGGTATAATTGTGTAGTCAAATCCGGAAGCCCAGACATTTCTTGTACTATAAAGGGTATTCATGCAACAAGATGTTTCAATTTTCAAAGTGCTCAACTGGAATGGAATTTTCAAATGTAATAGCTTTCAAATGTTGCATATCCAAGAAATTAGGATTTTTAAACGGAAGTGTTTTAGACCAAGAGTTCTCTTAAAAGCTTATATCTTAAGTTCTATTGGTCCGATTGCCAAGATTATGAGGTTTTGACTTAAAGAAAATGACATGGCGAAATTTGCGGCGAATAAACATTCGTCAGTCAAAATTAATTTGCATGGTGATAAATGAGAGTGCCCACACCAACTGCGAATGTTTCTTCGTCGCACCGAATGTTTCGCATTGGTTTGGGAGAACCTTTAAAGGCTCTCCCAAACCAATGCGGAACATTCGTTGCGGCGAAAAAACATTCGCATGTCAAAATTTATATACATGGTGATATATGAGAGTGCCCACACCAACGCGGTGGAGAAACATTCGCATTTCAAAATTTATTTACAGGATGATAAATGAGAGTGCCTACACTAACTGCAAATGTTTCTTCGCCGCACCGAATGTTTCGCATTGGGTTGGGAGAGCCTTTAAACTGCAAAAAATCCATATAAAAGTTTTTTAACAACTCAACTCGATCTTTGGAAACTGCTTGTAAACGAAAAGTCCCGATCTTCATTGCTCCATTTTTCCAATGCCGATTTTTTGTTGTTGTTGTAATCGTGTGAGACTGAAAGGTAGAATCGTCATGGAACAGGTCGGCTGTGCCTCACAATCTCACATAATTACAATAAAAACAAAAAAATCTGCACTGGAAAAAACGTTCAATGTAGATCGGGACAAACATGAGAATGTCCCGGTCTACATTGAACGATTTTTCCAGTGCCGATCTTTTCTTCGTAGGTGAAGGGAGTGAAAAGAGAGGGGTAGGGATCAAACTGTTTGTACCACAAAACTCGAACGATCGTTATGGAACAGGTTGGCTGTACATCACATAATCTCACATAATTACAATAAAAACAAAAAATCTGCACTGGAAAAAATGTTCAATGTAGATCGGGACAAACGTGAGAATGTGCCGATTTACATTGAACGATTTTTCCAGTGCCGATCTTTTGTTCGTAGGTGAAGGTAGGGATCAAATTGTTTGTACCACAAAACTCAAACGATTTTTCCAGTTTGTTTATGTTCGGTATCAGTGTGCCTTTCGTTTGATGGTGTGAGGGAATATCAATGAAAAATGAAGAGCACAGCAATACAAAACTGAAAAAGACAAGGAAAAAATCTCATTGAAAAAAGCGTTCTGTGTGTACATTACACATGATTTCGAGAAAAATCTTCGCGGAGAAATCGGGCAATGTCTTTGAGTATATATAATATGGAGTGCTCGTTCCTATCCCTAATGCATTGTAGTTCTCGAGCTTGTGATAGGGGGCGTGATTTCATTATAAAGAGGGTATTTTGAGAGTTCACCTGGCATTCATGACGGCTGACTCATTATAACATTCCTAAAGTCAATGCATGACGGTGTTCGCATTGTTTATTGTTTAATAATTATAATTTTAAATTTTTTGCACAAAACCTTCTTGACAAATGTGATTAACTCCCTACGCGTAGATTGTATGTATTGTTAACTTATTAATAAGTGTTTTTTTTTTTTACACAAGGAAGACATTTTACCAGTGAATTTGTTGTCGTTTTTTTTAAATTACATTTGCGATTTTATCTTGTTTGAAGAAATGTTCACCGCACAGAACTATTTAGCTTAATTAAATCTCAAATAATTGAGAAAATTCGCTCCAGTTTGCCATTCGATGCGGGTATAACTCAAAACTTGGTAGAATATAAGGACGATTAATATATGCTTTAGACAGTGCCATTCCAATATTTTGGTTATAAATTGCAGATTAGCACATCTTAAGGGATTCGCTGTGGCTAAGCATCAGATTCTGATACCATCAACCCCACATTCCTTCAAAATAGAACGAGTGGTGGCTTCTATCGATGAACCACTTATTGCTTTATCTTAAAGTGCTTGAACTTCGGCGACGACGCTGGGGAGCAAATGGCCAATTCATGGATGGAAAAAACGCTATTACCTGCAGATCGAACATAAAAAACTACTACAACTTAGCAAACCAATTCCATTCCATAAACGTGGTCCAGTTTTCATTGATTATCTAAATCAAAAAATAGATGGCTGCCATAAAGAACCACAAGAACTGGCCATATTCCATATTGGCAAAAGAATTGATTATTTTGTACATTGGGAATAGGTTCATGTTCATATTCGAACAAAATGCTGATCTGCGTCGATGATATGCGATTGAGTTGGGAAGTCAAAAAGTTATAAAATGACTCATGTATGTTTACATTTAAAAAAAAAAAATATGTATATTAAAAAAAAATTAAATATATTTCAATCGTTTATTTATATTTAGATAGCTGATTTTGGTTTATCGAATGTGTTCGATGAACAACGACTTTTATCAACATTTTGCATTGCCAGAAATAGTGGAAAGCACACCATATCAAGGACTCGAAGTTGATTGCTGGTCATTGGGAGTTTTACTGTACACCCTAGTCTATGGATCAATGCCATTCGATGGTTCAAATTTTAAATGACTTGTAAAGCAAATAAGTCAAGGTGATTACTATGAACCAAAAAAGCCATCTAGAGCTTCTTCATTGATCAGAGAAATGTTGACAGTCTGTCCCAAGGAAGCGCGTGCAACAATCGAACAAATTTGTAGCCGCTGGTATGCTTTCAAATTTTATAAATTATAACCATAAATAAAATTAATTTAACAAAGCTTTTTTATTTGTATATTTTGAAGGTGGGTCAATGAAAATGATAATGTGTCATGTTTGGAATTAGCAGAAAATCTTGCAAATCAAACACCCGTTCGATTAGATGTCCTATTGTCACGTTCGCCCCACCATCAGTTCATGCCGAGCAATTGGTTGTTCCTAATGCCGATACAAATACTAAGGAAAATGAAAGAGTGCCACGCAGGGAACGATACAGAAGAAAAGACTTAAATTGGATACGAGAAGAAGACAAATTATTAAAAACGGATATTTATCGGAGATAATTAAGAACTTATTGAATAACCTTATTTGATTTTTTATTAATTAAATTTTGTGTATTTTTCGCTCGACTTAAGCAATTTTTGGAATTAAGTTTTTTGAACCCATGACACACTACCTGCATTTTTTCGGAATTTTAAAATTATTTTTATGGGTCGCAAGCATCAATTTTATGCAAAAAGCAGTTTCTCGAGTATTTAATTTGTAGAAAATACAAATGATGGGTTTTAAACAACAATCAAACATCAATTTGTATCTCTTTTGTCGTAATCAAAATGAGTATTATTTTCAAGGTGTGAAACAAGCAGTATAAGAACAATTTTTAGAGTAATGAAAATGTATCAGATCTTGATAACATTTTTTGGTAATGTGTTAACGACTTGGTTGGCTTTTTTAAAAAAATATCAGATTGATTGGTTGAACCGTTTAATAAAATAATATCAACGTGGCCATAGCAAATTCAATAATTTGTTGAATCACCCACATACATATGTACATTATGTATACATTGTCAATTTCAAGCTGCGATAAAGTTGTTAGAGAGCAAGTTTGTGCGATCCACTCGTGCCCATTTAAATTAAATTTTCAGTACGGATCCATGATCTTACTAAAATATATATGTACTTCTAAAGAAAAGAAATATAGAAATTTAAATTTATTTATTAGGGAAATTCTTTACCTTTTCTTTCAGTTGTATTGAGATCAAATATTCACAATTCAGGTTATACGAAAAATAAATACCTTAATTCATATTATATTATCATTAAAATAAAAAAATAAATCATACAAATTTTCATTTCCAAGAATAATAAAAATAATAAAAATATTCATTATTTAAATTTGGAAAGTTTACATTGGTCAAATATATTTTTGCCACACAAACCAAAATATATTTTTCTTAAGTTTGCACTGAATTAGAATCTAAGATCAGAATTAGTCCATCACGTCAGGTTTTGAGATATTCCCGTTAGAATATTTAAAAAAAAAAACACAATTTTTACTATGAATCAGCACACCAAAACTGTTCGGAAAATTATGTTTTGATTTTTGTAACAAACAAATAAATATTTTTTTTGACCAGTGTTATTCAAAAGTAGGTAATTACTTCTCTAATTGATTTAATAAAACCGATGACACAGCTCCTGGCTTTACAAGCAAACTTTGATACTTCGTCTTGGAAAAAAAAATTCACTTACGGCAGACATTTTCCGCGTGTATGAAAAATTGTTGGAACTGCTTCTGGTCGCAGTTTAACCATTCTACCAGTCTTTGCCACTGATATCTTAAAGGCGGATGCATGAAAGTGTAATGAACACAATCGATGACTTATTTTGAAGTCCTCGCATTCTATTCTGCAGAAGGCAATCCATTGAATTTTTTTTTAAAATTTCATTTTTGGGAAACTGCAAAAATTATAAGTTTAATGTAGGTATTGTATGAATTTTTTGCACAAAACTTACCAAAAAAGTGTGGTAAGCTCCCCACTTCCTCTGCCACAAATTATACATTCTCTCATAATAGAGAATAATTATAAGAACAATAATAAGCCCGAACACGTGAATTTTATTTTTGTTTTATTACAAACAAGTACCTGTTTCTTTTTATAAAACAATAATTAATCTATGATGCGAACACCGGCTGCCAGCTGTCAAAAAACCCTCTCTTTATTGAAATCGCGCCCCCTATGATGGTTACGTTTTTGGAATGTAAACGAGCACTCCATATTATATATACTCAAAGGGCAATGTAGATCGAAACAAAACGATTTATGCTGCATCTACACGAATGGCAAAATGCCATTATATCTGTCAAATTATAGCCATTTTTCTTCTCATCGTGTAAACGCTCTAAATACTGGCAATATTTTTGCCAAAAAGGCAGAGAGAATTTGGCATTAAAATGCTGCCAATAATATGGCTATCTGTAAACACTTTATTGACGCCATTTTCCAAATTATGCCATTCTAGAACAAGAATGAACTTGCTCATTCTTTTATGGCATGTTGCCAGTATTTTGAAATCTGCCATTATTTGAACTCGTGTAAATGCATTTCATAAAAAAATTATTTCTGCCACTATTTTGCCATTATTTTGGCAGAAATATTGGCAACTTTGCCATTCGTGTAAATCCGGCATTAGTCCCTACCCCTCACTTTTCACTCCCTTCATCGACGAACAAAAGATCGGCATTGGAAAAATAGTTCAATGTAGATTGGGACTAAGATCTCTATTCCATCTGTTCCGGAAATAGTGTAGAGATTTCGATTCTTTTAATCCCGTTTTCGAACGAACATATGAAGGTCAATTCACAATGGCCGCATTCGGAAACCTATGTAAAGCTATCCAGATGCATTCGTGTTGTTGTAATCCCGTGTAAAATAACAGTGGATTACAAAACAGCTTTTGTTGTTGGATAGCTAGCCAACCTATCTGAAATATTTTGGTATTGGCACATGGAGTCACGGCACCTAGCAGCCAGCGCGTGAAACTAACAAACGAGATAGATTTCTTTTCCATTTGACGTTCAATGCATTTCCCATAAGAGAAAAAAAAAAACAGCTCGTAGCAAAATTAATTTAACAAATTAATTTTATATGAACGGTTGTCTGTATTATAATTGCAATAGAATAATTAAACATGCTAGTTTGCAAATCAAACGTAAAATATATCGAAACTTATTACTAATTTGCTTTATTTTGTAGATGAATTATGTAAACAAACGTGCTTTTTGTTGTTGTTTTCCAAAGTGGATGCAAGGCGCAAGTCAGAACGATATCATGTGCGTAGGTAGGTAGTAGTTTAGGGGGCTAGAGTTTCTTATGGATTTTAATAAAACATTAATTTTCCTTTTTATTATAAGTAAAGAATGAAGTAGAAATGTTAAAGGTCCACTTTAGTGATCGTAAGAAGAAAAGATAATAGCAGGAAATTATGTGTTGCACCAATAATTACGGTTTTCTATTTTTCGATTAATTTCGTTCACTTTTGCTTTCGTAAAAATAGACTTATAACAGTCAAAAATTCCAAATTATCAAAAGGAGTCACCTATAATGTACTTAAGTGATATAAATCTTCATTTTATTTTTTTTGTATCAGATACGCGCAGGTTAATATAAAGTTAATATAAATTATAGGGGCATCATTTGATTTCCATGTGTTCGTTTGTTTTATCCGACCACGTAAGTATCTTTCTAAGAATACTTTTTTAACGTAATTTCGGGCAAAAAAAAACTTTTAAGGCTCTTCCAAACCAATGCGAAACATTCGTTGCGGCGAAGAAACATTCGCATGTCAAAATTTATTTACATGGTGATAAATGAGAGTGCCCACACCAACGCGGCGGAGAAACATATGAATTTATTTTGACTGACGAATGTTTCTTCGCCGCAACGAATGTTTCGCATTGGTTTGGGTGAGCCTTTACTCTTCTTAAAAATAGAACTAATTAAGAGTGATCGAGCTTGACCTTCATTCATACCTTGCCTCTTTTGTAAACCAAGAAACAAATGTGTAAATAGCCAATTGAAAAATATGTTTTTTAACGATTTTTTCACAAGAAGATTTTTATTCAATTACGAACAAACATATTTTTTTAATAATCGTGACTACGGCACTGCCTTTCTCTATTTCTAATCGAGTACTTTTGTTGTTGTTTCTGGTTGTAAGGGTGGTTTGTTTACATTTTTCATTTACAAAGCAAAGCATTTTAGCTATCTATTTTAATATATTTTCGAGTGGATTTATAAGCTTACACATTTTTTGGTTCTATTTCAATCAAAATATGGATACCCGTTGATATAAAATAATTTGGTAAAACTAATTTTCATCTGGCGCTTTTTTCGTTTTCTCTTATGGGAAATACATTGAACGTCAAATCGAAAATAATTCTATCGCCTTTTGAAGCTTAAGCGCTTGAGATGCAGGTGGCGTGGAAAGCAACTTACCAGGTGTCAATACGTTTGTATCCCTATGCGAAATGTCAAAAACAACCGATACGTTCGAAAACCTATATGGATACATTCCTATCTTAGATGGGCTATCTCATAGGTTTCCGAATGCGGCCAATGCGACGAGGCCGTGATGTCATTCGCTGTCATTTTTTGTTTTAGTTATTAATGTTCTTTTTCGGTTGGCTGTTCCGAGTAATATTAATAATAATGTGTAATACGTCCATGCTCATATTAGTTTGCTCTCGTGGTATAAGGATAGTATAACATGACACACTAGTGGTATAAGCGAATACCATAGTATCCGTACCACCAGTGTGTCACGAGAACTGATCTCTACCCAACTAACATTTCAGCTTCGGTTCGGTTTAATAGAATAGGCTTTAGAAGTTCCAAAAGACATTTGTAAAGTTTACTTAAGCATAAAAAAGAAAATGTTATACATTTCGGAAAATCTTCTTATAAACTTATTCGCAGATCTTTTAAAAGTAGCAGATTGTATAAAAGCCTTAGGAAGCCGATACGAAGTTTTAACGAGTGATATTGGAAATTTGAATAACACTTCAACTTGACAGATAGCTTCGGATATGGTTGTATAAAAGTGAAATTCAAGTCTTATAGAAGGTGAACAAAAATAAATAAAAAAAAAAGAAAGATACATTTTTATTTTTAATGTGATTTTTACTGCATTTTATCTGAAATCAAGTATCAAATTCAATTATTTATTAATTATAGTATTGGAAACAATTATAAAACATAAACTATATTTTTACCTCACTAGGGATCGAACTCGGGAACTCCTACGTGACAGTCCATCACTCTAACCACTCAGCCATCTTAGATATAATTTGAAAGATGCAAAAACTTAATCAGCCTTTTCTTTTTTTAAAACTTTAAATTTTCCTTAAATAAATCCGAGCTTCTATAAAAGTTTTCACACATGAACAAGATTTCTTTAACTCTCTTATACATTTCGCGTGAGGAAACAAATGTATCTAAACGATTTGTGTAGCAGTCCCCTTGCTCCATTTTCATTTCAATAGTCTTAAATTAATATCAATATTCTTAAAATAAACTAAGTAATAATGCATAGTTTTGATAATTTCAATTCGAAAAAACACGGCCACTTAAGCACGATTAACAGAAACCATCAGGTATGCTCATTAGGGGTGTGACGTTACAATCATCTGCTTATGTTCGGGGAAAAGAAAGATAATTAACTTTATTTGATTGTTATTATAATTTTTTCTATTTTTAAACTGCTCATTAAGAATTTAAAAACAATTTATTTAAATACTTAAATTAATTATGGTCTTCACTTTAAATAGAACAAAAACATAAAAGCTGGCCGTGACGTCACATAAATACCCAGATATACGAAAATGCCGAATGTTATGTTTATCTGATGAGCATCATTAACCTCGTCCATGTTTATCGTGCATTGAAGCTTATGTCTTAAACCAACGAAAAGTAGCTTTCCGAATGCTCAAAAAGACAAATCAAGTAAAATGAATTATCTTTCTCTCCACGTGTTCAATTTATTCAATATACACATATAATTATAAATGTGAATAGAGTTTTTTTAAAAAGCTTCTTTAAAATGACTTATACAAATTCGAGCTTCTTTATTATAGATTGGCCGCGTTCGGGTACGTCGCCAATGGTATCTAGATTCGTTCGTGTTATATGCCCTGAGTTTAGATTAGATTCGATTTTTTGTATGGAATAAAGTCTTAATAAAGTAAGCCTTAAGGCTTAAAAGTACAAAAGTAAGAAATAAATATCTATTCTGAAGACACCTACTTGCAAATAAACAATGGAAAATTGTGCATGACAGTTTAATTTATGTGTCAGAAAAATTTTTGTTTGTTTTTTTGCAAGAATGCATCCTCGCTCGTTTACCCAATTAACGCTGTAATGCGCCGTTTTGATACCATAACTCGTTTGACCTGTGGATTAAAAGAACATTTTATTTAATGTAATGAGGGTATTTGGTAAAAGATCTCCCAACGGATCATCGCCTATGCCTGAGCTCGGCTGCAGTATGCTACGCTAAACAATTTGCTGATTTGCCCAGGACGCATACTATCTGATCCCTTAGGGTGATCATCTAGTCGCACCACTTGGATATGGTAATCTCTGTACACCTCCGTCTGTTTGCACAACATGACTTGTGGTTACCAGAGAAAGTACCACCCGCCTGTATGACCAGACGCTTTTATTGGATTAAGACATGTGATGAAACTTATTAAGGATTTGGACATAGGAAAAACACCCGATAGGACCAATGTTCGCAACTAAAGACCATCTACACTGTGCCAACTAGGCAACTTGTTGACTGGTATTGAAGCCGGTCCTCGTGCACA
Organism: Melangyna quadrimaculata; assembly: GCA_949320155.1. Classification (NCBI taxonomy): domain Eukaryota; kingdom Metazoa; phylum Arthropoda; class Insecta; order Diptera; family Syrphidae; genus Melangyna; species Melangyna quadrimaculata. The sequence continues at coordinate 83,471,448 of OX439484.1, read as the reverse complement.
TGAGCCGCCTTCAAAAACCAGTAGTCTGCTAGCTCACAGTCATAGGAGTTTGAGGAAGAAAATGGTGCAATAGGAAACCGAAGTTAATTCTAGATCCATTTAAAATTTTCTTGGACTTGAACAAAGGAAAACACTCAAAAGGGTTGAAATTCGCAACTAAGAGCCATCATCTACAGTGTGCCAACTAGGCACTTGTTGACTGGTATTGAAGCGGAGATCGGCCTAATTGTGTGATCGTCCGGTCCTCGTGCACCATGAGCCACCTTCAAAAACCATTAGTCTGCTAGGTCGCAGAAGGGAAGAAGATGCGGCAAGAGGAAACCGGCGTTGAGGAAAGAAGTCAAATCTTTGATCTTCGTTCCGGAGAGTTCGTTAAGGTCGTCAAAAAAGGGCTTCCCAAATGATTGTTGCCTCATTCTGGCCAAAGCGGGACATTTACAGAGGAAATGAAAGACTGTTTCTTTTTCCTGCTGGTCCCCACAACTACGACAGTGAGTATTGTAGGGGATGCCAAGCTTCGCCGCATGTTCTCCTGTTGGCCAGTGTCCAGTGCATGTTGCAACAATCCTTGCTATGTCTCGCCTGGGTCTGCACATTAGGTTAATAGTTCGGGATTTATTATAGGTAGGCCAGATTTTTCTAGCAATACTGCAGTTAGTTAAACTATTCCACCTACGATTAGATTCTGAGAGAAAAATTGAGAATATATTGCCCTTCATAACTCCGAGAGGAATATTGACTCTTTCCGCAAGTGAGTTATGAAGGGCTGAACCTTGTCTGGCCAGCTCATCAGCCCGTTCATTCCCCTCAATGCCACTGTGACCCGGAACCCAGATAAGAGTGACCCAGAGGTTAGTGTTCAGACTCAGAAGCTCATCCTGGCATTGTCGTACTAATTTTGAGGATGATGTAGCCGAATTAATGGCTTTGACAGCCGCTTGACTGTCTGAGAAAATAGCTGTACTTCGGTTCTGGTTTGGATTTTGTTTAAGTAGCTTGCATGCTTCCCTGATTGCCTGTACTTCAGCTTGAAAGACACTAGCAAAGTCAGGTAGCCGAAAAGACCTGGATATATTTAGGGACTCTGAAAAAATACCCGCACCAACACCGCACTCCATCTTTGACCCATCAGTAATCCCATCAGTAATGACCCATTCCAATCCTTTCTGGATGGGAATATAACTGTAAAATCTTTACCGAGGCTCATTGAAGGGGTGCAGTAATCAGTGGGAGTCGAAAACATTTCTTTTGGAATTAAACCCGTGATGTTGCTGTGCCCATAGGGTTTGGCAAACCGGGAGTTCGATTCTTTTAGTCTTATCGCGCTGCAAGATACCAGGTATTTAATATGTAAATCTAGTGGTAAAAGTTGCAGAAAAACTCCTAAAGCATCTGTTGGACAAGATCGAATAGCCCCCGTGGTGCCAATGCTAGCTGTTCTTTGAACCTTCCTAAGTTTGTTGATATTATACAAATTCTTTAATGCTGGCCACCACAGTTTAATTTAGGGTCGAGAACTACACCCAGATATTTTGCACTGGAGGAGAGCGAAAGTGTTTGACCGTTGAGTTGAGGTAGATTAAAGGGGTCTATCTTTGTTTTGGTAGTAAAAAGCATAAGATCAGTTTTACTTTGATTCATACATAGTCCGCAGCTCACAGCCCAGTTACTAACCTTCCTAAAATCCACCTCCGTGATCTCACTTATCACAGGTAAACTTACCCGACACTAGTAGCAACAAATCATCGGCATACGCGACCGCCTTCACTCCACCCCTCTCTAACTTAGCGAGAATTTTATTCATGACTAAAAGCCAAAGAAGAGGAGACAGAACACCACTCTGGGGTGTTACTCTACTGACGTATTTGATGACGTAGACTGAATACTTCTATCCCTGAGCATGGAAACTATCCACTCCCGGATATATAGAACTCTACACCAAAGTCAATAAGAGCTTCTTAAATGGACTTAGTAAGGACGTTGTTGAAAGCCCCTTCTGTGGTGTGGAGTGTATATTCTTTGAAGTTAATAGTTTCCTCAATTGTACGAACTACCTCGTGAAGGGAAATTATGCGTGTTGAGAGTTTTCGAGAGTGCATCCAACTAGGATGTCTCTGATGTGTTTGTCTAGGATGCGCTCCATTGTTTTAAGCACGAAAGAGGTCAGACTAAAGGTTAGACCGCACACAACTGCAGCGGAACTACACTTCACGACGCGGCAAAATATTATTTGTATGAAATTGTATGAGCTATATCGCACTAAGCGGCAACTGAACTTCATACAATTTCATACAAATTATTTTGAATCGCAGTTCCGCCTAGTGCGGTCTAACCTTAATTGGTCGAAAATCCTTCGTGGATTCATGGCCTCGTCTACCGACCTTCGGGATAAAAACTACTCTAACATGTCTCCATGCCTCGGGTACATGGTTGAGATAGAGGCAACCTTTGAAAATTATTTCCAGCCAAGGAACAATCACATCTGGAGATTTTATGGAGAGAAAGAATTAATTGCCCAGGATATTTTCTCTTGTTGTGACGGTATTGATATGCTCTACTGCTCTACATGAGCTAACGGTGTGATGTGAGTTTCAAGTGATTCCGGTTTACTGTTTTCACACCCCGGAAAGTGTGTGGTCATCAGTAGTTCCAAGGTTTCAGCTGGAGAGACTGCCCATTCCCCATCGTTCTTTTTCAAATAAGAAGGGTTGCAATTGTTCTTTTGACAGCACTCTACCAAGTCTTGTTGTTTTCTATTGACTTGCAGTACTCTCTCCAGCCTTGATTCTTGGCTGATGCGACAGCTCGCTTGTAAACTCTAAGGCTATCTTTATACGATTGAAAGAATTTGTTTTTGTGGCAGATGTTGAAAATTGCCCTTGTCGCTTTCCTGAGTTCAGACAGATTTTCATTCCACCATGGAGGGAGAGATTTTCGGCTATATTTAACTGGGCAAGAGATCTTGAACGCCGTGTTCATAGATCCTTCAAAGGTTTTCACCTTTGACTCTAGATCTGCAACCGATTCTGGAGTCAGATTTGGTATATTGCGCAGTTGTTACTGAACTACTTCCAGTCAATTCGTTTAGGATTTCTATAAGGAGGAGGGGTTTCAGACTCAAAACCTATACTGAAGAGTATCCACCTGTGATCCGAAAACGAATTCAGAAGGGATACCCTCCAATTTTTAACTTATAGATTAAAGTTATTGTTAACAATAGTAACATCAAGCACCTCCCCCCAACCTTCAAAATTTTCAGAGCTCGGAAAGACAAAAGTGGGAGTATTACCTCTGTTACAAACAGTTAAATTATTTTCAATGACGAAATTAAAAATAGACTCACCTCGTTCGTTTATCTCGGAACTTCCCCAAAGGGTGTGCCTTGCGTTTGCATCACATCCAATCAGGAGGTTCGTTTTTTGTGCTTTCGCCTCAGCTTTATGAGTGCGCACACTTCTTCTGGTGGTGACTGCTGGTCATGCCCGAAGTAAGCAGATGCCAAGAGTAAACCGTCTGCATTTTTTGCTTCCAACCTGATGACTGTCAAGTCAGGAGTGCTAAGATTTGGACACAAAAAAGCTTTTAAGTGTTTTTAGCTAAAATACAGGCTTACCATCGCGTGCTCCCTGAGCACCTCGTCAGAGTCAAAACTAGGGTAAGGGCCCTCGATTGCTGTTATACGAGAACACCATCTCCGAGAGCTTGGCCTCGATGAGTTCCCCACAATAAGCAGAGCTCTGCTGGTTGTGGTGAGCTCATCCACAACCGCTACTTGGAGGTCGTCTCTGACAACCTCACTTAGAGTACGTGGTTGCGCTGCTCCGGAAGATGGTGCTTTGGTAGACCCTTTCATACCGCCAAGCTTGCATTTCTTTCATAGGCTGGCTGGTCTTTTCACGAGACCTATTGCGCTTGGCGGTGATTTTGGCTTTAGTAGCCAGAAGACAGTTGTACTCTTCAACGATCTTCTGGTACGTAATTTTGTCAGCGAGGTCCTTCTCAAGAATAATTCCAGCCTCCGCATTCTTGGAAATCTTGTTAAGAATAAAGGTGGCCTTCTTGAAATCCAACCTGCAAAGAACACCCGCTGATTGCTTTTACCCCGGGCAGCACCGCTATGGCTGGCGTTGCTACCCGACATGAAGTAAAAACTTTTATTTCTTTAATGAATTGTTCGTAACAGAAGACAGATATAACAAAATAATATTAAAATGCATAATTACAAACACAAAAATAAGTAATTTCAAACTAAATTAATTTTATACACAAAAGCACAGAACACAGTTGTTGATGGATGAAACGTAAAAAAGTAGATAGTCTTGTCGGTGTGCGTTTAGTATAACTTTTTTAAATTGGATATATTTAATTCACGAACTGTTATAGAGAAATAAAATCGAACAATAATTTATCTACACGAAACAGAACACGACAGTTCCACGGGTTAATTTTATTTTGGTCACGAGTCAGTGTAGATTTTTTTTATTTACTACAGCTGACAGCAGATTTTTAGGTCTATTCGTATAAATGTTTCTTTTTCGAAGTTCCATAACAGACTTTTATAAAAGATCGAACTCTTGAATAAGAATTATAAGAATCTTTTAATGGTGGAGATACAGGTGGAATAACAGATATGGCAGAATAGGCCTAAATCATGTCGATTACAGAATCCGCAAAACTCGATCCGCAGTGCAGTGCTTACTTTCCCATCTACTCATTTATCTTGAGAAGAAAAGAGAAGACTGCACTGTGAAATACTGCAGATCAAATTTCGCGGATTCTGTAATAGGCATGAATTATAATAAAATTCGATTCGAACTAAAAAGGAATAGAACTGATGATCCAAAATTAAACAGAAACTAAAAAACAAAATGCAGTGTAGGTGTAGCCTTATTTAGTATTGTAGCTTGTATCTTTGTGCTTACTACAAATGAAACAACTACAAATTAATCACACATTATGACATATGTGTGTCTCTCTTCCACAGAAAACCCACAAATAGGCTGTCGACATTCGACAAAGTGTACTTTTTGACGGCAGATATTTTATTTATATGAGTATTTAAATTTTAAAACAAGTTAAAGAACTCTTATAATGTTGATGAACTATTTCTTAAACTACTAAAAGATTATAAACAAAACTGAAGTGGTCTTTTGTAACAACAAAACAACAACACAAGTGAAAACAGAAACAAAACAGGTAAACATATTTTACAATTTTAATTTTTGTTTTGCGAGATCGTACCTGATTGTTATTTTCATTTAAATAAATACATTATTTATGTTCTCTATAATATTTATTACATACAATAATATCTATAGAGCTTATAGTTTAACCTTCATGGTAAATCAATTTAATCACAGTTATTTAGCATAGGGTATATAGTGGTGCATAGAACTAAACTTGTAGAACTGGTTGTTTTGGTTTGGGTGGAAAATCGATTCCTACATACCTATGAATTCAAAACAATAGACCTTTACATTAAAAAAACAATAGACCTTTACATTTAAAAAAAAAATATATAGTTCAAAAATTGGTTAGCAGATTTTTTGTGGTAAACAAGTAGTTGTGCAACAAATTCTCTAATTATAGCCAATACTGAGATCGACCCTAAGTTCAAGTTCAAATGCCTTTACAAAATGGTATATAAGTCAATTTAATTAAAAACAAATTTATTTTCCTGTTAACTATTACTTAATTTAGTGTCTGGTGCTGGTAGCTAGGTGGTATGAACTTAAAATATAAATTGTGGGTTTTCTTCGTAGCTTTCTAGACACGATTCAAAAGATAATCCGTAGTTGAGTCAGAACAACTATTTATAATCTAGTTAAGAAATATGAATTCACTAGTGAAAAACGACTGTGCTAAAGGACTAATGGGAATTTCCTCAGCACTTTTGATCGTAGCTATGGGAATGAGCAGTCAAGGTAGTTATAAGAGTCGTACGTATCCTTTAAATTTGTTGTATTATTTTTATAAACAATTTAAATTCTCGAAATATATTTCGTTACTCTGAGGATTTCTACATATAATGGTTTATGTTAAAAGCCATGATGTGGCTATATCCAGTTTTACTTGCAATATACTTATGTACAGTGTCGGCCAAAACTTTAATTAACGTTTGGCCAAAACTAAAGCAATTTTCGAGCTCTCTTTTTGTGCTGGAAATTTGATGACATGAGATGAAAAAACCGTTAGTTTGAATTGGTTTATGTGTCACAATGAATAACAAGAAAGTTGACTCATTCATTCTTTGCAGTTTGCTTAAACAAAACAAATTACCAATTTTTTTCAAGTGGCGCAAAATAAATACTCTACTGAGCTTAAATTACAATTAAAAGATGAATTTAAAAGAAGATCTTCTCAAGCCGAATTATCAAAAAAATATTGCATTCCCAAATCAGTGATATCCCGTTTAATTACATTTTATTAAATAATGAACCAAGGGCTAGAAGCGAGTGAAAGAACAATACGTAAGAGAGCTGTCGATGGCGGATTATCATCTTATAGGGCTAAAAAAAAGCCTTTTATTTCTATAAATAACAGAAGGGCACGATTGAAATTTGCCAGATATCATATCAATTATGGACAGTGTCAAAATGGAACACGGTGTTATTTTCCGATAAGTCTAAATTTAATTTGAAAGGATCGGACGGACACCAACGTGTTCGCCGCCCAATCAAACAAGCCTTAAATACTCGTTAGACATGAAGGAGGAAATACAATGGTCTGGGAGTGGGACCCATACATACAAATGGTGGCATCATGGATCCATTCATGTGCCGAGACTTCTTGGAGAACTTTATGGTTCCACATGCTGACGAGGATGTTCCCCTCAAATGGAAACATACTTCTAAAATAGTCACGAAATTGTTCGAAGTTAAAAAAATTGATGTCATGAAATAGCCGCTCCAGATCTCAACCCCATAGAAAATCTATGGGAGATCGTAGATGGGAGAATTGTCAGAGAAAATTCTAGAAATGTGAACGACGTCTTTATCCAGGTCAAAGAAGCTTGGAACAGCGTTCCAAGTTCAATTATTTCAAATTTAATAGAGAGTATGCCAAGGAGATGCAGAGCTGTTAGAAATTATTAAGTTTTAAAGAAGTTGCTTTTGTTTTGGCCATCTCAAAAGATATAATTTATCGTTGTTATTTTTTTATTTTATTTTTTAATTATGAAATATTTTTTTTTGTTCTTTTGTCTACAAAAGACAGTCAAGTCTAAAAAATATCAACTAATACAAATATAATACAATTTTTTTCAAATTTAATCATTTGCACACACAATTTCTTGTTTATTCAATAAGTTGCTTTAGTTTTGGCCGACACTGTATGTATATGTACAATGTACATATGTAGGGTAGGTACATACTATATGGCAAGTTATAGATTCGTAAAAAAATCGAACTTGAGATAATAATTTTCCCTAACATTACGATGATAGAGAGTGCGTTAAAAGTGGGTCCCGCAATTCTGTCTGTTTGTCCGCGCCCCTACAGCCTAAACGGCTGGAGGGAGTTTCTTCAAACTTGGTACATACTGTTTTATTTTGATAATATGCCCACACGTTTTTTTGTTAGGACCAAGAACAACAATGCCTGCCATACATTGTTTTTTCGCCATAAAGGAAAATAATATTTTTATCGAAAAGGGCTCCGAGGATTTTGTTAAATAAAAACTTCAAATATGTAATTAAATGGTAACAATTTTTTTTGTTGGTTTTTGATTTTATCGAAAACATTTAAGTTGAAATTTTTCATTTTTTGTATGGTAAAAATAAAAAAAAATTGTTTGAAAATTTAAAACAAAAATCCATTTTTTTTTTGAAAACTAAATATTTTGAACTTGGTCTTGACTTGGTCAATATTTTTATAACTAGGTGTAAAATACCTTTTTTAATTTTGTAGATAAAAAGATGTGCGTTTACTATTAAAGGTATGGTCAATATTTTGATAAAAAAAATTTACCAATAACGGTTATTAACTGTACCCGTCATATAACCGATTATTTGGTTTTCAAATTTATCGTTAACGGCTACACCGATTTCAACCAAAATTTGTATACAAGAGCTCCTTCAAAATTCAAACAATTTTGCACATATTATTTTTGGATTAAAAATTTTTTTTTTTTTTTGAAAATTCAATATCTTGAAAACGGGCTCATGAATTTTTTTTTTAATTTGTATAAAGTTCTATTTTATTAAATACTAAAAGCTGGCATACCAGATTTTATTTTTGAAAATGTGCAAACAAATTTGTACATATGAGTCATTCCATTTGAAAACGTCTAATCGAAAAGCCATCGCATTTTTGATATTTTTCAAACTTTGTTGGAATCAACACTAGGCTCCAAAAGGTGCAAATCCAGCTGGATTTATTTTTCGCATTCACCCTTCCTCCTTCTACCCCCATTGAAAAATTTAAAAATCATCATTTTAATGGTTTTTTTATTTTTTAGAAATGACATTTTTAAAGATATCAATACGTTTGAGGTGTCATTTTAAAGATATAAACGGTAGTCAGTATCAACCACGGTGCTGAAAAAAACCTGTTTTTTACTGTTTTTTTTTTTTTATTTTTAAATGCCACCCGGTGTCGACTGTTAAATGTAACGCGCTAATATTTCTGAGTTACCAAAAACTGGGAGTTTGTAGGCGAGAAGAGCAAGAAGAAAGGAGAGGAAAATAAATTTCCCCGGGCCAACGATTTGAAGAGATTTTCATCGCATTCCTTCTCACACTGTCCGTAATGTGCGTTCAACCAATAGACTTTATGGGGGAAAACAAAAATCTCTAACAATTTTGTTCATTCGTGTGAGCGGAACAAGAGATTTTTTAAGGCAATTAGAGGAAAACGTCAAAAAATCGCAAAAACTAAAGCCGTTTTCCTTTGGACGTCCGGAAGCGTCCAGAAGCGTCCGGCAGTCTTCTGAAATCATTCCACTGGCGCAAAAAATACGCTTCTGACGATTCTGAGAAGAGAAATTCGATTCTGGAATTGAAATCAGAATCCACTCAAGAAGCACTAAGCCATTCAAACTCAAACGTTACAACAAGCTGCAATGCACTTCATGTTTTTTTTTTTTTAACTTTCCATTTTAATTTATTTCGCATCAAAAATCAAAGAAATTGATAAAGATTAATATAAAAATCAAGAAAATATTAATCAAAAAAAAATTATTTGAAAGTTTGGAGTTGATACAGATGTGTTTTACATATTACGTTTTGTGTGGCAGCAAATAATTTCTATTTGGTGATTCACCTATACCAAAACTAAGAATTGAGTAGAAGCAACGTGAAGCGTTCCATTGGATTTCAGAATGAGTGAAACCTTGAGCGAAACCAATGAAAAACGCCATAACTGACTCATTCACGGACTAAAAGATCATAAAAATTTTGGAGCACCTCCGATAGTCGCAGAATGAAGAAGTTTGGTGGAGTATCAGAGTTTGAAGTGCAACCAAAAGAACTAAATTTTAATTTAAGATTTTTCATTTATTATTTTCTCAGAATTGCTATCAATTATATCAAACACTTCCGATTGTTAAGAAAGGATGACATTATATACATATTTTCAAAGAAATAAAACCAAAAATTGACTCATTTTGTTCACCCTTTATATAAAATATCACTGCTTCAAAAGTCGTGCCCTTTTTTTATTCAGGGTTCAATCAGCTGAGTTGATACGTTGTTCATTTGATAATAATCAAAATCATAACCTTGCTCCATATATGGCGATTATCAAATTGAAAATTAGTATTTTGGGTTTGATTTCGTATACATATATACATAATATGTCAATTTGTCGTTTTTATACATTTGACCGCATTCTTAACATGATTGTGAACGGTTAAAAAGCTTGTTATCGTTCTCATATCTGGATCTATTTTTGCCAAATATATATTTTTTGTTATTAATACGAAACATTTTTTAGACCTGGATTACAATTATTACAAAAACTGTTGAACGGCGTGAAGTTCGATAAATAAAGCTATTAATATTAAAAAGTACACCTTAATTAACTTTAGTTGAGTCGTTACACGTACATATGTTAATAATTTTACACTTTTAAATTTAACAAAAGACGAATAAAAATTAAACAAACACGTAACTCACTTTGAATGCATTTCGAAGCTTTTGCGCTTCATCATCAGCAATCACGACTAAATGTGGGTATGCAACATTGAAGAACTGATGCTGCTGTTGTATCATAAAGCATACCGCTACGATCAAAGGTCAAGATTTTGTTTCCTTCTTGTTGTGTCTTGTTAAGGTTTTGCTTTGACACGCTATATTTATTAGGCAAGATTCTATATTGCCGTTGTCTAAATTCAGTGTTTTTGGGTCTTTTTGTATGAAAAAAGATTCATAGGCATCCAATCTTCTATGATCGTTCACTTGTTTAAGTAAAGTTAAATTGTCGATATTTATGTTTTCATGACCATTATTTAACACATGAGATGCAATTGCAGATTTTTGCGGTTGAATGAGGCGAATATAAGTCAAATGTTTTTTAAATCTAGTCTCGATACTACGTTAAAATAATGAATAAATATATAGTGTATAATTCGGTACGAACATGGGTAACCCACTCAGCCCACTCATCTCTGAAATGTTCATGTCTGCGTTTGAAATGAAATTAAAAAGATTGAATCTCTTACCGCGAGTGTGGCATCGATATGTAGATGATGTGTTTTCAGCGGTGCATAAAGATGATGTTATAAAAACATTAGATATTTTGAACAACCAATTCGACTCAATAAAATTCACATATGAAAACGAACACGAAAGAAAACTCGCATTCCTTGATTTGGAAATTCAGTATGTGAATAATAAAATTGAATTAGGGGTATTTCATAAACCAACAAGCACAATGAGAACTATCACTAGTGATTCGTTTTGCCCAATACAACATAAATTAGCCGCGTACCACTCAATGGTTCATAGACTGTGTCGCCTCCCCCTCGCGATAATTAATTTCAAAAAAGAGTATGAATACATAAAAACAACAGCTCTCATTAATGGTTTTAGTGAACAAATGATTAGTAAATTAATTTATAAATATACGCGAAAAGTGATTAACTATAATATGACAACATTTTTGTCACAAATAGAAAAAGAACAAAATAAAAGACTGGCTTTGTCTTATGGTGAATTTATTAGGTTCTACAAAAAAAAAAAGATACCTCCTTTGAGTAAGTCGGGTATTTATGAAATTGAGTGTGGTGACTGTAAATTAAAATACTATGGTCAAACAAAACGTAGTATAGAGACTAAATTTAAAGAACATTTGACTTATATTCGCCTCAATAAACCGCAAAAATCTGCAATTGCATCTCATGTGTTAAATAATGGTCATGAAAACATAAATATCGACAATTTAACTTTACTTAAACAAGTGAACGATCATAGAATATTGGATGCCTATGAATCTTTTTCCATACAAAAAGACCCAAAAGCACTGAATTTAGACAACAGCAATACAGAATCATGCCTAATAAATATTGCGTGTCAAAGCAGAACATAAACAAGACACAACAAGAAGGAAACAAAATCTTGACCTTTGATCGTAGCGGATTCAACAGCAGCATCAGTTCTTCAATGTTGCATACCCAACGTTTAGTCGTGATTGCTGATGATGAAGCGCAAAAGCTTCGAAATGTATTCAAAGTAAGTTACGTGTTTGTTTAATTTTTATTCGTCTTTTGTTAAATGTAAAAGTGTAAAATGATAAACATATGTACGTGTAACGACTCAAGTGAAGTTAATTAAGGTGTACTTTTTAATATTAAGAGCTGGATTACAAGATTTGTTTATAAAATCCACACTTTGCAGCCATAGAAATTTATTTGTGAATCTTCACGTCTTGTGTAAACAACTTGTCGAAAATGGAAAGATTAGCGGAAACCACTAAACCGGGACTAAACTAAACTAAATACGGGCCGACGTAAATCATACACAGAAGTCAAACGGAGGTTGGGAGATGCTGGACTATTTAGAGCCATTTTCTTCACTATTTGTCAACTTGCCGCAAACTCTCAAGTTGGCCAACTCTAGAGTTGACACAAACTTGAGAGTTGAGTGACAAGTTGAAAGTAGTTTTTCTTCACTATTTTAAATCTCAACTCGAGAGTTGAAATTTAAAAGTTAGCCTACTTGTGTTTTTAAAAATTTCCCTGCGAAATTTTTGACAGATACGTATGTTCCATCTTTAGATTTGAATTTATTCTGTGAGATTTGAATTTATTCTGTGCGATTATTTGAAATTTAAAGCTCCGGTTGTTTTTGTGCATTGAAAAATAAAAATAAATAAATAAATGATGGCCGAAAAAAATAAGTTGCCAAAAGTGGTATATTCCGCAGAGGAGGAAGACGTGCTAGTTGCAAATGCTTTGCAATATAGCCATATAATATGAAATAAATACAAAAAAAACTGACGGCCCGGTATCTTCTTTCAATCGCCCACAATTCTTTTTCTTCGCAAGTAGACGATGGATGATTTTCGAATTAATGATTTTCTAGGAACATTTTATTTTAAAAATATTCTTATTCAAACCGAAACCGAGAATAATTTTTGACAGAAGATGCAACAAAATGTATTACAAATTTGAATTTGACAGAAAACTCTCAAGTTTGCTCTCTCAACTTCTTCTATTTTCGGAAGTTGAGAAAACCAGGAGTTGATCAACTCGAGAGTTATCAAAAGTTGAAACTGTCAACATTGAGTGAAGAAAAACAAAATCACAAGTTGAGAATAAAAATCATCAAGTTGAGTTCAACTTGTCGTGAAGAAAATGGCTCTTAGGCGAGTTGCTATTCGAAAATGACCACAGAAAATAAGCTGAACAGGTAAGAATGGTATAAAAAGCATAGAGACTGGACGGAAGAAACCTTCAACAGAGCTTTATGGAGCGGCGAATCCAAATTTGAGGTATTTAATGCGAAACGATGTGTTTTTGCATGCCGCAGCGCTGAATAGAAGTTGCTACCTGACTGCATGAATCCTAACGTCAAGCATGGACAGGTTCTATAATGGTCTGGCGATGTTTCCCTTTAAGTGGAGTGGAAGATCTGACTTGGATGATTGGAAAAATGTACAAGAAGGCGTATAAGACGGTATTGGAAGAATTTGATTGATTGGCGAAAGATTCGTATATAGCAAGACAACGAACATAAACATTTCCAAAAATTTGACAGGATTACCTCAAACAAATCGAGATTAAAATTCAATTAAAAAGTACAAGTGACCTCAACTCCAGAAATTATTGTGTTTCGCCCAAGGTATAACAGTGGGCTCTTCAGTCAGTCTGTTATACCCTACTAAAACACAAATTTTGGTCGATGTTTACCGACTCTTATAAAAATCACAGCAAAAAGATACTGTGAATTTTATTATTCTAGGGGAATTTGTTTAAATTTGTGCACCTAGAAAATAAATACCCGTGGTCAGCTTTTTTATAATAAGAAGATGAAGAAATTTAAATATTAAAATATTGAAATTACTTCTGTTTTAAGTGGAGTGAATGCATAAAATTCAATTAAAAAGTACAAATGACCTCAACTCCAGAAATTATTGTGTTTCGCTCAAGGTACAACAGTGGGCTCTTCAGTCAGTCTGTTATACCCTACTAAGACACAAATTTTGGTCGATGTTTACCGACTCTTATAAAAATCACAGCAAAAAGATACTGTGAATTTTATTATTCTAGGGGAATTTGTTTAAATTCGTGCAAGGGAGAAATGGAGAAATAGTGCTTGGCTTTCCGACGAAACTTGGGCAAGGATCGAAGAAAGGAAACATCTTAAAGCTCGCATCGCAGCTACCCCAGCAGCAGGGAGAAACGAGCTTGAGTCTACGTACCGCATGAAGATGAGGGAAGTTCACCGTAGTGTGCGACGTGATAAGCGTAACTACATCAACGCATTGGCTACAGAAGCAGAAGAAGCCGCTAGTAGGTGTGACAGTAGGACCGTCTACAGAATTACCAAAGAGCTCACTGGTGTCCAGAGCTCTAAACAACACCTGGTTAAAGACACAAACGGATCCCTGCTAATTTCGGATGAGGACTAGCACATAAGGTGGAGGGAACACTTTTCTGCGGTTTTAAACCGCGTTTTCGCCAGTGAAGTGAACCCTATTCCCACTGAGCTACCCGAAGTAACAATTTCCCGAATACGCACCGTACCCCCCAGTAAAGAAGAAATTATCACCGCCATCAAAGCACTGAAAAACAACAAAGCGGTTGGACTTAACGGTATTCCTGCAGAGCTCTTAGGAGCAGCCCCAACGACATCGAGCGAGCTACTGCACCCACTTATTAAGAGAGCTTGGGAAACAGAGAGCTTTCCTGAAGAGTGGAAAAAAGGAATGATTGTCAAGCTCCCAAAGAAAGGAGATCTCACACAGTGCGAAAACTGGAGAGGAATATGCGTTCTGCCTGCAGTAGCCAAGATAATAACAAGGATAGTTTTGGACCGAATTAAAGACCACCTCGAAGACACACTCGACCCCGAACAAGCAGGATCTTCCTGTGTGGATCACATCAACACCTTGCGGATCATCATCGAACAGTGCGTTGAATATCGATCACCACTTCACCTGCTGGTAATCGATTTTGAAAAGGCGTTCGACAGTGTCAATAGAGAATTTATTTGGCTTGCTTTGCGCAGGAGGGGCATCCCAGATAAATTGATTGCTATTATCAAGGCTACATATGATGGATCCAAGTGTCACGTTTTGCACAAAGGTAGGCTGTCAGAGGAGTTTGAAATCCAAAGTGGAGTTAGGCAAGGCTGTATACTGTCACCAATACTGTTCCTGTTGGTGATAAGTGACGTACTGCACGCAGCTTTGTCAAGTGGAAATGGAGGAATTCAGTGGACTCTGCAATCTCACCTCAAACATCTGGACTACGCGGACGACGTATGCTTACTCTCTCATAGGATCATGGATCTCCATCAAATGGCAACAAGGGTGGAGAGAGAAGCAGAAATCGTAGGGCTTAAGATCAACTCGGCAAAAACTAAAAGGATCAGCCTTGGAACTTCCTCATCAATCCAAGTAAATATTTCTGGACAACCGGTAGAGATGGTAGAGGATTTCCAATATCTTGGGAGTATTGTCTCTACGGGTGGCGGAACTGAACTGGACGTAAACAGCCGAATCAGAAAAGCAAAGGCTGCGTTCGGAATGCTGTCCAAAATATGGAGAAACAACTCTTTTAGCTTAAAGACCAAGCTACGACTGTTCCGCTCCAATGTTGAATCCGTTCTGCTTTACGGCTGCAGCACTTGGAAAGTCACTGACACTGTCACTAGAATGCTGCAAACCTTCGTTAATAGATGTCTACGAAACATCTTGAGGATTTTCTGGCCCAACCGTATCTCCAATGCCGAACTTCAGGCGAGAACGGGTCAGGAGCCCATAGACCCATAGATTGGCCATACGCTTCGAAAAGGCGATCGGTGCATTGCATCTCAAGCAATGCAGTGGAACCCGCTCACACAGGAGGGACGACAAGTGGGCCGGCCTAGAAGTACATGGCGAAGAACGGTCGAACAGGAATCGGCACGACTGGGGAAAAGTTGGAGAGAGCTGAAATATATTTCAAGAAATCGTACACGATGGCGCGTAGGTGTAGTGGAGGCCCTATGTCCCGTAAGGAAAACATCACGGACGTAATAGGTCCGAGGACCTAAGTAAGTAAGTAAGAACATAATGAAAACAATTTAGTTTAAGAGCCCACAGCTAATTTTGGGAGTGAATTGATAACCAAAATATGAGTATAAGGGTTTGTAGGTTCATATATCGTGGTATCGAAAACAATCGTCTGGCCGGTTTCTTTTTCAGCAGTTGACGGGGGTGGGGTTTAAAAATAGTGATTTTCCAATTTATTTTGTCAGAGGTACTCCACTTTAATAAATTTAGTTTAGTTTATTTCATCAAACAGATAATTCATTTACATGATAATCCTTAAGACTACAAGATACAATTTATATAAAAATTAAGTATTACCAAGGTTCCCTATAGTAAATAATAATTGTTTTTTGAATACATCCCTATTAATACAATTGAAGAAATCTACATAGTTCAAACTAAATTAGATTCTCTTAAACATCTTAAGCCCATAATTGGTTTTATGAAAAGGTTCACAAAATAAACTTCTTGTTCTAAACTCTCTAGATATGATTATTTAATAAGTCTCTAACAAAAATTATTGAAAAATATTTACGACGATCAAATAATTTTAATAAACCAATAAGTTGAATTCGTGAATCATACGAGGGCATTCGAATATTCCAATTTAAACGATAAACTACGAGACGCGTGAAAAGTTTTTGGATATTTTCAATCCTTTGCGAACTTGATTTATAGAATGGACTCCATATAACAGAACAGTATTCTAAAACTGATCGAACAAAAGCAATTGCAAGGGATTTAAGAGTATAAGGGTCAGTGAATTCCTTAAAGGCCTTCCACACTAGCCCACAGTGTATTAATACATGTCAAAAAAGTGGGAAACAAATCATGTAGAATAGTGTGGAAACAAAATATGAAAGCCCAACCTACACATCCCGACATTCTATCCCACATGATTTGACATGTGTTAATACATGAATAATTTTAGAAATGGTTCTAATTCTATCCCACATTCTATCACACTTTTTTTTAGGTTATGTATGTAATGTATTAATACAAGCAAGTATGGAAGCAAAATATGAAAAGTTATTTCTTTCCCACAAATTTGGCAGTCGCGTGGAATTCTTTCCCACTTTCAATTTGGCATGTATTACTACACAGCGGGCTAGTGTGGAAGGGCTATTAGAATTTCTGGCAATAAACCCTAACATGGAATTAGCTTTAGCTACTATATAGTCAATGTGAAGACTATAGTTAAGTTTGGGATCAAATAAAACACCAAGGTCTTTCTTTCTTTCTTTCTTCAATTCTTAAAAGAGGTACACCATCAATTTTATAAGTATAAAATAGAGGAGACTTGTTACGAGAAAATGACATAATATGACATTTAGAAATATTAAGAAATAGATTATTTATCTTACACCACTCACTGCCGTGATGTTCTGTCATTTTCTTTAAGTCAAAACGTCATAATCTTGGCAATCCGACCAATAGAACTCAAGATATAAGCTTTTTAATAGCAACTTATCGTCTTTTTCTTGGAGAATCATAACACAAAAAATCAACAAAACAAAGTCTCAAAAAAAAAATCGATTAAGGTTCGCTTAAAAAGGTAATATCTTGAGTTCTTTTGGTCGGATTGCCAAGATTACGACGTTTTGACTCAAAGAAAATGACAGAACATCACGGCATATATTTTTTAAATTTATTGAAGTGGAGTACCTCTGACAAAATAAATTGCAAAATCACTGTTTTCAAACCCCCACCCCCGTCAAAGGCTTAAAAGAAACCTGCTAGACGATTGTTTTCGATACCACGATATATGCACCTACAAACCCTCATACTCATATTTTGGTTATCAATCCACTCCCAAAATTTGCTGTTGGCTCTTGATCTAATTGTATCTTTATTTATGCTTATTTCTCCACTAAAAACTGTTTTGCCAAGTTTAAATTTTTGGGTTTGCTTCGAAAACTGTATATGGACTTAAACTTTTGGCATGCAGTGTACTTGGATCGAGAGCAACTTTAAGTATGTTAAAAATAAAGGTTGAATTGATTTGTCTTTATATTTTTCGAAACTATTGTTTTTTATTGTTCGCGTTTACAAAATTTGCAAAGCTTCTACTAATATTGGGAAACGCACAACATCGCTTACGACTGTTCATATTTTATTTATCATTGTTACGAATCTAGTATTATTCGATTTAAAGTCGTATATGTGTTAGTTAATGAAATCTTTTAATCGAGATTTATGTTTTATTTTGATTTATGATAAAAATTGACAAAACTTGAATATATTGTTTAATCAATCTGAGAGCAAAACCGCTTTTTTCTGTCCAACAATTTTTTACATACCATTTTTTTTTTAATACAGAATAAAAAAAATAGAATTTTGCTCATATAGAATTAATTATTATGTCCCGCCCACTTTCCACTTCCAACCGGCTCGCGGTTGGATTATTATTTTTAATTATTTTTATTATTATAATGATAATTTTTCGTATTATACATAAATCTGATGTACAGTGAAATCTCCCTTTGCGGACACCTCCCTTAGGCGGGCACCTCCCTTAGGCGGACACCTCCCTTATGCGGACACCTCCCTTAGGCGGACACATTTTTGTGTACGGAAATTGCTCCATATAAGTTTCATTGTTTTCAGTTTCCCTTGAACGGACACTCCTTTGGACGGACACGGACAGAAATTTCACGTACGAATGACAAAATATTTTCTCTTAGACGGACACCAGAGCAGGATTGAACATGTATCACGCTGATAATTTTGGCAACGGTATTTTTTTAAGTTACAGTGTACAGCGAGCATCAAATTCTTTTCACATAACGGAAAAATACATGCATGCCAGGGCCAGCTGCCAGCCCATTAGTAACTCTATTATTTTTATGTGTGAATTGTGTGTATCTGTTGAATGTGTTTGAAGGATTGTAGGTATCTGTTGGATCTTTTTGCATTTTTGTTCTTTGGTTCTCTCATTAATGTGGTGAAACTGATTTTGTTTGGACGTAAAAAAGGTTTATTTTTGGAGTTTCAGATTTGTGTTTATTTGCGCTTAGGTAGTTTTAAATTCTTTTAGTTATTTTTACCTACTTGATTTTATAGAAACATGTTTTCAGGATGCCACAAAAATAGAAAACTTTAACTTTAAAGGAAAAGGTAGACGTAATCAGCTTTAGCCAAAAATGAATATTTACTCTTAATTTTTAAAATAAGTAGGTATTTTTGTTTGATTTCCCTTAAACGGACAACTCCCGTAGGCGGACAAAAATGTCTGCACCATGGCTGTCCGCCTAAGGGAGATTCCATTGTATTTGTTATTTCTTATACTATATGATTCTTATGCAGATGTTGTATATTATGTATATTATTTGAGATAATGAATGCAAAATAAATGAAAGGTTAAGGAGCGTAAAGAGCATTTAATTTGGCTAAAAAGCCATTTGGTTCATTAAACTTTAATATTTCTTATTAATTTTCCGATTTCAAATATTTAACCACTTTGTGTAACCAGTATTAAAAAAAAAAACAGAATATTGAAGTACAAAATTTTGTAAGTGGAATTTTTACCATACAGAATTTCGATCCCAACCCGTTGCGCAACAAAATTTATTTTTTCACTTGTAATATTTTATGAATCTATTTCTTTAAATATTAACTTTGCATTTATTCGTAAATTTCGTTTAATTACTTTTTTATGATATTTCCGCTTTTTTAATTTCATGTATTAAAATTTTAAAAAAACTTTTTCATTTAAGAATGCCGTCCGGTGGGCCAGTGTATCAGCCCACAACGGTTTCATATGAAACCCGACCTGGAGGATTACTGGGACAATCATCAGCAGTTTCACCTATGAAAGTGCTTAAAAAACCAATGCCTCAAGTAGCACTGTTGCTCTTTGCTTTGATATCAATTGCTGCTGGTGTTGCAATGATAGCTAGTGGTGCCGCAGATTTCGCCGACAGCGAAGAGCACAAAGAGGAACTAGGTATTGAAACTGTAGAAACATCCGAAGGTATTGATATAGGTGTCGTTACGGGTGGTGTTTTCATGACAATAATTGGTTTTTGTTTAATTGGTGAGAGTTTTTAAATTTTGATCTTATAAATTAAAAATAAAATATGTTTTTTTAAAGGTCTGTACATAAAAGTTGCTGATTGGAGACGCAACTGTGTATGTCCTTGTTATTTTAGCAAGAAGCAAAGCTTAGCTCGGCAATTGCAAGGTAACACATGTGGACAAATTCTGGCATTGAATCCATCAACTGATCCTTTAGTGTCGCATACTCAGTATGCCCCTGTTTCGGAACTACCGCCAAGACTTGAAGATGAAGAGCGTCGGAATTTGATGCCCGATAATAAAGAATGGTAAGTTTTACTTTCAGTAATATTCTTTGACGTAATGGTTAGTGCGTTGGATTATAATGCTTTTGCAAACGATAGATGAGACGATAGTGGTTGAGTTACGTGACGCAAATGATGGCCCAAAATCGTTTTGAAAATAACGAAATGACGCCTTCAAGTGACAACTTACAAAATAGCTGCGTTTTATGTTGGGTTTTGGTATTATGGAAGTCAATTGTATTTTTCAAGTTGTCAATTTTATAAAGGTTATCCCAAAATTCACACGATACTCGTTATTCTATTCCATACATAGCCCTACTATGCATGCAATACGCTTTATGAACTTTCTAAACTTGAATATATTTAAATGAATTTTATTTGGTTAATGTAGGTATACATTAGCTCTTCAATCACAAAGAAAAAAAATATATTAGTTACACAGTAAAGGAAATACAAACAAAAAATTAAAAAAAAATATTAAAAGCTATTGCGACAAAACTAAAGCACATAATTAAATTCTGTAGTTGTTTTCCAATACTTTGTTAAGAAGCCACTATTTTTGATAACTGGTGCTTGACAACTACCAGGCACTGACTCAATCAAGTTCTTTATGATTTCCTGGGGGATACTTCCAAGTCATTTGTTTTAGAACAACAAGAAAATCCTTGTTGTTGCAGATATCACGTTGAATCTGGCGATCTTCAATCTCCAATAGGTTTTTTTTATGGGCATGAGTTCATGTGGTTTATTGAGCCTTTGTGATACGTGGGTTTGGCCTTTTGCGTCATTCCATCAGTACATTGCAGATAAAACTTCTGGATTCGTCCGAAAATAACACTGCTTTCTATTTGGTATATGGTTCCGATGGAATGAAGCAAGTTCGCTGACCGAGAGGTAAAATCCCAGGCCAATGTTTCACAAAGGCATAATAAACCACGCAGGAGGAAATGTTTTGGCCTGGGGATGTTTTTCTAGTCAAAGAATCGGCCCAACTCATAGAATAGATGCGTTTTGTGTATGATGACGTCCTTCAAAACATCATGCTGCCACACGCAGAAGTAGAAATGCCCTTCAAATGGACATTCCAATATGACATCGATCCAAAACATACCGCTAAATTAGTGCAAAATTGGTTTTTGGAAAATAAAATCAACGTTTTGAAAAGGCCGTCACAGTCACCTGAACTCATGCCCATAAAAAAAAACCTATTGGAGATTGAAGATCGCCAGATTCAACGTGATATCTGCAAAAACAAGGATTTTCTTGTTGTTCTAAAACAAATGACTTGGAAGTATTCCCCAGGAAATCATAAAGGACTTGATTGAGTCAGTGCCTGGTAGTTGTCAAGCACCAGTTATCAAAAATAGTGGCTTCTTAACAAAGTATTGGAAAACAACTACAGAATATAATTATGTGCTTTAGTTTTGTCGCAATAGCTTTTAATATTTTTTTAATTTTTTGTTGTATTTTTTTTACTGTGTAACTAATATATTTTTTTTCTTTGCGATTGAAGAGCTAATGTATACAACCTATATTAACCAAATAAAATTCATTTAAATATATTCAAGTTTAGAAATTTACCTAAGCAAAATGTAACCAAGTGAAATTGAGTGCTTTTGTTTTGTCCGACACTGTATATATGTATTAAAAGAAAAGAAAATAGCTTTGTTGATGTTTGCATACCTTTCCAACCTATGTATTTTATTTTTTTTTTGTTTTAAAGGTTACGGATATTCATTTGAATTTATTCCTAAAGCCTTCACTTTAAAAATGTCCACCAAAAATCGTCCAATTGCTTTAATTTTAATTGTACTATTTTATATTAATACACACGGCTGAAGCCAATTTTTCCCGTCATTTAAAGTTCTCAATCTTGAAGATCCAATAAAAAGAAGTCAGTTGTACGCGCTTTTTACTCGAACCAAATACATTTTTTTCCAACATTTTGAACAAACTAACTTAACGTCTTATTTTTATTTATACAGGGTGATTCACCTAAGGTGTGGTCAAAAGCTTGAGCATGTAGTTTTAGTCGAGACAAGAAAAATATCCGGTTTTTAGAGTTTTTAACTGAAAATTAATAAGAGCATTGAATTTTGAATTTTTGTTCTCAAAAATTTGAGTTTGAAAATTATTTTTTCAAAACCTATTTATTAAAAGAAATTTATTTAAAAATAAAATATTTTAAGGGATTTATGGGTCTGCAAAAAGTTATTACAGGAAATTATTGCCGTTATTTTTTAATAGTTTGTTTTCTGTTTCAGGTCAATTTGTAAAAAAAATGCCCTTCCCGCCTAAACAAGGTTGAATAGACCCCCTTCCCCCGATAAGATTTTTTCTTGTCGACCAAACATACATGCTCAAGCTTTTTGTCACACCTTAGGTGAATCACTCTGTAGGAAAGCGATGCAGAACAATTTAGTTCAAATCCGGTCGTTTAAAAAAAGAATTTGGATGAGTGATAAGGTGGACGACAACGACCCCTGCCGCGCCGCACAGTGGTCCGTTTGTTGAATCCTGTGGACAAAAATTTATTAGAATTGATTTGTTTGATATTGCTTTAATTTTTTTTTTTATTTAAAAAATAGTGTAAAATAATACCTGTACAAAAAATGTTGTTTTTTTATTGCATCATTTGAACCTGATGTAGAACTAACAATTCTAATAGTTTCCAGTTGTAAAATAATCGTCAAATAACCGTTATTTATAAAATAGTTGAAAAGTTTAATAAGTATACATAACGCCTATTTGAAGGTTATTGTGCAACTGTAAACTATTAAAATTCTTAGTTTGATATCAGATTCAAAAGTTGTAATAAAAAAAAAAACAACAATTTTTGTACAAATTTTATTTTACACTATTTCGAACTTTTCAGAAGAAGGAGTAATTGACCGAAAATTTGTTTTATCAACTTTCAATCAAGAGAATTGTTAAGTTTGTATGATGTTCGATCAGATTTGGTAACAAAAAAAAATGTCCATAAAAAAAATTAAAGGAATATCACACAAAACAATTCTAATCCCTTATGAAATTGGCGGAACATATTGGAATGAATTTTCTAAATTTGTTACATATCTGTATTGGAACCATTTTTATATTTTAGTACACATTTGGGCACATATCCTAAGACATTTAAAACATAAATTTCATAAGATTCATAGCTTTGAAAAGGCTTTCTTTGGAACTTTTACATTTCGAACCATGTTCCGGCCTAAATTGTGAAGCCCCCATTTCGAGTACCAAAATATAGGCAGTACTACTGAATTCTGTGTCCTCTGTGTTCTGTTCATTATTTTCCGTCAAAAATTGGCGTGGGAAAAGATTATTGTCCACAGAATTCAACAAACTGTGCGCCGGTGATTGCCGATTATTAGATATAGACAATTAATTTGATCACACAAAGTGACGCCTTTCTTTCTATACAACATACTTTCATAGTTCACACACTTCTTCACCATTGCATTTGCACCAAATATATGAGGAATGTTTCATATTTTGTGTGCGTAAACCGGTTTGAGAGTGAATATTTGAATCAACCTCGAAGAAAATAGTTAAAAAAAAGAATATTATGAAGAAATAAACAAATTAAAAATAGATTTGGTTACTTAAAAAAAAAAGAAAATTATGTATAAAATTTAAATCAGCTAATTAATTTTTGAGATTGCCCTGGAAAAGAAAAATTAATGGCGCAAAATTGTAGTCACATAAAGTACACTTTAAAATGATTTTAGTAGATACTAAAATCAAAATTAGTATTTTGACAATTATAGTCGTAATAAAGCCCACTTTATCGTTAGCGGCTTGTGATTTTAATACCGAGGAAAGTACCTTTTACCTTTTAAAATGGGGTTTAGTTGAGCCAAAGTACCTATCTTTACGCTATATTTCTGCATTAAAATATTCAATGATTAAACTTTCGAAAGGTCTCAAAATCAACAGTTAACTTTTTCAATGATGGTTTTCAATGATAGCTATAACTGGCACCTTACATTCTAAAATGTCTTCAAGTGATTTCTTTTCCCAAAATGTATAAAAGAAGAATTTTACTCTCGATGCTGATTTCAAAAGATCACTCTGTATGGTCTTCTCACTTTCGTGTCCCTACCCTCTACCTACCTCACTTTGCCTTCATATAAAAAAAAATATAACAAAATTATAAATAACTCATGTATGTATGTACCTACATATGTTTGTGGCATGGACCTAGTCATTGTGTTTTTTTTTTCTTTTGACAATTAAATTTTTCCCGATCTTTCTGCTGTCTTCTTTCGTTTGTTTTTAAAAAATATATATATACTTCTCAAACTGTATTTGCTTTCCCAAACTGTTCATTTTCGGGTCTGTTGGACAAAAATTAACTGGGGGTAGGACTAAAGGGTGCCACTAGTTGTAGGTAGATTAAAAAATGTTTATAGTTTGATACAAAATTAGTACCTGCTTTTAAAATTAAAATGGTTTTACCTAGTATGTACTTAACCTAGTTAATAGGAGGTGACTATAATTTTGCGCTAATGTTTTGTCTTTATCTTCTTCTTCTTCATTTAACCGGCGATTGTCATGATCTCGAAGGGGACCTATCAAATGCTTCACCTAGGGTTCCACTTATGGGGTTCGCCGGGTTGACCTCAGAAAACGTCGACAGGCCTCCCGGTTTTGGATTGTTCCATGCTTGATGCCAACTAAATGCAGGGGCCGTTGCATTTGTTTCATCCAGGAGTTCTGGCTCCTGCCTTTATTCCGCGATAGTGTTGGAACGTCTTGTGCTATTGCCTTTTTAACTGGGTTCTCATGGCATCTTCTTTGTACATGACAGTACCAGCTAAGTTGGCCATGCTGTATTTTGTCCAATATTTCTGACGTGTAGGCTTCTCCTCGGATTCTCTTGCTTCTTATTCGATCACGCTTTGTCACTCCTGCTGTCATGCGAAGCATCTTCATTTCAGCTGCCGTCAATTTACTCTCATACTTCTTGTACATTGTCCAACACTGTGAACCGTATGTAAGCGCTGGACGAACAACTGCAGAATTTTCCCGACACTTCATCCACCCTACGCTTACGCGATGTTTGATGTCGTCATCACAAGATCCTTCGCTATTGATCATTGATCCTTGATCATTGATGTGTTGTCTTTTATAATAGTTTAAATGAGTTGATTTAATTTTGAAACAAATGTTTGCTTTTTCACTTAAAATTATTCTTCTTATTACTTTTAGCCTCAGCAGTGCCGAAGAATCTGACCGAATGCTTGATCCGGACCCAAGGATAGTACTTCGTCCAATTGGCCGAGTCGAAGAAGCCTAAGCCGATTATGTGAATTTTATTTACGTAATGAACAAATTTATTGTTATTTTGAGACTAAAAATGCGAAGAGCATAAAATCAATTTATCTCGAATTTACAAAAAAAAAAAAAAATAAAAAAAAAAAAAACAGATTTGAATATCGTCGTACGTAGTCTAAGACTAACAGGTTGAAAGCAACAGAATATTAATCAAATTTAATTTTATTCTAATTTTCTCGAATATACTTAACGCATTCAAAAACGATATATGTTTTTCTTTGCTTAAACGCACCTTTCAGTTTTGAAATGCAAAAGTTCAGAATTTAACTTTAATAGGGTGTATGTAATGTTAAAATGTTAGCAATTTTACCAACTCACAATACTTAATATTATTAGTTCACTAACTAAGAGCATTTATTATTAAAAACAATTTCCAAAATTATTAAATATGTATGATGTATGTATGAATTAAATTTAAATCATATATTATATTTTAACGTTGACGTCCATTTTACTTAGAGAAAAAGATAACACTCAAATCAGTCGAAAAATTACGAACAAAAAATCGATGAAACACGATTTAATCTCCACATGTATCTGATTATATACAATAAAACATGAAATTTCAAACAATCTGTCCAAACAAAAATGTATATTTAACCGCATAATACATCGTAAATTATAAACAAATATAATCACACCGAAAAATTGTATTTTACTTTAGCAAAGACTGTTTTTTTTTATATACCTATGCATATATTAATTTATTTGTTTTTAACGTCTTTTTATAATCCTTAGTTTATATATCTATGTTTTAAAACCCATTAAACACAAATTGTCATGTATTTATTTTTAGTTTTATAATCCATTGTTCTTTTCATATAAGCTCACTAGTTAGCCCAAGGTAATACACAAATTAAGTAAAAAAACAGAGCGAGAAAACGCCAAATTAAAGTTGAAAACGAAGCCAATCAGTAACAAAAAGCGATATAATAGTATGTATATTTAAATATTTGGAAAGAGGATAAAATCTAAACAATTTATCTGCCGAAAAGCAAATGAATGAAGGACATATTTTTGTATGAAATCAGAGGAAAAACAACTTATATTTATGAAAACAAAAATAATAATCAAAACAAAACAATATTATATGTATTATTATATTAACCTGAATTACATCCATTTACTTGAAACTTGGTTTATTAAACTATGTATACGTATGCATGTTATCTATTTTCACTAATTTATGTATACAACACAAATCTAGAATGAGAATGGGAGATGATTGGAAACTATATTACTAGTTCTGATTTTATCTATGAATGATTTTTAGTGAACCAAAAAGTTTAGTTTTTGTTTTTGTTGCTCTTGTTTCAAAAAAAAAATTAAATTACATTTTTAAAGTTATATCAACTAACATATATTGACGTTCATTCCTTTGTTTGAATACTTATTTTGCTATTAATTATAATAAAATAATAAGAAAAATGTGAATTGTATGTAATGTGTTACATAATTTAAATAAAGTGGCTCCTTTGAAAGGTATAATATAGTTTTTCATTTAATCGGAATAAGGTTGCTTACACAGAAATCGAACTTATTTTATTCTGCTTAAACACTTTTAAAATGCGGTTTTTCAAATGGGATTGTGAAGCGTGTATTGTGTCTATCGAAATAAGGTGTCAATGGGTAAACAAACATTTTGTTTAGGGCAATATTGGACCACAATTTCAATAAAACGCTTCATTTCATTGTAATAAGGCCTTCATTCAAGACAATTCGCATTTTCAATTTCAGTCACAAAACTCTTATGAGGTTTACCAGTGGTAAAAATTTCAATATTTTTGTTAATACATATCTGTCAAAAAGACGATTCTGACAAATAAAACCTACTAGTGCCCGATTACACGATTCGTTTTTTTCGGTTATTTCGTCATTTTGACAGAATGGGCGACAAAAGTAGAAATGTAGAGAAAAGGAAGTTAAGAAAGCCGGAATGAACATTTCAATACATTTTCTGGTTGAACTTTGAAGTTTCTTTATTTGTCAACCAATGCTCCTCGATGTTAGCAAAAAACGATTTGAACAAAAATTAATGAATGGTAAAATTGTTTTTTTGTGATTGTATATACCTAATATACGAGTGTATTTGAGAAAGAAGTGATTACAAAATATTTTTATTTATTACTATTGATTATTTTCTTACAAAACAACCCCAAATTTCGCAGATCCGTATTTTTCGGTGGATCTACCCCTCCTTCCACTAACACCAGTACAATTGCCAGCTGTTATTTTGACAAGTGCTTGTTTTCATTAATCTATTTCAGTAAAGAAAGAAACCCCCATTAATGATGGATTGATGCTCAACTGTTTGAATACTTGATGGGAAGTTATTATTGGTGAAATTTATTTCGGTGTTGGATTTAGAGAATTTTTCATGGGAGGAAATAAAACTTATGTTGAAATTATGGTAACTCCTGACACCATCCATGTTCAACATCGGACATCGACTCCGCTATTACAAAGTGAGCTTACTACAAAAAAAAATGAGTCTGGGGTCGACCCACACTTGTAACTTCCCATTGGTGCACTTGAAGACCATATATGTACATATTTACCTTAGTGGTGGGTGGTAGAGTATAAATTACATAATTATATATTATATAGTGTAATAACTTTGGGTTTTTGGATAATCAGTATATAGGTAGGTAGATATAGAGATTCAGGGCAAACTGTGACATTACCTATATTTTATACTTTTTTTCCTAACTCTTCTCGGTATTAAGGTATTAATTATTTAAGCCAATTATGGCTTATAAAGAATATAAAAGTGTCATAATGCAAAATTTCGATTTTGATGGTATGAATTTTTGGAATTAAAGCATTTTTGAAAATTTTTTCTTGCAACACAACATTTAGGTGGTATAGGTTTATATTTTTGGTAGAATTTTGAAACCGATATCATTATTTGTTTTTCAAAATATTTGAGTTGAAAAAAATGTTTAACAGTTTTTGTTCCAGTTTTGTTGCTCTAAAAAAAAAACTCTTTATTGATTTTTTTTTTAAATTATCAGTTGTTGTTATATGTAAAAAAAAAAAATAGACTGGGTTCGGAATTATTTTTTGTTCTTGAAATATTTCAGACGAAAATTATTTTTCAACTGTTTTTCTTAGTTAAAAAAAAAAAAGTGTGTTGAATTTTTTTTTTAATATTTACTAATTTGGTATTGTGTAATTATGTGTAAATTAAAATTAGTCTGAAGTGAATATCTTATTCCCTTCTCGAGATATTCCAGATAAATGACATTTAACAGCTCCTTTTTAAATTGCTGTAGTAAAAAAAATCGGTGTATTGAGTTATTTAGAAAACCTTTTCAGCACGTTATGACAATATTATCTGTAAAATAAAATTTATCCGAGGTCGATATCTTTATTCATTCTCGAGATATGGTGGACGAAAAAAGTACCCCGAACGTACATACATGCACACATACAGAAAGTCTAAGAGCCCACAGCAAATTTTGGGGTCCGAAAGTGAACCAAAAAAAATTATATGAGTCGAAAGGTATATTAAGGCTGATAAAAAAATGCAAGTTAGGTGGGTGGGCTGTTAGGTGGGAGGGACAATTTTCTGAAAAATTGACTTAAAACAGAAAAAATATTATTAAAAATCAACGGTAACATGTACAATTCCGTTATATTTTCATGAAAGGCCAGAACTCCCTTCTTTCATTTCCTTTTTAAATAAAGTTCTTTCAATGAATAGTTTTTGAAATATTAATGTTTGAACTCAAAATTAAAAAAAAAAAAATTTAAAAAATAGTAAAAAATATTTTTTTTTGCAAAATTTCACGTTATTAAGTCTATTTTAGTTTCCAAAATTCAATGCCCTTATCAATTTGTAGTCAAGAACTGAAAACCGGATGGTTCTAGGACTTTTACTTTTTAAGATATTAAAAAGTAAATAAACCAGCTTTCTCATAAAAATAAGACAAATCCGGCTAAATTATCATTTCAGCAACCAGTTAAAATAGGAAAAACATGCGGAAACAAATTCTTACATTTTTGAACCTTGGTGGGAATATCGGATTAACAATGTCATTTTTAGGGAACAATGGGCACATACATCGACAGTAAGTTCTACAAAATAAAGCTAGGAGATGGTTGATCATCAACCAAAGGATAATAGTTGCGTTTAAATTTAAAAACGACCTAGCACCTAAATATCTAACAACTTAACCTACGTAGAAGACAACCAACTACATTATTAAAGATCGAACTTTGATTTTAGACTACAATTTTATAGAGAATCTAGAACTCAAAATATGCTCTACTATCGTGAAATAAAATTTTTTAATGAATTACTCATTGAAATAAAAAAATAAAATAAAAAAAAAAATAATAAATTTACTACTATTTTTGTATTTATTGAATTGTAGTAGTAAAATTTTATTAAATGAAAATATACATATGTACATACATAAGTTATTGTATCATAAATGTCCATACTATTTATAACCAGGCAAAGGATTTTGCTGACCTAAAAAAAATCAAAAAAAAATTCTTAAAAAGGCAAAAAGGAGGCATTTATTAAATAAAGGGAATATAAACATAACTTAACGTCTAATTATAACAGCATTGAACAGCCTTTGAAAGTTCTTAGGTAACAGCCTTCTACGATTGTCTGGAGCCTATTTTAAACTCTCTACATCATTCACTTCAACATTTTCGGAAAGTGTGGTTGACGTGGCCGTTTATTTCAGCATTTGCTCAACAGTTTTAAATATATGATTTACATTTAAAACAGTAGTGAACTTTTTCAACACTTTATTTGCAATTATTGGCCCTTTCGTTTTAACCAAATTTTCATTGATATTTGCAGTGCAAGGAAATGCACGATCATTCATAGAGAAATGAAAGATCTAGTTTTTATGAGTTAAAAAAACAAAAAAAAAAGGATAAGAAATTTTTTTGAGAAAAGATCATAGCATCTCTATCTACAGTCTACACTTCCTGCTTTCTTTTTCTTGTATGTTGAGGGCAAGCAAATTCGTTTTCTGTGCGCTTTAGATTGTGTTAGAATCATGTTTTTAAGTGAAATAATCTCAACTGGAAATGGAAAAACTCATGCAGTTTGTATTTGTAGAAATTTGTATTAATTAACTTTGATACAAAAAAAGCAAGCAAGTCAAAATTGACAAAAATAGACACTATCGGGTAAAAAAGGCAAAGAAAAGCACTAACGTGTAAAAAATGCAAAATAAAATACATATATTTTGAATCAGGAGGACATCGTGTTTGTTTAAAGTCGATACTTTCTTACGATTACGCAAAAAAAATAGGCGAAGTTAGCAAAATCCTTTCCATGTTTATAACATATAAGAGAAATATAAAGGGTAGGGTATATTCTTTTTGAACGTCAAATTAACAGTTAAATCACTGTTTACAACATAAGCTAACAGTAGCTTCTAAAGAATTTGATTTCTTTGTGATTCACATATAACTGAGCAATCGCTAAATTCAAACACCCACCCCCTCAAAAAGCTGAGAAAAAAAATGGGCACGTCTGGATCGCACAAAACTTGCTCTCGTAGCTTAAAACTTTAACGTAGCTTGAAATTGACAATGTAAATATTTATTGGTTTCATAACATTATGATATCATTAAAAAGAAAGTTTTAAAAACAATTTAAAATGTAAATGATTACTTTGAATTATTATAAATTAGTTATTTTAATAGCTACAAAAGATAGAGCTAAAAAAAAGTATGCTATCTGATTTGTTTAATAAATATGAATTTATGCAACAAAAAAAATTCAAAAATCGTTAGAGCGGTTTTTTATATATAAAAATTTTTGAACATTTTTTAAAATAAAATTTGGTATGCCAGCTTTTAGTTTTTAATAAAATACAATTTTTCAAAAAACAAAAAAAAAACAATTTATTAGTCCATTTTCAAGATATTGAATTTTCAAAAACAAAAATTCAATATTTTTTTTAAAAATCCAAAAATTATTTGTCGAAAATTTTTATATGCAAAATTGTTAAAATTGTTAGGGACCTTTTGTATAAAAATTGAAGTCCAAAAAAATGTTAAAATTGTTAGGGACCCTTTTGTATAAAAATTTAAGTCCAAAACTTGAAAAAAAAATCGCTTCAGCCGTGTAGGCTGCAGGTCGATGTACAGACAGACAGAATTGCGAGACTCACTTTTCTCACGTTCTCTAATTTTATGTTATGGAAAATTATTATCTCGAATTTTTTTTTGTACGAATCCTAAACTTACCCTATACTATGTATATCGCAAGTAAAAAACCAGACAGACTTTTCATTTCGATATCAAAAAATATAGGTACACTTAAAAATCTCCATACTCCAATAATTTGCTGTGGGCTCTTAGACTATAGGTGTTGTTTCAATAAATGCTCCCATCTGCATTTTTCGCAGGGTACATGAACCTGTGTAAGTTGACGTCTTGCAAAATCAAACCATAACTGTCCAATAATTGAATTTATTTTATTATTTGATTTAATTTTTATGCCAGCTAATAAGTATAAGTTACCTCAAAGTAATTGCTAAATAGTGTAAGCAAATCTAAATAATATTAAAAAAAAATAGTTTTCACTCTATTTCCTTCTTTATTGCGGCTTTCGGGTCTTCAACTTTTTCACTCGCTTGTTTTTCCTTATCTGCCTTATCGTCTGGCTGCTTTTCTTTTTCGTCTTTCTTATCTTTTTCCTTTTCTTCTTTCTTCTCTTTTTCGTCTTTCTTCTCCTTTTCTTCTTTCTTCTCTTTTTCTTCTTTCTTCTCCTTTTCCTTGTCATCCTTTTTGTCTTTAGTACTGTCTCGGTCACGTGAGCTTGTATTAAAATAACATTTGATATTGTAAATTCCTCACATTTAACCCTACAAAAAGTACTTACCCATCACTTGATTTGTGATTCTTCTCAGTTCTCGGGACAAATGGAGCTAGTTTGTCATAACAGTACATCAACGCCGAGTGCTGATCACTATACTTTCTCTATAAAATTTTGAAATTAAAAAAAAAAAAACAATTAACAGAATGTCATAGGCTTCAACTTACATTCAAAGTGAATAAATCTTGATCTGCATCACTCAGTTTTCTAAGAAGACTTTTAACTTCACTCTGAAGGTCTTTAGTCTTGTTATTGGCCTTGGAACTGCTTGTTTGTAATTCTGCATGCTGTTTCTTAAGGTCCATAAACATCTGCTCTAACTCAGTATATGATTTTTCGTAGCGTTTATTTTGTTCAAATAATTTGCCAACATGTACCAATACTCCATTGTGAGTAACCATACCTTAAAGATTTTATTTTTCTTCAACTGTTATGTACGATTTGATCTTACTTACCATCATTCCCAGTAGCACAAACTACATCACGTTTAGTGCTTTCCATTTCACTATCATTACAGTCTTTAAATACTTTTAATAAGGAGTTATTACCAGAAGCAATTTTTTTTAGTTCATCTATTGGATAATCATCCTCTGCATCGATGTCTTTGACAGTGTTTTCGGGTTTTTCCTCTGCATCGGTTAGTTTTCTTAGAAAGATACAAACAATGTTCCTTCTTACACAAAAAAAAAAACAAAAACAAAAAACTTTACCTGTAATAGAATGCGTGTCTAGACACCGATTTTGAAAGAGATTTTCGGATCTCTGCACGCGATAGGTTCAGACCAAGTATAGAAAATAAGTCTTCCAAATCTTTCTCATATATATATCCGCAGTGGGAAGTATCGAAATAAGTAAATGAAAGTAAAAGATGTGGTTTGACAACACACATTTTCCTTTCGGATCTTCTCTTTCGGTCGCTCGAGTGCACCGAAAAATTTTCGTCTTCAGTATCATCTTCTGCATTCTTTTTAGATACACGACGGTCGCGTACGTTTTTGTCTTTTTTCTCACTTTCAGTAAGAGATTTTCTATCCGAAGTTTGATCTTGGCTGTTACTATCCTTAGACTTTTCATCTTCATCGTTTGTTTTAATTTCATCTTTCTTTTCTTCTTTTTCGACAACAATGGGCTCTTTATAGAAGTACAACTCTTTGAATATATTAAATCCGAAGTCTCTCATCAGCATTTCGTTAAAGAGTTCAGCAAATAGAGAAACCTATTCATTTTATTTACAAATTTACATACATTTACATAAAATGAACTAAATAATCGAACTACAAACCTCGAAGAATCTTTCTTTAGTATCTTCGGGACGGTAATCCAATAGGACAGATAACGACATAACAGTACAATCAAATTTTCCATCCTTTGCAGTATTAGAAGGGTTTACTATAACATGCGGATCCTCGGGGAGAACGTAACGACGTTGTAATTGCTTGCGTTCTTTCTCATCTAACTCCTTGATTTGTTCCTGTTTCAAAAACAAATCAAATATTAGAATACTCTATAATACCTAAAAAAACACACAAATTAAAGAAGAGTTCGATAAGGGCATCACAAGACTTCGCATTTATCCAACTGGGGTTATTAAACAGGATGGTTTGGATTCAGTGTTTTTGAATTTAAAAACCTGAATCTCATTTTTTCGGTGTGTCTTCTAAAGAGTTTCGAATTAAAACTCGAGTTAATTAACCAAACTCACATGAGATCCGAAATTTGGATGCTCTCGCACTAATAACTAGGCCCAAAGTGTGATTAATATTCTCTATTCCATTAACATTACATATTACAGATTTTACAGGTAACTTAATAGCTAATACCTCTGTATGCATGTATCTCAACTATTTAGGAGGTCCATGAATTTATTGGGATTTTCTTTAATTCACAATTAGGTAGTAATCTTTCGGGCTGTAGTATTTTGTCAAGGATCGTAAGTTTTATTAGCCGTGTTTTTTTTAGAGAGTGTATAGCAACTCAGTAAAGATTTTACACGCAAAACAATAACAAAACTCTCTATAATGATTTGAGTTTGTTATTGTTTGCGTCTAAAAATGTTGATGAGTTGCTATACACTATCTCAAAAAATACGGCGATTTATTTATTCCGTTAATTTAATACAACAAAAAAGGCGCTCCTACAAAACACAGTTCTATATAATCATTCAAACTAACGAATTTATTTTCATCGAAATGCTTTGCTACTATGAAACTACCCACGTCTTCGTCGCGGGTACTACTGTTCACGATCATGACCTCATCAACAAAATTGTTTTATTTATTTCGATAATACTATTTTTCGTGGTGAAAGTGTCGTAGATATAGATAAATAGGCCCAACGAAATTCACGAAAAAAAACAAGAGCGAGTTTTTGATATTTCCAGTAACCATAAATGAGTAAAAGTAGAAAAGTGTGGAAGACCCTTAGCTTTCGATCAGGATAAAAGACATCAGAGCAAAACGTCTTTTAGCTTTAAAATAATACGAGCTCAAACGCAAAATAGTTGGACTACCTATGATAAAAAACAAAAATCTGCTGGTTCTTAAATTCCATCGGCAATAAACTCAATATTTTGGTATTTTTCTTTAGATACATTTATTTTAGATAGAAATAAGTAACAAAAACAAAATGACTTCAATTAAATAACCATATAGAGCAGTCTTAAAAAATAAAATAACGATTGATATATTTTTTTAAACGCAAAATAGTTGGCCTACGCGTCTTAATTTTTATTTTACCATGGTGTTACGTAGCCTCTGGCCTTGATAACTGCTTCTATGCGTCGTGGCATTGTGTCAACTAATTTTTTGACATTCTTCGGTACCAAAAGATTCCCAAATATTTATGATTTTAGCTTTTAGGCCTTGAAGTGTCCGACATGGTTCTTTTCGGAGGTTTTTCTTCAGGGCTGCTGGAAGGCCTTTACAGTAAAGGAATTGCTTCAGCAGATAACCACGCCATTGTAGACCCTTCTGTATGGCAGGAAGCACCATCCTGTTGGAAAATAAAATCTTCATCACTAGTTTGAAGTCGTAGTATTGATGGGAGTGGAGTAGCTCATTTTCCAGAATATCCCGGTACTTGGTAACATTGACAGTTCCATTTACAAAATGTAAATTGCCCAAACCTCGCCCAGACATGCATCCCCATATCATTAGAGATGCTGGAAACTTGACTGTTTTTTTAAGGCAATCTTTGTGAAAGGCCTCTTTGGAGTTTTTTATGACACGTTTTCGTTCGTCGCCCACGCAAACTTCAAACCTCGACTCATCACTCTAAATAACGGACCGCCATTGACTTAAAGTCCAGTTCTTACGTTGCTTGGCCCACTCTAGGCGCCTTTTCTTTTGTTTAGGTGTTGTGTTAAAAGTGGTTTTTCTTTGGCCTATGTTTTAACGAATTAAAATAGCTCAAATTTAAATAAATCTAAAATAAACCTTATAAAATGTATATCCAATTTTTTTCATTGTCCGCTTACAAGTGTCGACTGAAACACTTTTTTGGATTCTTTCTCTCCATTGAACAGTTATTGCAGCGGCAGTTTGACGTCGATTTTCCTTTATTATTTTTTTTAAGACTCGGCAAACTCGAGGTTTCGCAATTGGTGGGCGTCCCGTTTTTTTACCAACCTCCACATTTCCACTATTTTTGAACTTTGTGATAATGTTTCGAATTGATGAGCGAGGTAAATTAAATTGGTTTGCTATTTTGTAGCTCGACAATCCCGTTTCGAAGGCTTTAACTATGGATTCCCTAAGGTCTCGTGATAATGCAACACCGCGCACCATGATTTTGCTCTGGCTTACTTAAAACAAGAGATCAATAAACAACAAATCAAGTGCATGTCATTTTTTTAATAACGGTTAACTGAACATCTATTTAAATCGTCATAGGATTGTGTTGCTGGCTTACTTAAAACAAGAGATCAATAAACAACAAAACAAGTGCATGTCATTTTTTTAATAACGGTTAACTGAACATCTATTTAAATCGTCATAGGCCAACTTATTTGCATCCCATAGAGAGTAGTCCAACTATTAGGCAAAGATAACTTTGTTTAAGAGAATGCAACCTGAAGCCATGTGTGTTTTCTCAAATTTAGTTCTGTTTGGTCTTATTTACTCATTAAATGTAATTTATTACATTGACAAAAAAAAATTAATCAACAACTGCTTGGGACAGAAAATGAAGCTATATTATAAAGAGGATTAATGTGTTAATTGATGAGCCAACTATTTTGCGTTTGGGTCGTATAATATGTAAGCATAAGCTTTTAAGCCTTCAGCCTACATATCTACGCAAGATCGTAACAAATATTTAAAATCTGAAACAAAATAATGAAAATTTACTAGTTTTATTCATTTCTGCTGCTTATTAAAAATAGGAGTTATCCATTTCCGGTATAATAAGCTGCTTTAGAGGAATTTTTTTTTCAAAATAACGCCGTGCAGTGCCGCTATTTATGCAGGGTGATTCACCTAAGGTGTAACAAAAAAAAAAGTGTAGATTGAGTCAAGACAAGAAAAAAAATCGTATGGGGGGGATTCTATTTCCCCCCGTTTAGGCGGGAGGAGCAACTTCCAAAAAAAAATTGACTTAAAACAGACAAAGAAAATTGTAAACTACAACGGTAACACTTACAATGCCATGTTATGCCTTTTTGTAAAACCCGAAATACCTTCTTTTATTTTTTTTTTAATTAAGTTATATTTAAGATTTTCGGAACTTACCGCTTAAATATTTAGAAATATTATAATTTCTTATTCCCGACGTTTCAAAGAAATTACACTCTTCGTGGTCACGGGATTAGACTGACGTTTGATGGATATTGATTGTTACTCTTTCTCTTAGATTGTATCGGTGCATTGTTGTTGGTGCACTTTCACTTTGAGTGGGTGGATTGTCATTTTGTTGTTGTTGTGTCATATTTGCATATTCATGGGTGCACACAAAGCTTACAACGTCAGATGTATCACTTTTAGCTTTCGTTGGTTTAAGCTTACTTATAAGTGGATCCCATGTTGCAGATAGTTTGAAGCTGGAATCTCTATTGAAATTCGTATCTTTTTTTTATTTCAATTGCTTCTTACTATTCTTGGCATGTAGAATCTTTCTGTAGCAAGTGATTTGGCTCGATCAAAACGAATAAAATGATCTTCGTTGTAAGCTAGATGCTCACAAATAGCTGATTTTGCGACAGTATTGTGTTGTATGGCTTTTATATGTTCATTCAAACGTGTTTTTTATTCCTCTTTTCGTTTTACCGATGTAGGATAATCCACAACTACATGGAACAGAGTATACACCGTGATTTTGGAATGGAATTGTGTCTTTCGGTGTTCTTAGAAGTTGGCGAACCTTGGTTGCTGGTTTAAAAACAGTTTTTATACCGAATTTGCCTAAGATTCTTCCAATTCCATTCGAAATCCCTTTTACGTAGGGTAAAAAGGCTCGTTTTTCCACTGGAGGGGTTAAGGAATTTTGTGCCTCATTTTGCTTGGGTTTCCAAGCTCTTTGTTTTGAGTTGTAACCATTTTTCTTCAATGCCATGTCGACATGTTTTTTGTTCCTCTCGAATGTGGTCTGCATCACATATTGTATGTGCCCGGCTTATGAGCGCTGATACAACAGACGTGAAATTATTTCCTATATAATGAGAAATACTATTTACAAATTGATGGTGTTGCTATGGGATCATCAGAAGCGCCAGTAGTAGCCGACATATGGATGCAACATTTTGAAAAACTAGCTTTAGAAACGTCACTAGTAAAACCTACAATTTGGAAGAGGTATGTTGATGATACTTTTTGCAACCTGAAAGAACATACCGTAGATAGTTTTTTGAATCATCTAAATTCTATACATGAAAAAGTTAAGTTTACGGTAGAAGTTGAAAAAGATAACTCATTAGCATTCTTGGACGTCAAACTTATTAAGAAACAAGATGGTTCCATAGGACACACAGTGTATAGAAAAAACACTCACACCGATAGGTATCTCCATGCTACGTCCCATCATGACCCGGCTAATTTCACGTCTGTTGTATCAGCGCTCATAAGCCGGGCACATACAATATGTGATGCAGATCACATTCGAGAGGAACTAAAACATGTCGACATGTTGCCTGCATAATATTTGTCAAAATCATTGAAATGCCATAAAACAAATTATTTTAGTACGAGATTTGTTCAACGATTTTCTAAACGTGTTTTATACCGCTTCCTATTTGGTGGATATGCTATTTGTATCAATGCAAACAGGATTGCATAAACCTGACAGCGATACCGCGGACCTAAGACCACCAAAATGCATTTTCGAAGTGCAAAAAAAGGAGGAAAGAAATAAGTGTTTTATACATCTCCAAATTTAAGCAATACCATGTCGTATAAGACCTCTAAAATGCACTGTAAAAATGCAATACAAAAATTGATGTATGTTATTGTTATTAATTTTATTTTTATTGTATTTATTAGATATAACACATACCTGAACAAAACACATGCTATTAATATGAGAGTGACAACGTGGACCTAAGACCACTAAAATGCAATACAAACATGATACCGCTCCAAAGCTCCTGTAAATAATACGGATACATAAAAAAAAGTATCAGTAAATTAACTTTTGAGCAGTATAAAGCTGTTTTGCATCTATCAGTTTTGTGTTGCATTTTAATATTGCATTTTAGTGTTCTTAGAGTCGCGCTATCACTGCCAGGTTGATTGCATATAGTTTCCATAGAGAAAAGATATTTTACGTCATTCATTTTGTATGTGCATTTTAAAAGTGCATTTCGATGGTCTTAGAGCTGCGGTGACCCTCGCAGGTTGATAAAACAAATAGCAGGAATATTGAAAAAAATATCTTCATTATATGCATATTGCATGCACTATGTTTTTATCCGAAAAAATATATAACTCGTTTAAAATATTTCACACGACGAATAAACAACACAAATACGACTTTAATTCGAATTAATACGACTTTTGGAATACCAACATACGACTTTAGTCGAATACGAGTCATAAATACGAGTATCAGAATATGGGTGAGTACTTAATAACGTACAATTTTGAAAAAAAATTAGTTTGAAATTTTTTTTTTTATTTTTTTTTTTTAATTTTGAGTTTAAAAATTAATTTTTCAAAAACTGTTGACAAAAATAACTTTATTTAAAAATACAATAAAAGAAGGTACTTCTGGCCTTACAAAAAGATAAAACATGGCATTGTATAATTAAGTCAATTTTTTAGAAAATTGCCCCTCCCGCCTAAACGGGGGGAAATAGACCCCCCTTCCTACCATACCATTTTTTCCTTGCGTCGACTCAACCTCTATCTTTTTATTACACCTTAGGTGAATCACCCTGTATAATTAATTTGTGTTTGTGTAGGACCAATTCCAATCATAAAAGTTTTGAAAAATGTTATTTTTTTTTGTTCCAATTACCAATTACCTACTTACATATGTATGTATTGAATTTTAAATGTTAACTTACCTTTTCTTGATTTTCTCCTTCTGGATTTTTACTAGAATCATATTCGTCCAATATGACAATATCCGTCATATCTACTTCAATTCCAGCATCAACATCATCATCCTTCATTTCAGCATCATCTACTCCATCATCAACCTTTTCAGAATCTGCATCATCTTTTTCACTATCGATTTTTTCTTTTTCTTTCTCTTTTTCAGTTACCAAAACCTTAGCCAAACGAGCCGACACTTGAGGCTTAAGACCTTTTTTTTTTAATTTGAAACAAAACGATTATCAACAGTTTACTTTAAAATTAAAAACAAAAATATTTTGAATTTGATTAAATTTTACCTTTAGAGGATAAATTACGCGCTACTAACTCATCACGTATTTCCTGTATTTTCATAGTTTTTAGATCTAATTTTGAATAATGCGTTGGTTCTTTCTTATTATCGTCCTGTAAGGAATAAAGCGTACATAAAAAAACATTTCTCTTTGTGCCAATCCTCGACATTATAAAAGAGGCGGTTTAAGGATTTTTTTTTTACAACTAATTCGTTTCTTATATCTGTATTTTTAAGACCAAATCTCAATAAAAATCTGAGATTACAGATAGTAAAAATCGAATTAGTGTATAATTTTTGTATGATCTTGTTAGTTTTAAAGAAACAAATAAAAAAAAGTTTCATTACGCTTCACGCTGCATTCAGTAAGGGATTTAAATTTAGTCTGCTTTTCGATAATAAGTATACTTATGACCCGGGTTAGAACAAAAAATTGTAATATTTCAAAGGCGTTTAAAAAAGAAGAAAATCTAAATCTATGCAATTGCAACATGTTTTTTTTTTTTTTATAAAAAATAAAGGTAGAATGCCTTCTCTGATCCATTTTCATCGTGTTGATTGCCTCCAGTGTCTCCACCTAAATTTGCCAACGATGATGTAGAATGAGGACCAATAGCTGCTTCATCTGCTTCTTTTGTTGATTTTCCTTCCTCCGAAGTTGAAGATGATTGTTGAACAACAGCATTTTTAATTCGATTAAGGTGATTTGCGGCAGCAGTTTTATAATCAGCATTAAGGGTTTCCCATTCGGACCGGCTCGGCATACAAGAATGTATATCTGGGAGATAGATAACAACAGTTTCCACCCGCGATGGTATGGCTTTTCCTTTGCTTGTGTAATCAGCACGGTGGTAGTAGAGCTCCACAAAGCGGTACCTAAACATATGATCAACCAAGCAACCCATTTTTTGATTTTGTTTTAGAATTTTTTTCCAGCAATTTAACAAAAAAAAAATAAACATTATATTTTAAATATACGGTATAGGGTGTCTTAAGGACGTAAGATATTTGCCCAAAATAAAATTGTATGCATTTACAATATTTAAATAATTAAATACATATAAAATAATTTGTAAATAAAGTATAAGCTTTCCCATAAGATGTTTTGTTATTTTAACATTGCGATTGTAAAACAAAAACTTAAAGGACAATTTTTTGTATGAAATATATAAGATTGTGTATAGTAATTTTTGCAACTCTAACGTTTATAACGTTTATACTTTGTAGCACAAAAACCTCTGTGAGATTAAGGGGTGTTAACCAGACGAAGCAACAAAATTTCCATTATGTACAAGGGGTTATGACTATCTATATAAGCGTTTGGAAAATAGAAAAGGATGAAAATGAAATTAACAATGCTGATGAGCATTTTTTAAGCCGCAAGAATAAAGTTGGGGCTAAGGTGTGAAGTACATTTTATGACAAGAGATTCTCTTGGAGGTTTTGTCACTTAACCCGTGAAAAAAAAAAACATTTCTGTTATTAAGGTGGATGATGCTAAACCATGGTAATAGGTAATAGACAAAATGGACACGACTGGATCGCACAAACTTGCTCTCGTAGCTTACAACTTTATCGTAGCTTGAAGTTGATAATGTGCATATGTATTGGTTCCATAACATTGTGATATCATTAAAAAAAGATTTTAAAAACAAAGGACCTCTTACATACAAATTACTATAAATTTGTTATTTAAATAGATAAAACAGATAGAGCTAAAAAAAAGGGTATGATTTGTTTGATAAATATGAATTTATGAAAAAAAAATTAAAAACTCGTTAGAGCGGTTTTCTTAAAATTAATTTTTTAAATATAAAATTTCTTGAACATTTTTAAAAATAAAATTTGGTATTCCAACTTTTAGAATTAAATAAAGTACAAATTTACACTAAATTAGAAAAATATCCATTGAC
The DNA here is from genome assembly GCA_949320155.1 of Melangyna quadrimaculata. Classification (NCBI taxonomy): domain Eukaryota; kingdom Metazoa; phylum Arthropoda; class Insecta; order Diptera; family Syrphidae; genus Melangyna; species Melangyna quadrimaculata. Next base: position 83,429,525 of record OX439484.1, on the reverse strand, counting down.
CGGTTTTTAAGATATTGAATTAAAAAAAAAATCAATTTTTTTTTTTAAATCCAAACATTTTTTTCAAAAAATTTTATATCCAAAATTGTTAAAATTGTAAAGGACCTCTTACATACAATATTTGGTTGAAATCGGTGTAGACGTTAACGAGAAATTTGAAAACCAAAAAATCGGTTCTATGACAGGTACCGTTAATACCCATTATACATTTTTTTTTCTACCAAAATATTAATTGTAGTAGCTCGTAATTTTATTTTCAAATTCGTTAGAGCCGTTTTTGAAATAAATCAATTTGTGTATATTTGTTGTATGGCAGTTACTTTTATTTTTTCAGCTAAAAAAAATTTCAATTTCCCCGAGAATCCCATAGGAACCTTAAGTCTAAAGTTTGAAGAAAATCGCTTCAGCCGTTTAGGCTGCAGGTCGAGGTACAGACAGACAGTCAGAATTGCGAGACCTATTTTTTTCGCGTTCTCTATCATCGTAATGTTAGGGAAAATTATTATCTCGAATTTTTTTTTTGCACGAATCCGAAACTTGCCATATACTTCTTATATCGCAAGTAAAAATATGCACACAATGTACGTTCATATTCCTTAAGATCTTTGTTGGTGTACCCCTTGAGATACTGGGCGATTGTTTTTTTTAAATTTTTGTCAAGTTTCAAAAACCAAATAGCGGTTTCAAGTTTTTGGGATACATTTAGTGAATTGAAAGTTTCAACACACTACATTGGTACCGCCACTCTAATGGTAATGTCACACTATTGTACATATATAAATAAATTGTTATTATTCTTTTTGTGGAGCAGCCGCGATAACATAGGTAATCCTACGATCGCCTCTCGTAGTAAAAAGGCATTTAAGATGTAATACATTACGCATATTTTGTATGTGTGTATTTAATTAAATGCTCGTTGGTACAAATTGCCCTTAGGTACATAAACAGTGCATAGGTTTATTTGTAGACTACATTGTCAAGAATGCGTTAAGATTGATAACGAAAATCTTGTTTAATATCACGCCTCAGTCGATTTATTGTTTGAAAAAAAAACCTGTCCCAATATGAATAGAAATAAAATAGTAATCGAAAACCTAGCAATAGTAAGTAGTGTAATCTTGCTGACATAAATTTAAAATATTCCACTAAACTTTCCTCAACCATAGTTTTTTTTATGAACTGTTAATTTAATTTCTTAATGATGAAGAAAAAAAATTACTTCAAACTGACAAAAAAAATTGTCATTTGTATGATTTTGTTGTACAATATTAAAATAGCCTTAAGTGGGATTATAAACTAGTTTTACGATAAATAAATAAATACATCATTCGATTCTCGAAGTGTGTGGTAAATATAATGGCAATTTAAAAATGTTCAGATAATAATAATTGCATTAACATACCATTGTGTGCAATTGGTCAAATCAATACCAGTCAAGGCCTTGCAATTTCTTATAGCGGTCCGTATCAAAACTGCAGGGTCTTTATCAGGATTTTCTCCATCTAAAGACGGACTCCAAGGTCCACCAATGGCCATTGGCTCATTACGTGCTCTTGTTCCGACTAAAAAGCTTATCAAGCGAGATGGATGAACACAATTATGTGTATCGTCGTGTTCATCTTGGTTAAAGCATTTCTGGTACAATTCAGATAATGGCGGACAACCCATAAGCATTACTTTTGCTGAAAATATATAATCAGCATCTTCTGGTTCACTTATAGCTTTTACTTCATTTAAAGGTTCTACAAGCTTGTGAGCTATATGAAATGAGCATGGACGTCGCATAGAGAATGGATTGTCAGGTGTAAATGTTTCCGACCACTTGACCTTAGTTTGAAAGAAATCCGACGGAATATACAAATTCGAATAACGTTGTTTGATTTCTTGTACTCCACCACTTTTGCTGAAAGACGAATTAATTTTAAAGAATACAAATCAATACAAAATAGTTTTCAATAAATAACTTACAATGTCAATAAAGTTGATGGAATTTGAACCATGTAACGTGGGATTGGTCGAGTTTTCCGTCTTTTTGGAGACAATCGTCGAACTGGGCTACGATCACGATCCTTTTTATCGAGACTAACATCACGTTTGTCTTGGTCACGTCTATCACGATCGCGAGGCCTTGGACTCTCGTCACGACGTCGTTTGCGATCACCTTCAACCTGTAGAAAATATAGCAAAAGAAGTAAGATAGTTATCTAATTAAAATCAATTGAAAAAGGAAAAAAAAGGGCGGTGTGGAGTTCAGATCGGGATTTTTCTTTTAGTTTTTAACAATTTTGAATAATTATCTTAGACATTTTCGAGATTATCCAAGAACAGAGCCTCGTGTCTTACAACTCTCAATCATTTCTGGGATATTGTTACTCGACAGGGAGGGGATTTAAAATATTCTGCCGATTCCAGCTTAAGTGAAAAGCTATTTTGCATGGCAAGATGTCACTTTGTCGCAAAAAATAGTACCCACAAAAAAGGCAAATTTCGTTTACGCTGGGAAATATATTCCCATTCCTCAGAAAAAAAAATAAATGTTTCCTTATATGGTGTATAGCTCAAAATCTAATGATTTTAAGCAAATTAAATATTATCTGATCAAAAATTAATTAAATTAATAAAAGAAATTAAATACACAACTGGGTCCAATGAACTTGCTCTTACACATGTACGATTACACTGTTCTTTAAATTCTGAGTGAAAATTGTGCGAGTGGCAATGGCACAGTGGATGTAGTGTTTGAATGCTAACCTGGATGTGTGGGTTCGAGCCCAAGTCTAGGTAGCATTCTTTTCTATTTTCCCCAGTTTCAACTGGATGCCACCCGTGTAATTTCATGAGACAATTAACATCTAATTCTCAATCCACTGTGCCAACAAAAATCTTTCCTTTCCTTCTATTCCTTCTAACTAGTGCCGTGCATTGCATTTACAAGTCCTGAGGTCTTACAGGCATACAGTTAAAATTATTATTATTATTAAAGTTCGAACACATACTATACGTTATTCGTTTGCAAAGAAAATAAAATTTAATTTCAAAGAAGTTTGGTATCTACTTGCCAACCTTTTTTTAATAGTTAGTTTAACCGCTCTATCGCGGAAGTTACCCAAATTATAGATTTTTTTCATAAATACAAATATCTGAGAAGTTTAGCAACCGACGGTAAATTTTATTTTTATTTATTTCGTGTGTCAAGGTACAAGGTATGTAAAATGTGGCTATGTGTATCGTTATTAGTGGTATGATTTTTTGGAAGATTACACATTTCTGTTTTTGGTGTAGTTTTTGTTGGAATACTCGTTTGTGTCACGGAGAGAATACAAATTTCGCATTTTACCTTACTGTATATCTAAATTGTTATATAAAGACGAAACAATAATTTTTGTTTTCCAGGGCAATCTCAAAAAGTATTAAACAGATTTACGTGCAATAAATTTTTTAATATTCTTTATGTTAATAAAGTAATTAGTTATTTTTATATTTTTTTTAGTTTGTTTAATTTTTGTCAACTTTTTTATTTGCGGTTGATACAAATATTCACTTACATATACTCTGATCTACATGTATGCCTTAAAAAAATTGTTGGTACCATTGGCTCAGAAAGTATCTAACCGATTTCGATAAATTTTACAAGGTTGAAAAGCAGGTGCGGAGATGTGCAGAATATACCTGAGACACACTGTGGGTCATTTTCGTTTTTGCACTGCCGATCACTGTGTACATACATATATTTAAAGAAAAAATTGTAACTAAAACAATCACCCCCATTACGAAATTCGTATTATTAAGTCGTATTTGGTCGTATTTTGGGTTTGAGGTTTCCTTAATGGTGAAGTATCATCTTTTTTGGTGAAAAAGCTTTGAGAATCTACGAACAGAGACTTTGCGATGCTGGTATTTAAACTAAAGATCATATTTATCAAAGGACATGGCGAAAAGAACAAAAATTGTTCAAAAAGAATACAAATTGTCTTTTTGGTATGTCTTTTGATGATGATATTAGGGAGTTTAAATACCACCATCGCAATGCCACTATTCGTAAGTTCTCAAAAGCTTTGCAACAAAAAATATTACATTTTACCATTAAGGAAACCACAAGTCCAACTACCAAGTCCAAATACGACTTAATAATACGAATTTCGTAATAGGAGTGAATGTTTTGTGATTTAATTTTCAAGCAAATTGTTGTACTCTAGAGTCTGTGAATGTGAGTTTTTGGTGTCGAATTTCAGCCAGTGGGCGATACTAGTACTCTGAAACCGGTTTAGTATTTAATACAACTAATATTTATTTAATGCTTTAAAGACTAACTTTTAAGTTTACAATACCCGTATTTTTTTGGCATTCTATAAATAGTACAGTAGAAAATTACCAAAAAACGCATCTGCAGTAGCCTGGTTTTTGTTTTTCAAAATTGGTTTAACTGAAAGAACACCTGTCAGAAAATAAAAAAAAAATATATAATATTTGTGAGAACCAGAAGCAGTCAAAATTAACTTCACGAAAAAACTAATAGTAACCATCATTTGAGAATGAAATCACCAAAAATCCATTCGAGACTCGGAAAACTATCCGCAGTATGTATAGTATATAGCTATATGGCAGTATTCATACTGCCGATGTTGTTTTTGTTATTCATGTAAAATCCTACTATGGATAGCTTTTCCAATAAAACACGGGTAATATTTTCTTAGATAAAGTTAATTTAAAATTTAATACTTTTAAAATTGTCATTTACTGAAAAGATCATGAAGTAATATTTCAGACCATAGTTTGTTCTACTGAATATTGGACATAAAGGTATTTGTCTTCTTATGCTATTCTGGCTAAAATTAAAATTCAATCGACCCAAAGCTGATGGTGATACAATCGAACCATTAATTTATTTAATAATGAAACACAGCTGTAAGTATTCTCTATGCTTCGAGAGGAGCGGACGATTCAATAGCATAAGTCTTTGAACATAGGGGGGTAGTGAAACTCTGGGGGACCAAGGGAGAAAGCGAAGACAAAAACGCATAAATCTTCTCTGAATACCTATTAATGTGAATTGAATAGTATGGTGACCATACAACACATCCGTATTCAAGGACAGGCCTAACAAACGATATAAATAGAAGTTTCGGGACGTATAGATCGTGGAAATCACGGGAGAATCGTTTAATGAATCCCATAGTTTTATTGGCCTTTTTTAAAATGAAATCATATTGGTCAGTAAACACAATTTTGGGTCGAGGATAATCCCCAAGTCAGAAAAAACAGATGGTCTAGTTAAAGGACTTTTGTCAAACATGTAGTCATACGTAATTATTATCTTTTTGCGTGTAAAACGCAGTTTTTATTGCACCATTCCCTAAAATTATGAAGATCTACTTGAAGCTGTAGACAGTCAATAATAGAGGATATTTTTTTGAAAATTTTCATGTCGTCGGCACAAATTAGAACAGAGGAATTTTTAATGATTGAGGTCACATCAATTATGTATAAAGTGAATAACAAAGGACCTAAATGGCTTCCTTGTGGAACACCAGAAATTACATAAAATTGTTCGGAAGGCTCATTACGGAAAATAACAACATAACTTCTATTAGCTTAGTAAGGAGCGATCCATATTAAAAAACGTTCCAATATTTTGTACAAGCTGTTCAAGCCCTTCATATTTTCTTCACTATACATACAAGCTGAGGAATAAATATTTTAAAGTTTTTAACTTTTTGAAATTGCAAGAGAACCAAGGGGGTAGCTGTTTTGTTATTTGTTAGTTTTGTTTTGTTCTCTTCTTCCGCAAAATGAATTTTTGCTTGGCTGAACACAATGGTGAAGCTTTAGATACTGTGCGTATCGCAGTCTTATAAGATATGTACGAAATTAGTACACTGCGTCACAATGCGAAGCTGCGAATGTAGCAAGAAACGTATTGTGTAGCTGAAGAAGTTGAACTTATTTCAACTTTTGCTGCACGCTACAGATATTTGTGTGTTAAAGTGGTTATTTTGAGTAGACAAAATTGAGTATAGCACGATGCAGATAGGAAATTTCTAAAAGTTCCATTATATTAAATAGTTACATATTATGCACACTAAATATAAAACATTCCTTATTTAGATTCAATGCAAATACAAAGGTTAAGAAGTGTTTGAACTAGGTTGTTGTGTAAAAATAAAAGCTTTACATTATGTAATCAAATAATTTGTGTATTGTGTGGATCTTTTCATAGGCAATCGCAATCGCAGTGCAGCGCCAGCGGTCATCGTCGTTGTCCTCATCACTCATAAAAATTCTCTTTTCAAACGAAGTTTATAGGCATTCTTCTGTCTTATACTGTATTACATGGTGTCCACTATTTTTCAAAATAAATTTCCCTGACCAATTTCAAAATTTTCCCTGACCAAAAAATTAAAAAAAAAAGAACTCAACTTGTATTTTTCAATGATCTATCTGAAGGTATACATTACCGATTGCATTGAAAGTGAAAAATAATAAATGCATGAATTTCAGCCTTCAGCCTGACTTAGAATACTTCCAAACTTAACCGAACTTGCTTAAACTCCATTACCATTTCATCAGAAGTTGTTGAAAGCAAGATTAATAATCTAAAAAACGATTATTATTAAAATCTTGAAAAAGTGCTGCTTACACTTAGTTAAGCCCCTGACTGCTCTTTTTCAACTTTCACAATCGCTTGGAGTGTTTCCTGCTCTTTGGAAAAACTCTTTTATAATCCATAAAAAAGGACCCAAGAAAGAAATTTCCAACTACCGCCCTATTGCTAAGTTATCATGCATCCCTAAGCTTTTTGAAAATATCGTATATGATACAATGCTGTTCCACTGCAAGCATATAGTCCTTAAAAACTTTCTTGAGCTCAATGTTAACAAATGTCAAGCTATCACGTTCTCCCGTTAGCGCTTTCCACTCTCTCCTAGGACGTATTTTATCGACAATGTGCTAGCCCCCTCGGTTGATGCACTGTGCGATCTAGGAATTATCTGCGATAGAGAAATGAATTTTCAAAGGAATTCTCCGACCCTTATGTCACTTAATCTCTCTATACCACATTTGTGGTATGTGCAAACAAATTCCAATAATCTCCGATCCATACCTCTGTTCCAAATCAAGTTTCACCGAACCAATTACGGTAGCAACCTATAAACCGTATGCTACGTACCTCTAACAGCGTGCACAACCTATTCGACTTCCATCTAACCAAAGACAGCCTCAAAACCTCCCTTTACCGTTCCTCGCACCCCTCCTAGCCATAATATTAAGTTAGTGTAAGTTTTTAATGTTAATCTTTAAGTTAGTATGTAAGTTTTTGCTTGTATTAAGCTAATAAAGTGAAACAATCTCTTGGAGGCGGGAGGGGCCTTTCTCCCCTCTCCCTATGGGCGTTTGTTGCTATACAGGGATACAAACGTGTATCTACCAAAATTTTTCAGATAGCATGGATAGCTATCCAACAGCAAAAGCTGTTTTGTCATCAGCTTACACGGGATTCCAACATCACGAACCTACCAGGGCCCAGATCGCGTAAGACTAAAGAAGAGGCCACCTGGAGTCCTGGTGGCCACAGATGAAATTATGAAGTGAGGCGAACCTCTGAAAATGAATTGGATAGGATAGTCGAAAGGACTGGAGAAGGGATGGGAAAGGCCTGGGGAGAAGAGAAGTGGGAAAGAAAGAATGTCTACCGGGAGGGCGGAGGCATGCACGCGAGGCACGGCTGAGCTCTTCGGTTTGGGGGGGGGGGGGATCTTGCCCTCACTGGCAGACCTCACCTGTTCCAAAAAAAACATTAATCATGCCTACTAAATTCACTTATACCACCACTATTATAAGTACCACCTTTTTGGAGGCCCCGCTGGTCTCATCGCTGGGCGGCCCTCTTGACCCTCCCTTCCTGGAACTCCGTTGGCCATAAGTAGGAGTTCCCCTTCTCAGTTCCCTATACCGCTTTCACGTCACCATGTCACCTTTTAGTCGGAACCCCTTACCGCACCCCCTTGAAATTTTATTAGCAAGCCATTGAGCTTTTTGGAAGCTCAGTAAAACACGATATCTTCAATAATTTTGACGGGATTTACAAATTTTATTTGTTGAAAATGTCCTAATCTTACGGCATTATGTACAAGTAAGGAGCACATTAAACAAAAGAGTGAATTAAAATCATGATCCCTCTACGGACCTTTAACTAAATCTTACACCTGTAACTATAATACAAAAAGAAACTAAAAAATAATAATAACAATAAGTAATAACAAAAAAAAAAACTATCGCCTAAATGAATAATAACACTATATAAGATATGGAAGATAAGTATAAAACGAATTGTTAAAATAACTGCTATATTTGAAATTAGTTCACAATTTATATTCTTGTTTTGTTCTGGGGAATTTCATTCTTCGAAACCCGTTCAGATTCAGAAGCGTCGATAGCTTTCGAAAACTTGCAAGAGATCTGATGAGAACCCAATTTACGAACCGTCCTCTAAACTCTGGACCCCAGGTTCCCCCCAATTCCTTCGGGAAGTAATCTGGCGGTTTACTCTTCGCCAAACGAAAGGCTAGCCCTGAGTGCCTACCTATAAAGAGCTCTTTAATGGTGAGTATCTACTAAGGGGGGGGTGCAAAATGTCGCAACAAAAAGACAATGGAATGTGAAGAACCTTTTTACGCGCGTTCTCGAATGATCGAGGTTCCTCAAAACGAATTTCATTAATTCTCGCAAACAACCCTTGCCAATTTTTGAAGGCTGTCGATTCCTCTAACTATTCCTTACAAATTTTAGCCTTTACAATGTGAGCTTTTTAGAGCTAGATACATACATAAAAAAAAGGATTAATTATCACGCCAATTAACGCTTAAATATAAATGAAAACAAAAAAAAAATTAATCTTTTTGCGCTCGGGTTTCGCTAGCAGAAATCCTCCGGGATTTGTAATGGTCTTCTCCCAAGTATAGATCTTTCTTCAGGTTTATATAATCGTGGGTATCTTTTGGAGTTAAATTATGTAGTGCGCAGGGTGAATTTTATACCTCGACGGAGCTTATCATAGAGTGAATAATGTATAAAGTGTGATTACGCTTTCAAATATAAGCATTGATGTTATGCTCTTTGTAATCGGAATACGTCTGCTGCTATTCTTTTTTATTATGCCACAAAGCAAAAAAAAAACTGTTCGTTTTACTTGTGAGCCTGGGTAATTCACAGGCTTTCCAAAGTTGCACTCCCACCGTTACACTTGCAGGGGTCACTTTATTGATTGGAGGCGTGATCTCCAATTCTGTACGTTGGTACTCTTTCAGACATCAGAAATTAATTACAGATGGTCCCGTCTCACCACCATGAGGAAGCACAAAGGGATCGGCGGCCCCGACTTCAAACCACGCCGTTGACCGCCAAAAATTCACCTTTAGGGAATACATTACCCTTATTTTACATGTTACTATATACACAAATATTAATTATTATATTTTTAATCCAAAATAAAAACTTCTTTTACTTTATTTGTCGAAACTTATCGGCGGTGCTGTACTAATAATTTTATCTGCCAATAGGAATATGCACTATCATTCGCGAAAGCACCTTCTTAACGAGTGAGAAGTATAGTGTCCTCCTCGATGGTTCGATTTTAAATGCCCCACTTACTTTGCACTTTCTTTGGTATGCCGCAATCTTCTATCATTACTCAGCCCATAGTACCGCACGGTTATAACATCACTCCACTTTATTGCGGATTTTTAGTTCATTAACCTATTATGGTCTACGTCCGAGATTTGCTTGAATTCTTTATGTACCTATGTACCGGCCTACCCTTACAGTAACCTACGTAATTAAACCCATGCTATTTTTTTAAATATGCATGAGTTTCGATCCTATCCACAAACCTTTAACCTAGATTAGTTTAAATGTATCTGATCTACTACATTACAATATGCCTATCAAAAGTGTTTACAATTTGTTGCCAGAATTTCCTAATTTTATTGTGAGAGCATGCTTCCCTTCATTATTATTTTGCCTTGCAATAAGAGTCAAAACGAGTCCCACGCCATTCTCGCAAGCAAAACAACCAAGTTTCGTATAAAATTGTGACGTGAAATGTGGAACCTGACCCCGAAATCCAATTTCTTGCTTAGTGATTTGCCTCAAGATCTCGTAACTCAGAGACCCAGATCAACAACTCCGGGCGCGCGCAGAGAGCCATTAACAGAGCCTCCTAGCTTTACAGCAAGCTCTGTTCGTCCAACCTCCGTCCAACCCTTCCATTGATGACGCTAGGGTTTGCCTTCGTCCAAGAGTCTCGTAAACTCTACTTTATTTGTCTTCTTCATATACCATTATCGTATGTGCCTCAACCCTACATACTATCTTTCTTTCGAGACATAATTTCGATGTCCTTCGCGTGTCATGTCAACAAGGCATGGAAGTCAGGCGGCTCTACCTATGCCGATGTGCCTCAAGCTACTGGATACGGAACCCACTATTTTTACTAAATTAGAATTTACTGGATTCTCATCATGAACGATTTATAAAATAAATGCAATTAATATATCCCTACAGATAACTTCTATCTTCTCAGGTAGTCATATCAATATGTGGTTCAAGACCTTTTCCGTTGGTCCAAATGTCTACAAGAGGCACTCAGAGATTGAAGCTTTGAAGGCATACTGCAGCCGTTTGGCTATTCGGAAAAAATTTTGCACTCCATAGCCATGTCTAGGGCACTCAGCTCTTTTATTAAATATGATTTTAAAGTTCCTATACTGCATTTTTAATGCACTGCATTTTAAATACAGTATTGCATACAAAGTGCCCAACTACGACATGCCAGACTTTCATATTTGCATATGAAAACTATGGACCTATCTTAAAACAAAAGGAATTTTTGCTATCGTTCACACCCAAAAATTGCAGTGGGCTCTTAGTCTAATAGTCAAAACGACGATCGTTCAATCGTTTTAGTCTTACGCGATCTGGGCCCTACATAGATCTACATAGGTTTCTGATCGCAGCCATTACTGTACAAAATAACACAATGGGGATTTTTATCAAATTGTCAAACTCCAAACTGACAGCTAAAATTTTGGGTTAATGACATTTTTGCGTTCTTTTTGTTTCTCATTTAACCTTCATCGATCTTTTAATAAGAAAAAGTTATATTGAGTTTTCATTTTGGGGTAAGATTGTGTTTGCTTTTCGTCTTCCGAATTATTTTCAATTTTGTAATAATTTATTACAAATTTAATTGTTTTATTATTGATTTTTATATTTGGAATTGTTTTCTGAATAATTGACTTTTCATTGAAATTGTATTCTTCCGATTGCACAGTGGTTTCGCCCATACGACAAATATGAAAAAAATAACAGTGCTTGTTTTGTTTGTTTCTTGACTTTTTATATTAAATAATGGGTCAATATTTACTGTTACAAACATTTCGTCATAAATGTCACGAGTTATCAGTTTTGTTTTCTCATTCCAAGTGAGCTAATTGCACGGTCTTAACATAGGTCCATATTCGTTCGTAAATTTAACTATTTTTAAAGTGAATTTTTTGTTTCAAAGGGATTTTTTGGAATTTTTGTTTTAATGGAGTTACAAAAACAAGGTGTGTAGAATATTTTTTCAATTCTTAAGTTATATTTTGATTTTTATTTTAAAAGTTATAATGGTAAAACTCCGCAGAGGTTAAAGTTGCCTTTTTTATTTTTCTTTGAAGTTTAGGTAAAGTTTTTACCTAGTCTTGAATGTAGCTTAAAAATAAAATATTGACCCAAGTATTAAGAAAACTCACAGCTTTTTGAAAAATATAGTCTTACCACCCACAATCACCCACTAACAGTAAAATTTAAGTTTTTCTTTTGATTTCACACCATTTATGAATTTTATTTATTTATGCATATTTCATATTTCTGTTACTCGTAGGTTCAATGTATTTTTGCTCGGTGTCTGAGAAAAAAATTATGACATTTGGGCTACCAAAAAAACACAAGTTGGGAAATCAGTAGAGAAAATTGTCTGTAATCAAATCATCCTTATTCTATTTTTTCCCATACCTAAAAGTTTCATTAAAATCGATTGCTTCGTTCAGATTTTATTGAAATGAGACTATACTCTTTAATATGATAAAACAAATTCTTAAAACCTCTAAAAAGTAGGCGTGGGAAAAAACTTTCATATTGATAAAAAAAGCCCTGTCTAAAACAAAAATCTCTATAATAACAAACCAAATTTGTAGCAATTTTAGGGATGATATTATTTTTTTTTTTAAGTGGGCGTGGCAGTAGGTGGATTATTGTTATGATGTCTTATGAAATCTTTTATAATGCCTGAAAGTTTCATCAAGATCGGTTGAGGGGTTCAGATTTTATTGAATTTTGACGCTCTCTCAATACAACCGAAACTGGTTCAATTTTTTAATAAAGAAATGTGTGGCTCATAAAAAATTAACAAAAAAAGCAAAAACAAATTTCAAATGTTTTATATTACAATTCGATTTCATGCAAAAATAAAGTTAATAGTGATTTAATTTGAAAGAACCATGCATTTTTGTTAGTAAATTTTTTTTTAAACAATTTAATGCAATCAAAATGTTGTCTTTTGTTTATTATTTCTTATTTTTTCGATTTTTTTTCAACTCCTTCCCAATTTTTTAACTTTGATCGTTCTTAAATAAAAAGTAACTTTTTTAACTTTCACATTGCAACTCTTGTTTTTGACTATATCAACAAAAAAGAACGCACCACTAAAACAAATAACGCCAAAAACTTAACGTCATTAACCCAAAATTTCGATTTGACGTTTCTGTTTTCTGTTGTTTTCACTCTTTTTTTGAAATATTCACAGGTATGGCAAAAGATACGAAATGAATAATTTTAAACAGAGATGTAATCAAAACGAAATGTTCTATCCGAAAAAAATTTCTTATGAGAGAAAGTGAAAAAGGAGTTCAGTGAATTTTTTAAAAATTGATATAGAAAAAATTCCCTGACTGCTTCCCGAATTCCCTGACTTTCTCTGACCAAATTTTGTTCCCTGACTTTCCAGTTTGGACTTTCCATGTATTGGAACTAAATTGTTTTACATTGCTTTTATATATAAAAAAAAGAATAAGACGGTATAACACCCTGTTTTTCGTGTTGTTTTTAGTTAGTTTGTTGAAAACGGTGTTGAAAAATTGAATCAATTACTAATGGTCGGCTCTTAAGATTGATATCTTAAAATATAACTACTCCGGTTCGATCGATTAGGTCCTTATTTTTAATGTTTTAAAAATATGAGACCTAAGCCTCTGGCCCGGAGTGTAAGAGTGACATTTTTGTGTTTGACGGCCTTAAATTTGTCTGTGACCAAACTTTCATCCATGTACCGATGAGGCCGAAAAATATGTTGACAGCTCTCCGGATATTAGGGGCCTAATTCTTTATTTTTTTTTTCATGAATAGCGCGCGCTAAAGGGGTTGCGACTACCCTTAAAATGATGTGTACAGCACGAGCGATTAGGTAGGTTGGAGGGGATTTGAAAGGAGATACCGATGCACATTGGTTTTGAATGTCTGAAGATCACATGGGAGGGGAAAATTGATCTGGGAAGAGCATTCCACATTCGTGTAGTGCGACTAAAGAAAGAATCTCTGTACTTAACAGTACGTCCGAAGTTGGGCTCAAGGGTAAACTAATGGGCATTCCTAGAAGCACGAGTATTACGTTTAATTGTTTAGGGGGAGGAATGCAAATCCGGAACAGAAAAATACCCCGACAAAATTACTCGGAACAGCCAATCAAAGTGTTTTAGGAGTCAAAAAGCAATAACTTAAAAACTCCAATCGCAAACGCCATTACACTTTTGTTGTTCCGCGTACGATAAACAACGAACAACTTACTTAGTTTAAAACACTAAAATAGTACAGGCAAACTAAGATTAAAATAAAGTGAACGTGGGCAAAATCGCAACAGAATCATTTTAAATTGATTTTTGATCCGTAACCACTACTGAACAACATATCCACAATAGGACAAAATCGGTCCATGGTAACACCCAAAAAAAGGGGTTTCAAAATGGTGGATTTTTGGTATGTTGTTTTTGGTTGTTATTTTCATTTCGATGCAATTTTTCCTTTTTACTATGTTATAACTGGTGGACCCTAGGAGTGACCGCATTGGTTTTAAATTTATCCATAATATATATTTTAGTTGCTATGTTACCATAAACTAAACAAAAATATTAAAAACTAATAGTCCGAGAGCTCGTGAAAACGTACTCAAATTTTTGTGGCCATGTCGTTTGTATCATTGCAAGCTACATGTCATCGGTCTGGCAGCGATATCGCGGCCCCAACACCACTAAAATGCACCTTTAAAGTCCAACAACAAAAATAATCCTTCTAAAAGAGCTCTACACGGATTCATCTCACAAGCCGTGTGCATATACTGACTAGAATCCATCGGTCTAGCAGCGATACCGTGGACCTAACACCAGTAAAACATCATTTCAAAATGCACTTTCAAAATGCATATTTGTGGTCATTGGTCTGTGGTATTGCTGCCAGACCGATGGATTCTGGTAAGTAAAAGCACAAGGCTTTAGTGATGAAAATTTGGAGCCGTTTATAGCTGTTTTAGAGGGATAATTTTTGTTGTTGGACTTTGAAAGTGCATTTTAGTGGTGTTGGGGCCGCGATATCGCTCCCAGACAGATGACATGTAGCTTGCACTGATACAAACGACATGGCCACACAATTTGAAGTGGTATTAAACACTGAGTTAGTGTTCACCAGCTCTCGGGCTATAAGTAATTTTATATATTTGAGCACAAAAAGAAAATATTCAATTTTAAACAAAATAATAATTAACAAGTAATGTTTGTGTTCTACTTACTTCGCTGCGTTCACTTCGATCCCTTCCTCTGGTAGCATCCTTTCGATCGCGATTGGAATGACGATCATTGCCAGGAGAACCGCGTCTTGCTCCTCCAGGAGATCCTCTCCTTTGACTGGCAACCAGGGCTCTATACTCAGGTGGGGGCGGAACAGCATTGTACCCAGAGGATGATTGCCCCATTAGTGGGGGTTTCGCAGCAGCTTGCGAAACCAATTGCACTCTAGTAGCATTCCATTTAAATTGAGATGATGAACTGAAACTCGACTCAAAGAGAACACGATCGCCGACTTTGGGCAGAACTCCCTTGCATATATTCTTATAGAAGAGAACTTCATCGTTTACCAAACCACAATCATTGCTTATCTTGGTGACAGTGCCCATGGAATTGTAAGTTTGCCTGTTCTGGCCGCCCTGAACACTCATGTTTTGTTGATTCTGATTCGACCCTGAATTCGTATTCTGAAAAGCAACTGGATTCAGACCCGTGCGAGATGGATATGCAACCCCTTGCTGTTGAAAAACTTGATTATTCGACATTTGGTTTACATTACCGGAACCTATTTGGTTATATTGCATATTTTGATTCTGCTGGCTCGATTGTTGGTTCATAAACATTTGCGAGTTTTGATGAAAACCCATACCTGAAATATTTTTTTTTTTAAGAAAATGAAAATTTTCATATTTTTTAATTTGTAATTTTTGTAAAATTACCTTGCATCGAATTATTCATTGAATTCCGTTGCCATGGTGGATTAGATTGACCACTGAAAGACATTTTTGCAATTTAAAATGTATAGTTTTACAATTTTTAGTTGTAATTAGGCGTAGATAATTCAGAATTATTTCTGTAGGAAAAAAAACTAAAACGCCGAAGAATTTTTACACAATTTGACAGAATAAAAATATGGCCGCTATTCGAAAACTGAAATGGATTCGTTCAAAAACGAATTTATATTTTCGGAAATGGAAGTTCTAGTACTTTTTTTGCCCACCGACTTGACTGCTACAACCACTTTTACACAAGGAAACTGAGTTGCTACAAACTAGCTAGTTTGTTGGCGAGAAGGGTGAGAGGGGAGATTTTTTGTCTTCCTTTTATGCCCTTCTCGCCAACAAACTAAACATCGCCGGCAACTCAGTGTCCTTGTGTAAGCCTAGTACACAGATCACGCTCCCAAAATTCTCTCAAAAATTTAGCTTGGTAAAGAATTTTGTATGGGAGCTAAAATTTAGGGTGATCTCTGCGTACTAGGCTTTACCATCAATGATGGCAGGATTATGAACGTATCTAGAAAAAATCCAATGGAAAAATTCGTGTCTATGCAGTGCCATCTAGACAAAAATATTTTGGACAACAGAGAGAGCTGTCCAAACTCGGTAGTTTTTGAACTTTTTGTTTGATTTGGAAGTGAATGTTGACCAAAAAGTTCATATCATTCATGACTGGTGAATGTGGTATGGTTGGCTGATAGGTAGGTGCACTAGCTAGATACGCTTCGGCTCCATTAGCAATATTGAGGTCATAGAGGAAGTACTATACTTACTCTATGATTGAGGCAATGCCAATAGCAGCTTTTGGCTTAGGGCCCAGTTATAGCTATCATTGGAAACCATCATTGACAAAGTAAGCCGTTGATTTTGAAGCCCTTAGAAAGTTTAATCATTGAATATTTAAATGCAAAAATATATGTTACGACTTCAAAATTATTTCTCCTACAAAAAAAATTCATTTTGACCCATATCTTCCCCATAACGTAACTTTTAATTTTTTCAATGATCATTGGTAAGGTAGTTCATCATTGAAATAAAAGTAATTTTATGAAAAAAATTGCGCCAAATTCAATTTTGTTTTACATAGAAATAATTATTAAGTCAATTAGCTTTACTTTGGCATCAAAATAATCATTTATTTTTTCTTCGAAACCTCTCAAAATTGACAATTAATATTTTCAATGATGGTTTTCAATGATAGCTATAACTGTCCCCTTAGGTGGGCATATTATTGCCAGTCAATTTCAGTTAAATTCGCTGTTTTTGATAAAAAAAAAATTTGGTTTACTGAATTTGTTCACGGGTTCTCATATTTTCACCTAAAGTTTCAGAATGACGGAAAAGCTATTCAAAAACGGGGAGAAATCATGTTGAAAAAAGCGAAACGTCAAAATTGTTTTGCCTGCGCAATGGCATTATTACAATTTCAAAAGCGTCTTCATTGAGAGCAATTGAGGCAATGAGCAGGCCAATGGAGCCCCTGGGTTCCTAATTCGCACAAAACTTAAGCAACTCGTTCAACAATTCGCTCGCCTTTTTCGAAAATAGTTGAGACTCCTCACTCTTAACTCCTAGGAAAGGGTTATTAACAAAAAGAAAGAGCGCTATAGTGCAAATTTCAAAGTTTGACGGCTTTCACACAGGGAAACTGAGTCGGGAAACTGCCGGCAACTGGTAGTTTGTGGGCGAGAAGGGCGTAAGAGGACGAAAAAAAATCTCCCCTCTCACCTTCTCTCCAACAAACTAGCTAGTTTCTGGCGACTCAGTTTCCTTGTGTGAAAGCCGTCTTTCTCTCCACCTACTGAAATACATGCAATAATGAAATTGCATCGTCTAAAAGAAGTGGGGTACAAAACCCGTACTATTCGTCTGGCCACGTTCATTTGGTATGACGTAACAACTTCAATTCATTTTGTAAGGTTATCTTCTATGTCAAAACTCAAAATTCTCAAAAAAAAATTCAATCATTTTGTTCTTGATATTTCTTGCTATTATCAAATTAATTAACAGAGAATGTCTGATTTTGATTCTATAAACGCTACTGCTGGTAGTCAAGAGCTTAAAGAAATGATTATGGCTGAAAATCAAAAAGCTCAAGCAACAGCACATGTAACAAAAAAAAACAAGAATTCTAAGGGAGAACTTTACTTCAATTTTTATTTCACCTAGGTGCACGAATTCAATGAAATCTGCTGGGACAAGTGTGTATCAAAACCAGGATCAAAATTAGACAGCAGCACAGAAACATGTCTCACGAATTGCGTTGAGCGCTTCATTGACACATCGATATTTGTTGCAAAACGATTTGCCGATAGATTACAGAAAACTGCAAACGGAATGTGAAATTATTAAATGACTTAGTTAAATATTGCAATTGAATGGGCCTTTCGGTTGCCGCCATGTGTTCTTGTTTCAAATAAAAAAAAAAACAAAGTTAGATACATATTTCTTTTGTATGTAACCTATGTGACCTGTTTATTCTTTTTTAACTGTCTGTACATGTCGATAACTTTGTTTTGCTCCTTTTCTATCATTGCTCTGGTACCGGCGGGTAAATCCTTAAGTTTTCCCTTCAACTTGCCCTTGAATTTTCTTGGAGCTTTTGGTGTTTGTGGTGCACCTGATGCAACTTTAGGTATGACTTCTTTGTTGGAACTTTTTAGCATAGACTTCAATAGCAGGTTATCTTTTTTGCCAGGCTGACGATGAAAGTAAAAACATTAATTATTAAGTAATACATGGGATAAAGAATCTTACCCGTGGAACAGTTTCGCTGCGAACTGCCTTACGGGGCAGAGTAGTTATAGTTGGAGGTGCATGAACCACTTCACCAAATTTGAAAACATCCCTCTTGAACTCCTCCATTCCCTCTTTTTTAGACTGAAAAGAAATTCCCTACTTTAAGACGCATATCACGTTTATGTTGTGCCCAAATTTAGTTCATAGGGCATAGGCAATAATCTGAGTGTAAGCACAACATTTTGAATAAATACCTCTTCATTGTCCTCTCTTATCGCTTGTTTAATAAGTTCCCTGGCTTCTTTTGGGTCCATTTTAACCGCTCCAGCCTTTTCTAAAGGTTTTCTAGATTTTTTTCTTTTAATCAATTCATCTATTTCATTGGCGGGCTTTTTCTTTATCGCGATGGCACCTGTTTTTGCGTCTCTCACAACAGTAACTCCGTACTTTGCTTCATATTCGGCTTCTTTAAGAGACTCTCTTGTCATTCTGTTCACTCGACGAATATAATCCTCATCACTTTCGTTTACCAACTGCCGAATCGGTTTTATTTTACTGCCTGTATTTACATTTGTTGTCTTCGACTTGCCCTTGCCTTGGATTGTCTCCTTTGGTTTATCTTCTATGCCTCGGTGTATCCTTTTCATTTTCTTACCGCTTTGTGCAGCATTGGCGAGCTTAACAAATTCTGCAAATTTTTTGGAAACTTTCTCATCGCCTCCTTTCACGGGCGGATTGTTTGTAACATTTTTAAGCCTATTTTGCAAAAAAAAAAGAATTAATGTGGAATCTTTAAAGAAAATTATGTGAAAGAATATACTTTGCCAATTGAACTGATTTCTGTTTAATAGGATCACGAATTCCGTGGTGTTTCCTAGCAGGAATTTTCCTTTTTCTTGTCATCTTTAATTACTTGTTTATTTTTAATTAGTGAAAATTAAAGTTATGATTTTAACGTTATGAACTAGATTCTTGTTTCTGATAAACATGTGTGTAGAAAGCTGTCACATGTCACTAATCCAACAACAAAGTCCCGATCTACATTGCCCGATATTTCCACGAAGATTTTTCCAGAAATCGTGTGAAATGTACACACAGAACGATTTTTTCCATGAGATTTTTTCCTTGTCTTCTTAATTTTTTTATTTCTGTGCTCTTCATTTTGCATTGATATTCACTCACACCATAAACCCAATGGCACACTGACACCGAACACACACAAAAAACTGGAAAGAGGGCGAAAGAGAACATAAACAGACTGGAAAAATCGTTCGAGTTTTGTGGTACAAACGATTTGATCCCTACCCCTCACTTTTCACTCCCTTCACCAACGAACAAAAGATCGGCACTGGAAAAATCGTTCAATGTAGACCGGGACAAACATGACATATTAATCAAGCTTTCCAGTCTCCAATGGAATATTATTTTTTTTTGTATTTCCTGGAAACTTTTCCACAAGCTAAGACCCCTTTCACACAAGGAAACTGAGTTGCCGGCAACTGAGAGTTTGTTGGCGAGAAGGGCGTGAAGAAAAAAAACATCCCCTCTCACCCATCTCTCCAACAAACTAGCTAGTTTATGGCAACTCAGATTCCTCGTGTGAAAGCGGTCTAAATTTCGTTTTCGGTTGGGGGTTCGGAGTTACTCCTTTTTGGCTCATATTACTCCAAAAGACTGCAAAAGTACTACCCCTTTTTGATTCAAATCTAATAATTTTATGTTGTAAGAAAAAGGAGATTTTTTTTAGATCAGTTTAAGAAACGAATGCGGCATTTACACGAATTAAAAAATTTCATTATTCCTGTCATTATGTACCTTTTTTTTGACATTATTGCAAAAAGAATCAATTTGCTCATTATTTTGTCATAATAATGACAGAAAAATGCCAACTTGTTACTCGTGTAAAGCCTGATCCACATCTGTGTCGCGTGTTGTGTTGTGGAGTCGTGTGTCGCTGTCATTCCATATATTTTATGCGTCACACTGCAACACAAATATGGTTCTACGCATATGAAATACATTAAAGCGATAGCGACACACGACTCCACAAAACAAATGACACAGATGTTGAACAGGCTTAGAGGTTCTCCCAAACCAGCTCGGAACATTCGCTATGTCCCGATCTACATTGCCCGATTTTTCCACGAAGATTTTTCCAGAAATCATGTGAAATGTACACATAGAACGACTTTTTCAATTAGATTTTTTCCTTGTCTTCTTCATTTTTTGATCGCTGTGCTCTTCATTTTTCATTGATATTCACTCATACCATTAAACGAACGGCACACTGACACCGAACACACACAAAAAACTGGAAAGAAGGTGAAAGAGAACATAAACAGACTGGAAAAATCGTTCGAGTTTTGTGGTACAAAGGATTTGATCCCTACCCTTGACTTTTCCCTCCCTTCACCAGTGAACAAAAGATCGGCACTGGAAAAATCGTTCAATGTAGACCGGGACTATGGACGGTTCTTTTTCGACCTCACTGGATTGTCAACATTTTTGACATTTTGATTGTCCCGGTCTACTGAACGTTTTTCCAGTGCCGATCTTTTGTTCGTTGGTGAAGGGAGTGAAACGTGAGGGGTAGGGATCAAATCGTTTGTACCCTTATGCTACATTTACACGGATGGCAAAATGCCATTATATCTATCAAATTATAGTCATTTTTCTTTTCATCGTGTAAACGCTCTAAATACTGGCAACATTTTTGCCAAAATAAAATGACTATGTGTAAACACTTTACTGACAGCATTTTCTGAAATTATGCCATTCTAGATAAGAATGAACTCATTCTTTTATGGCATGTTGCCAGTATTTTGAAATCTGCCATTATTTGAACTCGTGTAAAAGCATGTCATAAAAAAATTATTTTACCATTTTTTTGGTAAAAATATTGGCAACTTTGCCAACCTCTTCCTCTATTTCTTCTTCTAATGCTGGATTTACACGAATAATCCAGCATTAGAAGAAGAAATAGAGGAAGAGGTATTTGTCACATATACAGTGTATGTGAGTGAAGCAATTTTTGAGAACCAAGTGTCAAATCGTTAGCGTGTGATTAGAAAAAACAAAGAAAAAAAAAATTGGTACAAGTTAAAACCCAAAATAATATAACAATTACTTTGAAAAAAACAAATAATTTAAAGTGCATTAGATAGACATTGTGGTGATCTTATAAATTCAAAAAAAAACATGAAGTGCATTGTTCAGTGTTCTGGTAATCAACAAAACAAGGTGGATAAAAGCTTTTCCTTTCACAGGTGAATTTTATTATATTTTTCTCAAAAAAAGTGCTGTAATGTTTTTGTCTTTAGATTGATGAACTATTAAACAATATATTTAGAATGGGTTACACTTTAAATTAAGTCAAGAATACTATAATTTAGTTGAAAATGTGCACATAATTTTTTTGCTTGAATTTAAGAACCAGAAATGTCAAACGGAAATTCTCGTTAACAGGTGTGCATGAGATTATATTTGAGGTTGAAAGGCGCAACTATCTGTTAAGCGCCCTTCCTATGAGAAAATTATTTTTTGTTATTAAATCGATTTTTTACGTTTTAAGGTTGTAATAAAATATCAATTTGTTCCGTCGCCAAATTATAAGTTCATATTTTAATGTTAATTTGTCTGTTCAGTAAGGTGTCTATTTGGTTGTTCATGGTTATGTTTAAAGTTTAATCCATTATAAATAATATGTTCTTCGATAGTTAATTAATCTACATAAATACAAACAGTTAACAGCACTTGCTTTGAGAAAAATATAATAAAACTCACTGTTTTTTTGTTGATTGCTAAATAACTACAATGTCTATTTTATTCACTTGAAAAGGTTTGTCTTTTCAAAGTTTTTTTTTATATATATGTATCTTAATTTGTAACACTTTTTTATTGTTCTTTTTTAAAATCACACCAGCGATTTGACATATCAGATTGACAAATTGCTTCACGCACGTACTCTTTCTTTTTTTTAGAACATTCCACTAAAACAACTTCGGAAAATAACAAAAATGACTATTCTGATGGCGCCCTAGTGAGTTGCCTTCAAAGAGCACTCCGTCCCTGCTGTAATGCATTTGCGTTTGTGAGACCTCACACCATTTTAAAAACTGCTTCACTTTTTTCCAACAAAGGCAGTTCCTCTATTCCTTCTTCTAAGTCCCGATCTACATTGCCCGATATTTCCACGAAGATTTTTCCAGAAATCGTGTGAAATGTACTAAACTTTCTCATCGCCTCCTTTCACGGGCGGATTGTTTGTAACATTTTTAAGCCTATTTTGCAAAAAAAAAAGAATTAATGTGGAATCTTTAAAGAAAATTATGTGAAAGAATATACTTTGCCAATTGAACTGATTTCTGTTTAATAGGATCACGAATTCCGTGGTGTTTCCTAGCAGGAATTTTCCTTTTTCTTGTCATCTTTAATTACTTGTTTATTTTTAATTAGTGAAAATTAAAGTTATGATTTTAACGTTATGAACTAGATTCTTGTTTCTGATAAACATGTGTGTAGAAAGCTGTCACATGTCACTAATCCAACAACAAAGTCCCGATCTACATTGCCCGATATTTCCACGAAGATTTTTCCAGAAATCGTGTGAAATGTACACACAGAACGATTTTTTCCATGAGATTTTTTCCTTGTCTTCTTAATTTTTTTATTTCTGTGCTCTTCATTTTGCATTGATATTCACTCACACCATAAACCCAATGGCACACTGACACCGAACACACACAAAAAACTGGAAAGAGGGCGAAAGAGAACATAAACAGACTGGAAAAATCGTTCGAGTTTTGTGGTACAAACGATTTGATCCCTACCCTCACTTTTCACTCCCTTCACCAACGAACAAAAGATCGGCACTGGAAAAATCGTTCAATGTAGACCGGGACAAACATGACATATTAATCAAGCTTTCCAGTCTCCAATGGAATATTATTTTTTTTTGTATTTCCTGGAAACTTTTCCACAAGCTAAGACCCCTTTCACACAAGGAAACTGAGTTGCCGGCAACTGAGAGTTTGTTGGCGAGAAGGGCGTGAAGAAAAAAAACATCCCCTCTCACCCATCTCTCCAACAAACTAGCTAGTTTATGGCAACTCAGATTCCTCGTGTGAAAGCGGTCTAAATTTCGTTTTCGGTTGGGGGTTCGGAGTTACTCCTTTTTGGCTCATATTACTCCAAAAGACTGCAAAAGTACTACCCCTTTTTGATTCAAATCTAATAATTTTATGTTGTAAGAAAAAGGAGATTTTTTTTAGATCAGTTTAAGAAACGAATGCGGCATTTACACGAATTAAAAAATTTCATTATTCCTGTCATTATGTACCTTTTTTTTGACATTATTGCAAAAAGAATCAATTTGCTCATTATTTTGTCATAATAATGACAGAAAAATGCCAACTTGTTACTCGTGTAAAGCCTGATCCACATCTGTGTCGCGTGTTGTGTTGTGGAGTCGTGTGTCGCTGTCATTCCATATATTTTATGCGTCACACTGCAACACAAATATGGTTCTACGCATATGAAATACATTAAAGCGATAGCGACACACGACTCCACAAAATAAATGACACAGATGTTGAACAGGCTTAGAGGTTCTCCCAAACCAGCTCGGAACATTCGCTATGTCCCGATCTACATTGCCCGATTTTTCCACGAAGATTTTTCCAGAAATCATGTGAAATGTACACATAGAACGACTTTTTCAATTAGATTTTTTCCTTGTCTTCTTCATTTTTTGATCGCTGTGCTCTTCATTTTTCATTGATATTCACTCATACCATTAAACGAACGGCACACTGACACCGAACACACACAAAAAACTGGAAAGAAGGTGAAAGAGAACATAAACAGACTGGAAAAATCGTTCGAGTTTTGTGGTACAAAGGATTTGATCCCTACCCTTGACTTTTCCCTCCCTTCACCAGTGAACAAAAGATCGGCACTGGAAAAATCGTTCAATGTAGACCGGGACTATGGACGGTTCTTTTTCGACCTCACTGGATTGTCAACATTTTTGACATTTTGATTGTCCCGGTCTACTGAACGTTTTTCCAGTGCCGATCTTTTGTTCGTTGGTGAAGGGAGTGAAACGTGAGGGGTAGGGATCAAATCGTTTGTACCCTTATGCTACATTTACACGGATGGCAAAATGCCATTATATCTATCAAATTATAGTCATTTTTCTTTTCATCGTGTAAACGCTCTAAATACTGGCAACATTTTTGCCAAAATAAAATGACTATGTGTAAACACTTTACTGACAGCATTTTCTGAAATTATGCCATTCTAGATAAGAATGAACTCATTCTTTTATGGCATGTTGCCAGTATTTTGAAATCTGCCATTATTTGAACTCGTGTAAAAGCATGTCATAAAAAAATTATTTTACCATTTTTTTGGTAAAAATATTGGCAACTTTGCCAACCTCTTCCTCTATTTCTTCTTCTAATGCTGGATTTACACGAATAATCCAGCATTAGAAGAAGAAATAGAGGAAGAGGTATTTGTCACATATACAGTGTATGTGAGTGAAGCAATTTTTGAGAACCAAGTGTCAAATCGTTAGCGTGTGATTAGAAAAAACAAAGAAAAAAAAAATTGGTACAAGTTAAAACCCAAAATAATATAACAATTACTTTGAAAAAAACAAATAATTTAAAGTGCATTAGATAGACATTGTGGTGATCTTATAAATTCAAAAAAAAACATGAAGTGCATTGTTCAGTGTTCTGGTAATCAACAAAACAAGGTGGATAAAAGCTTTTCCTTTCACAGGTGAATTTTATTATATTTTTCTCAAAAAAAGTGCTGTAATGTTTTTGTCTTTAGATTGATGAACTATTAAACAATATATTTAGAATGGGTTACACTTTAAATTAAGTCAAGAATACTATAATTTAGTTGAAAATGTGCACATAATTTTTTTGCTTGAATTTAAGAACCAGAAATGTCAAACGGAAATTCTCGTTAACAGGTGTGCATGAGATTATATTTGAGGTTGAAAGGCGCAACTATCTGTTAAGCGCCCTTCCTATGAGAAAATTATTTTTTGTTATTAAATCGATTTTTTACGTTTTAAGGTTGTAATAAAATATCAATTTGTTCCGTCGCCAAATTATAAGTTCATATTTTAATGTTAATTTGTCTGTTCAGTAAGGTGTCTATTTGGTTGTTCATGGTTATGTTTAAAGTTTAATCCATTATAAATAATATGTTCTTCGATAGTTAATTAATCTACATAAATACAAACAGTTAACAGCACTTGCTTTGAGAAAAATATAATAAAACTCACTGTTTTTTTGTTGATTGCTAAATAACTACAATGTCTATTTTATTCACTTGAAAAGGTTTGTCTTTTCAAAGTTTTTTTTTATATATATGTATCTTAATTTGTAACACTTTTTTATTGTTCTTTTTTAAAATCACACCAGCGATTTGACATATCAGATTGACAAATTGCTTCACGCACGTACTCTTTCTTTTTTTTAGAACATTCCACTAAAACAACTTCGGAAAATAACAAAAATGACTATTCTGATGGCGCCCTAGTGAGTTGCCTTCAAAGAGCACTCCGTCCCTGCTGTAATGCATTTGCGTTTGTGAGACCTCACACCATTTTAAAAACTGCTTCACTTTTTTCCAACAAAGGCAGTTCCTCTATTCCTTCTTCTAAGTCCCGATCTACATTGCCCGATATTTCCACGAAGATTTTTCCAGAAATCGTGTGAAATGTACTAAACTTTCTCATCGCCTCCTTTCACGGGCGGATTGTTTGTAACATTTTTAAGCCTATTTTGCAAAAAAAAAAGAATTAATGTGGAATCTTTAAAGAAAATTATGTGAAAGAATATACTTTGCCAATTGAACTGATTTCTGTTTAATAGGATCACGAATTCCGTGGTGTTTCCTAGCAGGAATTTTCCTTTTTCTTGTCATCTTTAATTACTTGTTTATTTTTAATTAGTGAAAATTAAAGTTATGATTTTAACGTTATGAACTAGATTCTTGTTTCTGATAAACATGTGTGTAGAAAGCTGTCACATGTCACTAATCCAACAACAAAGTCCCGATCTACATTGCCCGATATTTCCACGAAGATTTTTCCAGAAATCGTGTGAAATGTACACACAGAACGATTTTTTCCATGAGATTTTTTCCTTGTCTTCTTAATTTTTTTATTTCTGTGCTCTTCATTTTGCATTGATATTCACTCACACCATAAACCCAATGGCACACTGACACCGAACACACACAAAAAACTGGAAAGAGGGCGAAAGAGAACATAAACAGACTGGAAAAATCGTTCGAGTTTTGTGGTACAAACGATTTGATCCCTACCCTCACTTTTCACTCCCTTCACCAACGAACAAAAGATCGGCACTGGAAAAATCGTTCAATGTAGACCGGGACAAACATGACATATTAATCAAGCTTTCCAGTCTCCAATGGAATATTATTTTTTTTTGTATTTCCTGGAAACTTTTCCACAAGCTAAGACCCCTTTCACACAAGGAAACTGAGTTGCCGGCAACTGAGAGTTTGTTGGCGAGAAGGGCGTGAAGAAAAAAAACATCCCCTCTCACCCATCTCTCCAACAAACTAGCTAGTTTATGGCAACTCAGATTCCTCGTGTGAAAGCGGTCTAAATTTCGTTTTCGGTTGGGGGTTCGGAGTTACTCCTTTTTGGCTCATATTACTCCAAAAGACTGCAAAAGTACTACCCCTTTTTGATTCAAATCTAATAATTTTATGTTGTAAGAAAAAGGAGATTTTTTTTAGATCAGTTTAAGAAACGAATGCGGCATTTACACGAATTAAAAAATTTCATTATTCCTGTCATTATGTACCTTTTTTTTGACATTATTGCAAAAAGAATCAATTTGCTCATTATTTTGTCATAATAATGACAGAAAAATGCCAACTTGTCACTCGTGTAAAGCCTGATCCACATCTGTGTCGCGTGTTGTGTTGTGGAGTCGTGTGTCGCTGTCATTCCATATATTTTATGCGTCACACTGCAACACAAATATGGTTCTACGCATATGAAATACATTAAAGCGATAGCGACACACGACTCCACAAAACAAATGACACAGATGTTGAACAGGCTTAGAGGTTCTCCCAAACCAGCTCGGAACATTCGCTATGTCCCGATCTACATTGCCCGATTTTTCCACGAAGATTTTTCCAGAAATCATGTGAAATGTACACATAGAACGACTTTTTCAATTAGATTTTTTCCTTGTCTTCTTCATTTTTTGATCGCTGTGCTCTTCATTTTTCATTGATATTCACTCATACCATTAAACGAACGGCACACTGACACCGAACACACACAAAAAACTGGAAAGAAGGTGAAAGAGAACATAAACAGACTGGAAAAATCGTTCGAGTTTTGTGGTACAAAGGATTTGATCCCTACCCTTGACTTTTCCCTCCCTTCACCAGTGAACAAAAGATCGGCACTGGAAAAATCGTTCAATGTAGACCGGGACTATGGACGGTTCTTTTTCGACCTCACTGGATTGTCAACATTTTTGACATTTTGATTGTCCCGGTCTACTGAACGTTTTTCCAGTGCCGATCTTTTGTTCGTTGGTGAAGGGAGTGAAACGTGAGGGGTAGGGATCAAATCGTTTGTACCCTTATGCTACATTTACACGGATGGCAAAATGCCATTATATCTATCAAATTATAGTCATTTTTCTTTTCATCGTGTAAACGCTCTAAATACTGGCAACATTTTTGCCAAAATAAAATGACTATGTGTAAACACTTTACTGACAGCATTTTCTGAAATTATGCCATTCTAGATAAGAATGAACTCATTCTTTTATGGCATGTTGCCAGTATTTTGAAATCTGCCATTATTTGAACTCGTGTAAAAGCATGTCATAAAAAAATTATTTTACCATTTTTTTGGTAAAAATATTGGCAACTTTGCCAACCTCTTCCTCTATTTCTTCTTCTTATGCTGGATTTACACGAATAATCCAGCATTAGAAGAAGAAATAGAGGAAGAGGTATTTGTCACATATACAGTGTATGTGAGTGAAGCAATTTTTGAGAACCAAGTGTCAAATCGTTAGCGTGTGATTAGAAAAAACAAAGAAAAAAAAAATTGGTACAAGTTAAAACCCAAAATAATATAACAATTACTTTGAAAAAAACAAATAATTTAAAGTGCATTAGATAGACATTGTGGTGATCTTATAAATTCAAAAAAAAACATGAAGTGCATTGTTCAGTGTTCTGGTAATCAACAAAACAAGGTGGATAAAAGCTTTTCCTTTCACAGGTGAATTTTATTATATTTTTCTCAAAAAAAGTGCTGTAATGTTTTTGTCTTTAGATTGATGAACTATTAAACAATATATTTAGAATGGGTTACACTTTAAATTAAGTCAAGAATACTATAATTTAGTTGAAAATGTGCACATAATTTTTTTGCTTGAATTTAAGAACCAGAAATGTCAAACGGAAATTCTCGTTAACAGGTGTGCATGAGATTATATTTGAGGTTGAAAGGCGCAACTATCTGTTAAGCGCCCTTCCTATGAGAAAATTATTTTTTGTTATTAAATCGATTTTTTACGTTTTAAGGTAGTAATAAAACATCAATTTGTTCCGTCGCCAAATTATAAGTTCATATTTTAATGTTAATTTGTCTGTTCAGTAAGGTGTCTATTTGGTTGTTCATGGTTATGTTTAAAGTTTAATCCATTATAAATAATATGTTCTTCGATAGTTAATTAATCTACATAAATACAAACAGTTAACAGCACTTGCTTTGAGAAAAATATAATAAAACTCACTGGTTTTTTGTTGATTGCTAAATAACTAAAATGTCTATTTTATTCACTTGAAAAGGTTTGTCTTTTCAAAGTTTTTTTTTATATATATGTATCTTAATTTGTAACACTTTTTTATTGTTCTTTTTTAAAATCACACCAGCGATTTGACATATCAGATTGACAAATTGCTTCACGCACGTACTCTTTCTTTTTTTTAGAACATTCCACTAAAACAACTTCGGAAAATAACAAAAATGACTATTCTGATGGCGCCCTAGTGAGTTGCCTTCAAAGAGCACTCCGTCCCTGCTGTAATGCATTTGCGTTTGTGAGACCTCACACCATTTTAAAAACTGATTCACTTTTTTCCAACAAGGGCAGTTCCTCTATTCCTTCTTCTAAGTCCCGATCTACATTGCCCGATATTTCCACGAAGATTTTTCCAGAAATCGTGTGAAATGTACTAAACTTTCTCATCGCCTCCTTTCACGGGCGGATTGTTTGTAACATTTTTAAGCCTATTTTGCAAAAAAAAAAGAATTAATGTGGAATCTTTAAAGAAAATTATGTGAAAGAATATACTTTGCCAATTGAACTGATTTCTGTTTAATAGGATCACGAATTCCGTGGTGTTTCCTAGCAGGAATTTTCCTTTTTCTTGTCATCTTTAATTACTTGTTTATTTTTAATTAGTGAAAATTAAAGTTATGATTTTAACGTTATGAACTAGATTCTTGTTTCTGATAAACATGTGTGTAGAAAGCTGTCACATGTCACTAATCCAACAACAAAGTCCCGATCTACATTGCCCGATATTTCCACGAAGATTTTTCCAGAAATCGTGTGAAATGTACACACAGAACGATTTTTTCCATGAGATTTTTTCCTTGTCTTCTTAATTTTTTTATTTCTGTGCTCTTCATTTTGCATTGATATTCACTCACACCATAAACCCAATGGCACACTGACACCGAACACACACAAAAAACTGGAAAGAGGGCGAAAGAGAACATAAACAGACTGGAAAAATCGTTCGAGTTTTGTGGTACAAACGATTTGATCCCTACCCCTCACTTTTCACTCCCTTCACCAACGAACAAAAGATCGGCACTGGAAAAATCGTTCAATGTAGACCGGGACAAACATGACATATTAATCAAGCTTTCCAGTCTCCAATGGAATATTATTTTTTTTTGTATTTCCTGGAAACTTTTCCACAAGCTAAGACCCCTTTCACACAAGGAAACTGAGTTGCCGGCAACTGAGAGTTTGTTGGCGAGAAGGGCGTGAAGAAAAAAAACATCCCCTCTCACCCATCTCTCCAACAAACTAGCTAGTTTATGGCAACTCAGATTCCTCGTGTGAAAGCAGTCTAAATTTCGTTTTCGGTTGGGGGTTCGGAGTTACTCCTTTTTGGCTCATATTACTCCAAAAGACTGCAAAAGTACTACCCCTTTTTGATTCAAATCTAATAATTTTATGTTGTAAGAAAAAGGAGATTTTTTTTAGATCAGTTTAAGAAACGAATGCGGCATTTACACGAATTAAAAAATTTCATTATTCCTGTCATTATGTACCTTTTTTTTGACATTATTGCAAAAAGAATCAATTTGCTCATTATTTTGTCATAATAATGACAGAAAAATGCCAACTTGTCACTCGTGTAAAGCCTGATCCACATCTGTGTCGCGTGTTGTGTTGTGGAGTCGTGTGTCGCTGTCATTCCATATATTTTATGCGTCACACTGCAACACAAATATGGTTCTACGCATATGAAATACATTAAAGCGATAGCGACACACGACTCCACAAAACAAATGACACAGATGTTGAACAGGCTTAGAGGTTCTCCCAAACCAGCTCGGAACATTCGCTATGTCCCGATCTACATTGCCCGATTTTTCCACGAAGATTTTTCCAGAAATCATGTGAAATGTACACATAGAACGACTTTTTCAATTAGATTTTTTCCTTGTCTTCTTCATTTTTTGATCGCTGTGCTCTTCATTTTTCATTGATATTCACTCATACCATTAAACGAACGGCACACTGACACCGAACACACACAAAAAACTGGAAAGAAGGTGAAAGAGAACATAAACAGACTGGAAAAATCGTTCGAGTTTTGTGGTACAAAGGATTTGATCCCTACCCTTGACTTTTCCCTCCCTTCACCAGTGAACAAAAGATCGGCACTGGAAAAATCGTTCAATGTAGACCGGGACTATGGACGGTTCTTTTTCGACCTCACTGGATTGTCAACATTTTTGACATTTTGATTGTCCCGGTCTACTGAACGTTTTTCCAGTGCCGATCTTTTGTTCGTTGGTGAAGGGAGTGAAACGTGAGGGGTAGGGATCAAATCGTTTGTACCCTTATGCTACATTTACACGGATGGCAAAATGCCATTATATCTATCAAATTATAGCCATTTTTCTTTTCATCGTGTAAACGCTCTAAATACTGGCAACATTTTTGCCAAAATAAAATGACTATGTGTAAACACTTTACTGACAGCATTTTCTGAAATTATGCCATTCTAGATAAGAATGAACTCATTCTTTTATGGCATGTTGCCAGTATTTTGAAATCTGCCATTATTTGAACTCGTGTAAAAGCATGTCATAAAAAAATTATTTTACCATTTTGTTGGTAAAAATATTGGCAACTTTGCCAACCTCTTCCTCTATTTCTTCTTCTAATGCTGGATTTACACGAATAATCCAGCATTAGAAGAAGAAATAGAGGAAGAGGTATTTGTCACATATACAGTGTATGTGAGTGAAGCAATTTTTGAGAACCAAGTGTCAAATCGTTAGCGTGTGATTAGAAAAAACAAAGAAAAAAAAATTGGTACAAGTTAAAACCCAAAATAATATAACAATTACTTTGAAAAAAACAAATAATTTAAAGTGCATTAGATAGACATTGTGGTGATCTTATAAATTCAAAAAAAAACATGAAGTGCATTGTTCAGTGTTCTGGTAATCAACAAAACAAGGTGGATAAAAGCTTTTCCTTTCACAGGTGAATTTTATTATATTTTTCTCAAAAAAAGTGCTGTAATGTTTTTGTCTTTAGATGGATGAACTATTAAACAATATATTTAGAATGGGTTACACTTTAAATTAAGTCAAGAATACTATAATTTAGTTGAAAATGTGCACATCATTTTTTTGCTTGAATTTAAGAACCAGAAATGTCAAACGGAAATTCTCGTTAACAGGTGTGCATGAGATTATATTTGAGGTTGAAAGGCGCAACTATCTGTTAAGCGCCCTTCCTATGAGAAAATTATTTTTTGTTATTAAATCGATTTTTTACGTTTTAAGGTAGTAATAAAACATCAATTTGTTCCGTCGCCAAATTATAAGTTCATATTTTAATGTTAATTTGTCTGTTCAGTAAGGTGTCTATTTGGTTGTTCATGGTTATGTTTAAAGTTTAATCCATTATAAATAATATGTTCTTCGATAGTTAATTAATCTACATAAATACAAACAGTTAACAGCACTTGCTTTGAGAAAAATATAATAAAACTCACTGGTTTTTTGTTGATTGCTAAATAACTAAAATGTCTATTTTATTCACTTGAAAAGGTTTGTCTTTTCAAAGTTTTTTTTTATATATATGTATCTTAATTTGTAACACTTTTTTATTGTTCTTTTTTAAAATCACACCAGCGATTTGACATATCAGATTGACAAATTGCTTCACGCACGTACTCTTTCTTTTTTTTAGAACATTCCACTAAAACAACTTCGGAAAATAACAAAAATGACTATTCTGATGGCGCCCTAGTGAGTTGCCTTCAAAGAGCACTCCGTCCCTGCTGTAATGCATTTGCGTTTGTGAGACCTCACACCATTTTAAAAACTGCTTCACTTTTTTCCAACAAGGGCAGTTCCTCTATTCCTTCTTCTAAGTCCCGATCTACATTGCCCGATATTTCCACGAAGATTTTTCCAGAAATCGTGTGAAATGTACTAAACTTTCTCATCGCCTCCTTTCACGGGCGGATTGTTTGTAACATTTTTAAGCCTATTTTGCAAAAAAAAAAGAATTAATGTGGAATCTTTAAAGAAAATTATGTGAAAGAATATACTTTGCCAATTGAACTGATTTCTGTTTAATAGGATCACGAATTCCGTGGTGTTTCCTAGCAGGAATTTTCCTTTTTCTTGTCATCTTTAATTACTTGTTTATTTTTAATTAGTGAAAATTAAAGTTATGATTTTAACGTTATGAACTAGATTCTTGTTTCTGATAAACATGTGTGTAGAAAGCTGTCACATGTCACTAATCCAACAACAAAGTCCCGATCTACATTGCCCGATATTTCCACGAAGATTTTTCCAGAAATCGTGTGAAATGTACACACAGAACGATTTTTTCCATGAGATTTTTTCCTTGTCTTCTTAATTTTTTTATTTCTGTGCTCTTCATTTTGCATTGATATTCACTCACACCATAAACCCAATGGCACACTGACACCGAACACACACAAAAAACTGGAAAGAGGGCGAAAGAGAACATAAACAGACTGGAAAAATCGTTCGAGTTTTGTGGTACAAACGATTTGATCCCTACCCCTCACTTTTCACTCCCTTCACCAACGAACAAAAGATCGGCACTGGAAAAATCGTTCAATGTAGACCGGGACAAACATGACATATTAATCAAGCTTTCCAGTCTCCAATGGAATATTATTTTTTTTTGTATTTCCTGGAAACTTTTCCACAAGCTAAGACCCCTTTCACACAAGGAAACTGAGTTGCCGGCAACTGAGAGTTTGTTGGCGAGAAGGGCGTGAAGAAAAAAAACATCCCCTCTCACCCATCTCTCCAACAAACTAGCTAGTTTATGGCA
Organism: Melangyna quadrimaculata; assembly: GCA_949320155.1. Taxonomy (NCBI): domain Eukaryota; kingdom Metazoa; phylum Arthropoda; class Insecta; order Diptera; family Syrphidae; genus Melangyna; species Melangyna quadrimaculata. The sequence continues at coordinate 83,395,460 of OX439484.1, read as the reverse complement.
ACTCAGATTCCTCGTGTGAAAGCAGTCTAAATTTCGTTTTCGGTTGGGGGTTCGGAGTTACTCCTTTTTGGCTCATATTACTCCAAAAGACTGCAAAAGTACTACCCCTTTTTGATTCAAATCTAATAATTTTATGTTGTAAGAAAAAGGAGATTTTTTTTAGATCAGTTTAAGAAACGAATGCGGCATTTACACGAATTAAAAAATTTCATTATTCCTGTCATTATGTACCTTTTTTTTGACATTATTGCAAAAAGAATCAATTTGCTCATTATTTTGTCATAATAATGACAGAAAAATGCCAACTTGTCACTCGTGTAAAGCCTGATCCACATCTGTGTCGCGTGTTGTGTTGTGGAGTCGTGTGTCGCTGTCATTCCATATATTTTATGCGTCACACTGCAACACAAATATGGTTCTACGCATATGAAATACATTAAAGCGATAGCGACACACGACTCCACAAAACAAATGACACAGATGTTGAACAGGCTTAGAGGTTCTCCCAAACCAGCTCGGAACATTCGCTATGTCCCGATCTACATTGCCCGATTTTTCCACGAAGATTTTTCCAGAAATCATGTGAAATGTACACATAGAACGACTTTTTCAATTAGATTTTTTCCTTGTCTTCTTCATTTTTTGATCGCTGTGCTCTTCATTTTTCATTGATATTCACTCATACCATTAAACGAACGGCACACTGACACCGAACACACACAAAAAACTGGAAAGAAGGTGAAAGAGAACATAAACAGACTGGAAAAATCGTTCGAGTTTTGTGGTACAAAGGATTTGATCCCTACCCTTGACTTTTCCCTCCCTTCACCAGTGAACAAAAGATCGGCACTGGAAAAATCGTTCAATGTAGACCGGGACTATGGACGGTTCTTTTTCGACCTCACTGGATTGTCAACATTTTTGACATTTTGATTGTCCCGGTCTACTGAACGTTTTTCCAGTGCCGATCTTTTGTTCGTTGGTGAAGGGAGTGAAACGTGAGGGGTAGGGATCAAATCGTTTGTACCCTTATGCTACATTTACACGGATGGCAAAATGCCATTATATCTATCAAATTATAGCCATTTTTCTTTTCATCGTGTAAACGCTCTAAATACTGGCAACATTTTTGCCAAAATAAAATGACTATGTGTAAACACTTTACTGACAGCATTTTCTGAAATTATGCCATTCTAGATAAGAATGAACTCATTCTTTTATGGCATGTTGCCAGTATTTTGAAATCTGCCATTATTTGAACTCGTGTAAAAGCATGTCATAAAAAAATTATTTTACCATTTTGTTGGTAAAAATATTGGCAACTTTGCCAACCTCTTCCTCTATTTCTTCTTCTAATGCTGGATTTACACGAATAATCCAGCATTAGAAGAAGAAATAGAGGAAGAGGTATTTGTCACATATACAGTGTATGTGAGTGAAGCAATTTTTGAGAACCAAGTGTCAAATCGTTAGCGTGTGATTAGAAAAACAAAGAAAAAAAAATTGGTACAAGTTAAAACCCAAAATAATATAACAATTACTTTGAAAAAAACAAATAATTTAAAGTGCATTAGATAGACATTGTGGTGATCTTATAAATTCAAAAAAAAACATGAAGTGCATTGTTCAGTGTTCTGGTAATCAACAAAACAAGGTGGATAAAAGCTTTTCCTTTCACAGGTGAATTTTATTATATTTTTCTCAAAAAAAGTGCTGTAATGTTTTTGTCTTTAGATGGATGAACTATTAAACAATATATTTAGAATGGGTTACACTTTAAATTAAGTCAAGAATACTATAATTTAGTTGAAAATGTGCACATAATTTTTTTGCTTGAATTTAAGAACCAGAAATGTCAAACGGAAATTCTCGTTAACAGGTGTGCATGAGATTATATTTGAGGTTGAAAGGCGCAACTATCTGTTAAGCGCCCTTCCTATGAGAAAATTATTTTTTGTTATTAAATCGATTTTTTACGTTTTAAGGTAGTAATAAAATATCAATTTGTTCCGTCGCCAAATTATAAGTTCATATTTTAATGTTAATTTGTCTGTTCAGTAAGGTGTCTATTTGGTTGTTCATGGTTATGTTTAAAGTTTAATCCATTATAAATAATATGTTCTTCGATAGTTAATTAATCTACATAAATACAAACAGTTAACAGCACTTGCTTTGAGAAAAATATAATAAAACTCACTGTTTTTTTGTTGATTGCTAAATAACTACAATGTCTATTTTATTCACTTGAAAAGGTTTGTCTTTTCAAAGTTTTTTTTTATATATATGTATCTTAATTTGTAACACTTTTTTATTGTTCTTTTTTAAAATCACACCAGCGATTTGACATATCAGATTGACAAATTGCTTCACGCACGTACTCTTTCTTTTTTTTAGAACATTCCACTAAAACAACTTCGGAAAATAACAAAAATGACTATTCTGATGGCGCCCTAGTGAGTTGCCTTCAAAGAGCACTCCGTCCCTGCTGTAATGCATTTGCGTTTGTGAGACCTCACACCATTTTAAAAACTGCTTCACTTTTTTCCAACAAGGGCAGTTCCTCTATTCCTTCTTCAAGTCCCGATCTACATTGCCCGATATTTCCACGAAGATTTTTCCAGAAATCGTGTGAAATGTACTCACAGAACGATTTTTTCCATGAGATTTTTTCCTTGTCTTCTTCATTTTTTATTTCTGTGCTCTTCATTTTGCATTGATATTCACTCACACCATCAACCCAATGGCACACTGGCACCGAACACACACCAAAAACTGGAAAGAGGGCGAAAGAGAACATAAACAGACTGGAAAAATCGTCTGAGTTTTGTGGTACAAACGATTTGATCCCTACCCCTCACTTTTCACTCCCTTCACCATCGAACAAAAGATCGGCACTGGAAAAATCGTTCAATGTAGACCGGGACTAAGTTTGTACCACAAAACTCGAACGATTTTTCCAGTCTGTTTATGTTCTCTTCCGCCTTCTTTCCATTTTGTTGTGTGTGTTCGGTCTCAGTGTGCCGTTCGTTTGATGGTGTGAGTGAATCTCAATCATAGATAAACAAATAAAGATACAAATCTTTGGCTGTCAATCCGGTTTGCCTACAAGCTAAAAGGTGGGTTTAGCCGTGGTGGAAATCAGTAAGTTTTACTAGTGTGCTTTAAAACACGCATACTAGTGCAACTTACTGATTTCCACCACCGTAACTTTGTTGTTGGATTTCACATTTATTCATGGACACAGAATTAAATTACAAAAACAACAATGTAAACAAATGGGTTTTGGGGGGTAAAACGTACGAAAGATGTGTGCCTTTATATTGTTTATCTATGATCTCAATGAAACACGAAGAGCACAGCAATAAAAAAAATGAAGAAGACAAGGAAAAAATCTTATGGAAAAATCGTTCTGTGTGTACATTTCACATGATTTCTGGAAAAATCTTTGTGGAAAAATCAGGCAATGTAGATCGGGACATTTCAGCTGGAGCCTGATTTGAGTTTGTCGGCAACGCGCGGTACCCGCGTGACATTTTTGAATGGGGATTTTTACCGAATTGTCAAACTCAAAACTGACAGCCAAAATTTTGGGTTAATGACATTTGTGCGTTCTTTTTTTTCTAACTAGTTCACCTTCATCGTTCTTTTAATAAGAAAAAGTAACTTTGAGTTTTCATTTTGGGGTTAGATTGTGTTTGCTTTTCGTCTTCCGATTTGGAATTGTTTTCAATTTTATAATAGGGGTATTCACGATCCAATGCAACTGGCCTAGTATCATTGTAAAAGTGCAAAAGTGTAAAATCTTACAACACTACAACAACAAAATATACAAGGTGCAATCTTACAACAGTTTCGCACTTTAGCAATACCCGAAACCTATTGCAACAGAAAAATACAACATTGTAAAATTTGTAAATTGTGTTTTGGACAGCTCACTCATTCTTGATTACGTTAAACAGAAACAAAGGTATGTTCATTGGATACATGTTCATTGGATTGATGTGACGTCGTCATCATCTTTTACTATTATTTCCATTTAAAATTCGGACAATAATTAAGATTTGGTAATATTTTCTTTTTCCGTTTTTTTGGCATCTTTTTATGAACAAAATTTAAATTAAATCAAATTGAAATTTTCAGATATGTTCGAAACAAAAACAAATAACAAATGTCAAACTAATTTTGACATTTGCTTTAGTGTTGCAAGAAGATAAGAAAAGTGCGTTCACGATCCACTTAAAAAAAATAAAATTTCGCACTTTTACTAGGCTCTTTGCACCAGATCGTGAATACCCCTAATAATTAATTATAAATTTAATTGTTTTATTATTGAATTTGATATTTGGAATTGTTTTCTGAATAATTCACTTTTCATTGAAATTTTATTCATCCGCTTGGGTCAATTTTTTAATAAAGAAATGTGTGGCTCATAAAAAATTAACAAAAAAAGCAAAAACAAATTACAAATGTTTTGTATTGCGATTCAATTTCATGCAAAAATGAAGTTGATAGTTATTTAATTTGTAGGAACCATGCATTTTTGGTAGTGAATTATTTATCAATAAATTTAACGCAATCAAAATTTTGTCTTTTGTTTATTATTTCTTATTTTTTCGATTTTTTTTTCAACCCCATCCCATTTTATTAACTTTGATCGTTCTTAAAAAAAAGTTATTTTTTTCCAAAAATGCATGGTTCCTACAAATTAAATAACTATCAACTTCATTTTTGCATGAAATTGAATAGCAATACAAAGCATTTCTAATTTGTTTTAGCTTTTTTTGTTAATTTTTTATGAGCCACACATTTCTTTATTAAAAAATTGACCCAAGCGGATGAATAAAATTTCGATGAAAGTGAACTATTCAGAAAACAATTCCAAATATCGAATTCAATAATAAAACAATTAAATTTATAATTAATTATTATAAAATTGGAAACAATTCCAAATCGGAAGACGAAAAGCAAACACAATCTAACCCCAAAATGAAAACTCAAAGTAACTTTTTCTTATTAAAAGAACGATGAAGGTGAACTAGTTAGAAAAAAAAAGAACGCACAAATGTCATTAACCCAAAATTTTGGCTGTGAGTTTTGAGTTTGACAATTCGGTAAAAATCCCCATTGCGGTTGTGGAAAAGGACATACAACAAACATGGCCACACCAGCAGATGAAAGAAATATAGAAATTAAAGCACGAATTGGCTTGGATTCTGAGTTTGAAAAGAAAGTGGATATTGCTAAAAAACTAACATCATCTGAAGGCGAACTGCTTGTTCAGAAAGATATTTTTTTCAACTCGCAAACTGGACGCTTAAAGTTGCGCTATACAGAGAATGCAAAGGCGCAATTAGTGTACTATGATAGACCGGATATCGCAGGGCCTAAACTTTCAAAATTCAATGTAATTACCATCGACGAACCGCAAATATTGGAGAAAATTCTTGCAGCAAGTAATGGGACAAGAGGTATTTTAAAGAAACATCGATATTTATTCATTTACAAAAACACGAGGATTCACATGGACAAAGTGGATGGTTTGGGAAATTTCATGGAGTTTGAGGTCTGCCTGAAACCTGAACAGACTATTGATGAAGGCCAAGCTTTTGCTGAGGAATTAATGAAATTATTCGAAATAAAGAATGAGGACCTTATGACTGGGGCGTACTTTGATGTTAAAAATTGAAAAAGAATAGGGTTATACTGTTGCTTAGAATTTGTTAATTTTCAAATAGAAAATATTGTGATAGTTTGAATAAAATAGAAAGGATCGTTTTTGTTTAAAAATTAAATAGTCTTATATTATACAGTAATAATAAATTGAGCTTATCCAGCACTTAAGGCCGTTTTGTTTAGAATGTGCTCTTGCTTATATCGACTCAGTATTATTTATGTCGTTAGAGGTTCGAAGTTACTCCTTTTTGACTCTACTTCAAAATATTTCGATTGGCTGTTCCGAGTAATGTTTTCGGAATTATTTTCTGTTACGGATTTTATAAAGGAGTAGACCTAGAACACACATATACATATAAACTCTTTCATCGGATATCTTGTCAAATTAATTTTACTCGACTGAAAATGCAAACTACCTATACATAAATATCAGACAATTTACTGACACATAATTTTTCGCAAATTAGTTTTGGAACAACAGAAAATAATTCGATTGGAATCAAAAAGGAGTAGTACTGTTCCGAAATCCAATCGAAAACGGCATTAAATTGAAATTGATATTCAATTTCGTTTCAGTTTTCTTCCTGATGTCTATTTCTTGAATCTCTTCATTCGGATTTTGTCTCATTTCTATAAACTATGCTAAAGAGCTGTTGTTGAGGATGATGTTGAAATTATGATAATGGTCATAATTAATTGGCCGTCTTCGTTCAACTTGGTTTTTGGTGTAAACTCTGTCCCCCATATTAATAAACGAAGCTAGCGGCGACTTATCTTTAACTCGCGGATTAGGAGTAAGATTTCTGCCACTTGCGAGCTAGCTAAACCACCAAGGAAGGTAGTTAAGCGAAAGGGGTCTTACCCAGCTCGTAAGTGGCAGTTATCATACTCCTAATCCACGAGTTAAAGATAGCTTGGTTTATTAATATGGGGGTGTGAGTTTAATTTTATTTAGCGAGTAGTAACGTTACTAGCATCACAGCTCCCAGCCTCAGGTCGCGCTTTTAAAGTAACATTTGAACAGTTGCTGGATAGGTATTATTTATTTTAAGTATACATAGTACAGTTTGGACTGGATAAAAAAGAAATTAATTATTAGGTACCTACATTGTATTAAAAAATATGTATTTTGTTAATCTCCAACAAAAATCATACATTAAATCATATTTTATTTCCTCAATCAACAGTGACTTGAAGTTAAAATAAATAAAGAAGTAATAGTAGTAAGTTATAGGCATCTCTTAACTCACTTTTTTGTTTGTCTTAAATAGTCTGTGTTAAAATGCATTCATGCAATCAAACAAACACAAATATATTCTTATTAATTTATAAGCATTCGCACTATTTGAGAAAAATGTAATACAATATTTTTATTTCTACAATTTAAATCAGTTCATGTGCTCCCTACATAGTTTTTTCTAAAATAAGGTCGGTTTTCTTAATAAATTGTGTTGCAATTCGCATAAAACAAAGTAAATAAATATTATGAGATAATAGCAAAAGTGTGAGAAAATGTTTTAACCTAATGAGCCACCACTCTCTGGGTCAATTTTAAACCAACTTTGGGGGAAAATTAATGTACACATGAACTGATTTCATGGTGTCCATTATTTTTCAAAATAAATTTCCCTGACTTTCCCTGACCAAAAAAAAAAATTCATTAGTATGTACGTATTAATATTGCACAAATATTGCACAAAGTGGTAGAAAATGTACGTATTTGAATGGAGTTAATTAAACCTTAGGCAAAAGGTTTAATTTATTTTTCAAAGATCTATCTGAAGGTATACATAACGGCTTGCATTTAAAGTGAAAAATAATAACTGCATGAATTTAAAAAAAAAATTGTTTTGCTTAACAAAAGGGACGACTATACCTATGCAATGTAGTTCATAGTAATGAATGACCATTTAAATAAAATGCTTTGAAATCATATGTATAATTTTTGCAATGTTAAAATTTAATAGTTTTTTTCTTTTAAATAAATCAAAATGTATTAATTCAGGTATGCAGAAACAGTATGAAGAAATAAGTAAAAAGAAATAATCGTACTTGAAATATAAACTTGAACGCGTTGGTTGAACCTCACAGTCAAAGCACCAATAAGAACGGCCTTCATATCATATAAAGGTATTTGTTTATGCATACCTTATCCGTTAACCGTTTGTCCAAATTCGCTGTGTGACAAAAGTTATTTAATTTTGATTAAAATGAGTTTATGGGTAACAAATCCTTTTTCCCTTAGTTTTTCTTTAATATTTTGTGTATTTTTAGCTCGATTTAAGCCATTTATGGAATTAAGTTCTTTGAACCCATGATAGAATACCTGAATTTTTAAAGTTATGTTTAGGGGTCGCAAGCATCAATTAAATGCAAAAAGCTGTTTTTGGAGCATTTAATTTGTAAAAAAAAAACAAATATTAGTTTTTAAATAATGTTTTTGGTGTCAAAACCATCTCTGGAAAAAATCAAAAGATATCAATTTTTACCTCATTTATCAGAATAAAAATAGGTATTGTTTTTAATCTTTTGCAATTCGTAAAAGTAAGACAAAACAACTAACAAAACGACCCTCAAAACCACCATTATATATTATTATAAGGGGTTGAAATATGTTTAGCTTATTCCTTATTTAGTAACGAAAAAATTGGGATTACATTTATATCGGGCTGACGGGTCCGTTGTTCGTTTGGTACCTACTAAAAGATTTTTAACTCAGTCAGTTTCTTACCTATTTTAAGTTACTTTTAAGTAAGTCTCTGTTTTATCATATACTAAAATCACAAATCCAGGTCCTTATGTTACACAAAAATCACTAAATAGTCCGAAATCAAACCCAGGTCGTCGTTTTTGAACGAGTAGACAAAAAAAACATGTTTGCACTAAATCTTCGTTTTCACTATCGTTATTTTAGATAAACTGTTAAACTTGTACTTGATTTTGTAGCTTGAGCAAAAAATGTTCTTTTTCTGAAATGTTATTCACCTATGAAAAACCACAGACACTTAAAATCGGTAAAAAACTGACTGAGATAAAAATATTTTTGTACCATAAAAAGAAGTTAATATTTGTTTGTTTGATCTATTTAGGAATCATTTCGTAAAAAATGTACAGCCATTTTCTTCGTTACTAAATAAAGAATAAGTTAAACAAAATTTAACCCCTAATAGTATATATAAGGGTGGTTTGTGAGTGGTTTTGTGGGTTGTTTTGTCCAATTTTTACGAATTGCAATTTAAAACCTTGAAAATAATACCCATTTTTATTACGTTAAATGAGATATAAATTGATGTTTGTTTGTTTTCCAGATATGATTTTGACATAAAAACTATTATTTAAAAGCCAATATTTGTATTTTTTACAAATTAAATACGCCAAAAAATGCTTTTTCCATAAAATGGATGGTTGCCGTAAACATAATTTTGAAAATCTGAAAAATTTCAGGTAGTGTGTCATGGGTTCAAAGAATTTAATTCCAAAAAATAACATACAGCTAATTTGGACAAACGGTTAACGGATAATGAATGCATAAACATGTACCTATATATACGATATGAAGGCCGTTCTTATTGGTGCTGGGCCCACGCTCCATACATCTTTGCGCATTGTCCTTTAACAGTTAGTTTTTTTTATTTTTTGCCTCTTATTGGCCGCGATCGGAAACCTACGCTATGCTATCTAAAGGTCGATTCACAATGGAACGAGTAAACCCGACGAGAGCGTGCTTTATTCGCTGTCATTTTTTTCAAGTTATAAAATCGTTTCCCAATTCACAATGCGACGAGTTTCTTGACGACGAGTTTTTTGGTAGCGTTAAATTATTTATTATTTTTCTTCTTGCTGAGCAGTGTGCGTTCAAAGTAATGAAAAAATCAAACTGAAATAACTTTTATTATTTAAATATTATGTAATTATAATTTAAATATTATAAACTGTCCCCCTTATTTATAAAGAAAAAAAAAATTATTTAAGCTGCCGTGTTTAGGAAAACTACACCATGGAATTAGAATGTTTCGGACTCAAATGGAGCAGTAAGCAATTGCCTTTAATTTGAGTCCACAAAATTCTTATTCCATGGTGTAGTTTTCCTAAACACGGTAGCTGAAATAACTATTTTTTTTCGTCGCATTGTAAATCGATCTTAAGATAGTTTCGTATCCATATAGGTTTTCGAACGGATTGGTTCTTTTTGACATTTCGCTTGGGATAGAAGCGTACACATATCTACCAAAATATTTCAGATAGCATGGATAGCTATCCAACAGCAAAAGCTGTTTTTCACACGGGATTCCAACAACACGAACCTATCTGGATAGCTTTACATAGGTTTCCGACCGCGGCCATTACTGTACGAAATAACACAAAGTGCAGTTAGTTGCGTTTCACTCATTTCTTTTTGACATATCCACAGGTATTGCAAAAGATACGAAATAAATAATTTTAAACAGAGATGTAATCAAAACGAAATGTTCGATCAGAAAAAAGTTTCTTATGAGAGAAATTGAAAAAGGAGTTCAGTGAATTTTTAAAAATTGATATGGAAAAAATTTTCCCTGACCAAATTTTGTTCCCTGACTTTCCAGTTTAGCGGACACCATGGATTTTATTTATTGTAGTAAATTTTTCAGGGCGTTGATAAAACGTATGTGCAAAGCCACATCATTTTATCAAAATTGATAGTTTACACCGTTACATAAATAACTTTCATCTTTAAATTGTTGCATTCAATTTTTTCTACAAATTATGTAAGCCAATTTCTTTCAGGTTAATTGGTTGGCGACTTAAAAATGTTTCCAAAGTTTTTCCCATTTTATTTCCATACATTTTGTATCGGCTAAAAACGAACCAATCGTGTTTAGTATAACCCACCCTAACGAGTTCCAGTGATTTGTTTCAAAACGCAAGTCTGCATGTTTTTTTTTTTAGGTTTTCAGCCTAAAGCAATACATACACTTTTCTAAAAAAAAAACAGATATCAAAGAGTCTAAGAAAAATAGGATCTGACCGGGTACAATTGATTCATGAAATGTTATTGCTGGTTCGACGCAGAATTTTATCCTGTACAACATATCCAAAGTTGCCCAAAATGCCCTCATTGGCTTTTTGTATAGATGCATTTAAAGAGGTGAAGAAGAGGGGGAGGCGGGAGTTTATCAAGTTGAAAATTTATTGTAATACAATCTAATCATATGACACGTTTTAAGGGTGCTTTTTAACGCTGATTCTAAAGAGATACTGAAGAGATACATGTAGATATCCTGTAGAAAGTTAAAGTCCTTTTTATGGAATGATGATTTTTTTTAAGTACAACAAGTAAAATATTACCCAAAACCTTTTTAAAATACATGGGATATTAAGGAAATTTGGTATAAATGGTTCATTTGGCATGTTTACCAAGAATCAAAAGAGTTCTTTAAAATATTTTTGGTCACTCTTTTGATACTTTGGTAACAGTTTTGGTATCTTTTGCGTATGTTGTAGAGGAGGAAATTCTGCGTCGATACCAGCAATAAAATTTCATGAATTAATTTGTTCCCACTTACCTATATTAAGTTTTCTATCTTTCCTAGACTATCAATAAGTCATCGAGAAAAAGGTTTTATAATAACGCATTTAAGCTTGATTTGAAATTAACTTAAAGAAAAATCTACAATTTAAAATACTCTTATTTTTTTATTTAGCCAATAATCTAACAAAATGATGAATTTATTAAAAAAAGTAATTGCATATGAGATTGAAATAAGAAAGATTGGTGATAAAACGACTAGGGTGCTATTCGGTTTGTTTTTATTAAATATCTTTAAGTAATATTAGTTTAAAAAACAAAAAGTTACAAGTTTTCAAAAATTGAAATAAAAATGTACTTTCGCAGAAATATTAGGCACGTTTAGAAAAAATGAGATCTTACAAATTTTATTCCGCCAAAATGTGAGGACGCTAATCTAAGAATTTGTCTCATTACAAGTTTTAAAAAAATTGATACAAAACGTTCAGGAAAATGCAATCTCAATCATTTTGATCGTTCAAAAAGAATTTGCTTTAGTCTTAAGTATTTGACAGAAAAACAATTAATTAAATTTCTCATGTCGTTTTCGGTTGGAGATTCGGAAGTACTCCTTTTTCACTCCGCTTACTCCAAAGTAATTCGATTGGCTGTTGCGAGTAATGTTTTCGGAGTGTTTTTCTACTCCGGATTTTATAAAGGAGTAGACCCGGAACACACATATACATATAAATCCTTTCATCCAATTATTATTATTATTACTCGACCGAACGTTCAAAGATCAAAGTATACATAAATATCACACAATTTACTCACACACACATAAATATCTCGCAAATTAGTATTGAAACACCAGAAAACAATTCGATTGGAATCAAAAAGGACTATTACTGTTCCGAAATCCAATCCAAAACGACATCAGCTGAGATCTCCGAAATATAAACTGAAAAAATGGGTACGACTGGATTGCACAAAACTTGCTCTCGTAGCTAACAACTTTAATGTAGCTTGAAATAGACAATGTACATATTTGTTGGTTCCATAACATTATGATATCATTAAAAAAAAAGTTTTAAAAACAATTTAATATATAAATGATTACTATGAATTATTATAAATTCATAAGATAAAGCTCAAAAAAAAAGGATGCCATCTGATTTGCTTAATGAAAAAAAAAATTCAAAAATCGTTAGAGCGGTTTTTTTTTAAATTAATTTTTTATATATAAAAAATGTCGAACATTTTTTTAAATAAAATTTGGTATGCCAACTTTTAGTATTTAATAAAATACAATTTTTACAAAATAAAAAAAAATTCATTAGCCCGTTTTCAAGATATTGAATTTTCAAAAAAAAATTTTAATATTTTTTTAAAAATCCAAAAATTATTTTTTCGAAAATTTTTCTATGCAAAATTGTAAGCGACCATTTGTATACAAATTTTGGTTTAAATCGGTGGTTTTTGAAATAAATCAATTTTTTTATATTGGTTGTATGACAGGTACCGTTTTTTTTTTTGAGCTAACAAAAATTTCAATTTCCCCTCTAGGGAATCCCCTAAGATCCTTAAGTCCAAAGTTTGAAAAAGCTGGTTGAGCCAGGTTGAGGTACAGACAGACGGACAGACAGAATTGCCATACCCACTTTTTCGCCTTAATCGTGAGAGCTAATCGTTAACTCAAATTTTTTTTGCACGAATACTAAACTTGCCCTATAGATACTACGTATATCGCAAGTAGAAATGAGATCTCATACATTTTTCATCATCAACAAAAAAAAAAAAAACAAAAACAATATTTTTTTTTTTTAATTTTGCTGAGGAATCCTGTTCATATTTGTGAAATTATTGAGATCTTTTTACTTAAACAAAGTAAATACTCTTAAGACCAAATTTATCCAGTTTCAATTAAATTTAAATTAAAAATTACTAATTGATTAAATTTAAATATTTTTATTTATTCACCTTCTTTATAGATTTTAAATCATAATTCCTCATTTAACTAATTGTTTAATTAACTTAAATCGGTTTTAGCTAAAACGACAAAATCCACCATTTGGATTTGAATTCAGTGCACCAAAAATGTTCTGAAAAGTATAATTTGATTTTCCAGCAGAAAGTATTTTGAATTTTGTCGGCTTTGTTATTTAAATCGCACTTTCAAATTACAAAAAAAAAAGAAGGCTGTCAACGCTAATTGAGAGTGAATAAACAGAATAATGTGAAATGAAAAATGTTTAGTGCTAAATTTATCAGTCATAATCAAAAAAACCCAAGAATATTTTTAAAACCCATTTAAATTTAAAGAAGCCACTTAAGGAGAGATATTTAAATAAAGATAAGTGAATGAGCCAAACAATTAATCTGGTATTCTGAATGATACTAACTATTATAGTAAAAGCGATTGTAGTTAAAACGGCACAATTCAGTTTTTTGACTGTGAAAAATTTGGCCCTTATTCTAATTTAAAAAAAAATTATTTGTATGGCTTAAAATAGTGTGTGTTGCTCTTTGATGATAAAATTCTTTGTTAAATAAAAACATAATAATATAGTTTACGTATACAAGATTCTTACATAATATAGAATTATAAAATAAAAACAGGGATAATACTTGCATGTATGATAGTGACTAGGATATTTTTTAGGTAGTGTAATAATAATGTATATACGAATAAGGAAAAGTTGGAGCCGATGTTTTTAACAATAAGATCCTATTAAACTTATCGAAACTGATTCAGTCAGCGGAACCGGTGCTGATATAGGTTTCCAATACCACCAATTGTAACTTACTTTAGGAATAGAAAAAAAAATGTATACATAATTTGAAAAAGCAACAAGGAAAAAATTTGAAATACTTACAGACAAAAGATTGCGGCAAGCGAATCGATAAAGTACGGCACTTATGACGACATTCTGGAGTTGGTCGTAATATAATAAAACGCGTTCCTGACGCTTGCTGGACATACATATTTGAGCATTCAGTGTCTGGTAGTGTGTATGACGCAGCATTTGATGTATCCATCATAACATAACGTTCCAAGGCTATACCAGTTTTTGGAAGACGTTGTGGCTTTTCGAATAATTGACGAATAAGTCGTGCAGGTTGCATTCGATTACATCGCCAAAGATTATGACTTGGTGTTAGGTGGGTATGGTTGAAATCGTTAAACAGTTCATCGAGATTGGTGATTTCACGATTTGTAGATTGTACGCGGAATGCATCACGTTGAAATATGTCTCTATTGTTATTGTAAAGCTCATAAACATCTCTAGGTTCTATGTATTTCTGTTGTATCTATTTATATCAAAAAATAAATAAGTTTTAGTCAGTTAAAACTGTGGAGCTTTTTAAATACAAAAATATGGTTACAAAATGTTGGTTTAAAGAAAATAATATGAGCTGCATTTTCTTATAGTCCAGATCTGGTCTGGGGTTGATCATGATAATAAAACAAACAGAATAAAACAAAGAACATCTATTTCTTTCTTATTATTCAATAGTGCAGGTAAAATAGTAGACAAAACCCTTCAAAAAAATAATAATTCCTATACCAGAATCAAGAATCAAAAGAGGCTATTTTGATTCTTGAACCATTTTGATTATTGTTCTAATTTATATGCACAAAATTAAATTACTATAAATTATGTATCTATTAGTTATAAAATTTGTAAATTGTAAACTAAATGGCTTTTAAAGCTAAACAAACTACATTCTATCATTCACTCATTAGAGAAGAAATGAATGTACAGAAGGAAATGCTTAGGGTTTGTGATAAGATAAGTATTTGAAATCTAAACCCAAAAGCAACGCTGTATACATGTAATTTCGTATGCAAATCCAATCCAAAACGCATCTGGTAGGAAGTAAAATGCAGCTATTTTTAAAATCAGACAGTTTTGTATATACTAAAAAAAACCAGTACACTACAAGTAATTGATGCTTTTGGCACCAACATTTTATATATTTAATCTTAATCTTAGTCTCGTCTTTCTATTATATAAAGACGAAACAAATATTTTGTTCCTTCGCGCATAACTCATAAAGTATTTAACTGATTTACATGAAACAAATTTTATAATATTCTTTATGTCTATAAGATGGTTGAAGGCTAGTTTTCATTTCTTAATTTGTTTGATTTTTCAGAACATTATTGTTTTTTAATTTTTTGTCACCTTTTTTCTAAGAGTTTGTCCCAAATATTCACTCATGCTCTCAAAACGGTTCGATATATTATCCGGAAGCTTTAAAATAAAAAAAAATACATAGATTTGAAGGTATGCAAATATCAACAAACTCCTTTTTTAAAGTTTGCGAAGCAACGCGAGCAAGGGTCGGCTAGTGTTATTATATTATTTATTGAATGAAAAATTATTTTTTAATGCAAGACAAAGCAAGTAACACCAAAAATAGGTAGACTTTCTTTTAAAATTTGGAGAAGTTCTTAATTTTCAAAAACAGCTAAAATAATTGGGGCCTTGAGAAAAACTTGAGCTTTTAATGTTTACATTCGCATACCAACTGATGGGACAATAATTATTTAAAATTGTTTCGTCAATTCTGTTATCTACTAGATAATTATGAAAAATCTTTTAGGAAACAAGGGATGAATTTAACAATGAAGTGACAAAAACGAACCATCCATTTCTGGTATGCAATGCTTAAACTCTTGGGGTATTGAAATTTTAAGCGCGTACCGATTAAAAATGGACCCTATCGATTAAATAGAGGGATACCTTTTTTGACACAAGTGTATCTGGCTGGCTATTTAATATCATTTCTATTTTTTAAGCTTGAAGCTAATTCATTCATTCCTTCTTATTGAGAATTGAAAGACAAAAACTGAACCGTGTATTTATTAGATAGGGCGATTTTGATTGGCATGGTTTTTAATAACAATGTACATTTTATTGTTTCATAAACTCGATGCTTTTTTCCTTCAAAAGCCAAAAACCTAAATCATGGATGACACCAGCATCGAGGAAACTGCAAAATGAAACTATAAAGCCAATAACTCTTCAAAGTGTGTGGGTTTCCAAAAACGATTCTTAACATATCTCACCTTCGCGCATAAATTTGGAATGAGTGGAATTATCTGATAAGCCTTATCGCCAATAATTCTAGGTAGATTTTTCCTTGAATTTTCTAAGGAAAATGTCGTCAAATCTTCTCCGAAAATTAGATTGACCTTTTATTTTTTGAAAATGGAGATGATACGATGAAAATTTTGTTCCCGATAAGGCTGAATATGTTTCGACTTTTGAGCTTTTTGGATACGATTCTAAAGATTCAAAATGAAAAGTGTTAAGGTTTTTTGAGAATTGTCTAATGTTTTATGCCTCTAGTGCGTTTATAGACCTTAGAAGATTGAATTTACGTTGTGCCACGCTGATACTCTTCGAGAGCGCGTTAAATAAGAAAATATTGATGTGTGTACAAAGAAATAAAAGCCCCAGTTTTAAACAAATTCATACATTCAGATACTCGTTCCTCATAACACTTCGGTACAATTAATCATGTCTACACTTCTAATAATTCATTTAATATCCAGATAGAGGTAAGCTTCGGCTATTAAACAATTTTACATCAAAGCAATATAACATCAATTCTAATTGGCAAATTGCCAATTGGAGCAAGTTGTTTTACGAGATAAAAACATAAATGTTCAACTTTTTAAATCAATACCAATAATACCTTAAACACAAAAGGCACAAACTCAGTTGTCTTGTCCATGTTTGTCAAATCCAATACATTTTTCACATTTGCACATGGATCGCAATTTAGGTCATCGACTTGAAAGAACGGATTCATCATTAAACACGATTCGTCATAGAGTTCGGTTAATCCGGGAAATTTCTTAATTACTGGCAGTGTCATCTTTCTCCAAACCTTCATCCCAGGATATATGAATGTCTGTATGTTGCGTAGAACAATTGTAGATGCTTCATTCTTATAAGATATAAATATACACGCAATGGCTACATAGAATATCCAGAATAAAATTTTTCGCTTTCGGTCGATAATTTGTTTCAATATTTCGGCTTTGATAAATGCAACATCATTATTAGAGCTATTATTGTTGACATTGATATTGCTGGATGATCGATTTTGTTCGAAATTCTGAAATAGTACGTAATTGTCGAATTGAAATGCACGGATATTGCAATGTTGTTCTGCAATTGATTTCATTAAACGCAAGTTTTCAATGTATTTTGTTATCACTTGATGTCTTGATAGATTAGTAAAATTTATATCAATGTTTTCCATTGTGGTGATTTGATTTTATTGCGATGGGATTACACGTAGCATTAGCATTTAATAAAATTTTTTTCAATTACATTTTCTTTTGCGAAAATTATTTCGTTACTTGACTGCGGAGGGTATAGGTGTAGTGTACTGAAGTTAAATTTTTGTTTGTTTTTGGCAGATGTTTGATGCAGTGCTGATGGATCATGGGCAAAATACCTTTTTGTGGGAATTTTGCGCTCCAAAAACTGTTTTGATTGGAAAGTTTGTCCGGTTTGACATTTAATCGATTTTGGCATTGCCGATTTTTTGTTTTTCTAAATATAATTATGACATTTGGAAGGTTTAACCCTTCAAGCAAGCGAGCTCGTTTTCGGTCCGCAAACGTAACAAACAACGTATGGACGACTTCGTATTCGGATCCAAATACGGATCGAAAAACTGCGTTTTGTGGCTCAAATTAGTATGGAAATTAGAATCACCACGGAGCCATTATGTGAATGTATTGTGAGAGAGAGAGTTTTTCAATTCACCATACTCGGAGAACCGAAACCAAATGGAATCTAAAACGGTTCCAAAAAAATGAATGAATTGAGGCATACCCAACCCAAAAGTATTAAAAAAAACTTCCCATCTAGTCCAGTTTCTCCATTGCCTACAAAAATAAAACAAACTGAATTTTTTCATTTCAAGAGTTTTTTTTATTTATCATTCATAAAAGGTTTTCTAAAGACTATTTCGCACTAATAAACATGACATATTTCCACAAATATAAATTTACATTTAATAAATAGAAACTTGCATTTCTGATTGGAAATGTTTAAAAGTGTTAACAAGAAAAAAGAGATAAAAAAGCAACCGTCTTCGCCACGCTACCTACAAAACTGAACTAAAAAAAAAAGTGGTGGAAATTAAGGCAAAATGATTGTATACTTCGCCTATACTCTCTCTATTTCTCGATGCTTGAAAAAAATACTCTCGATTCTCGTTCTTTTTACATGCGTACACAGAAAATTTGTTATTGTGTGTGAGACACTCATTTTTTTTGGAGTCCCAAGTGAACCGAGAAATTTGGGTCCGTGATTTTGCTTGAAGGGAACTGACATGTTCCTTGAGTTTCGAAAGATTTTATTTCCCACTGGAAATATTTCTTTTACCCTGAGGCTACACGGGCAAGTACTGGCAAGCAAGTTGCTATACAAACACATTTTTTTACTAATACATACAAACCTAAGCAACTTGCTCGTCAACTGGCATGGAATGTCTGAAGCCAGTAGAGAAGCAAGTTGAAAGGCAGGTGGACTCGTTCAGACTTGTATATAAAGCGATATCTAGATAGCTTTTCGTGGAATATTTGGAATTGAATATTCAACTTTTAATGAGGAGAGGGACCAAGAAATTTTAACATTTCAAAAATAGGCAACAACTGTCAAATATGATTGAAGGATGGCTATGATTATGATGAATTATACAAATCATCTTTAAAATCCTAATTTTGTGAGTGTTTATTTTTTTGCTTGGAAAAAATGAGAGTTTTGGGGATGACATTATTTGGAACATTCTGTTACCGATTTGCAAGTCATAGGCTGTCAAATTTAACTGAAACATTGCTAAGGAGATGATGAATTGAAAAAACTTAAAGAAATCTGAATCTGAATCTTGCGCGGGAAAATGTGATTTTAGCGCTTTTGTGTGACATTTGGAACGAAATATTCCTCATACGACATAATTTAGTTTCTTAGCTATCTGCCAAGGTATGAATTGTCAAATTCCATTTAAGGATGCCTATGATTATGATGGATTAAAAATCATCCAAAAAATGGGATTTTTTAAAGAATTTATTATAAAAAAAATCGAAATTTTGGAAATTAAATTTTTAAATTAAAAACCGAAATTTATGATTCAGATGAAGTATAAACCCATGGGAGATTGCGACTTTGTGGTTTTATTTTCATTTTCGTCATTAAAGAACGATTTACCATATTTTAAGCAATTTTAATCAAAATGTAAGATCAAATCCTAGAGAGGCTAGCAGAACGTGGCCAATAAACAACTTGAAAGCAACTTGCCCGGCAACTTGCCTAGCAAACCTAAAGGTTAAACCGCACTAGGCGGAACTGCACTGCAGCGGAACTGCGATTCAAAATAATTTGTATGAAATTGTATGAAGTTCAGTTGCCGCTTAGTGCGATATAGTTCATACAATTTCATACAAATAATGTTTTGCCGCGTCGTGAAGTGTAGTTCCGCTGAAGTTGTGTGCGGTCTAACCTTAAGAGTTGAATTTAGCCCAAAGTAAAGTTTTAATTTATAAAAACAATGGACCTTAAACGAATTTTGGGTCCAATTTATCCTAAAGTCGAGTTTATTCTATACAACAAAATCCAATATAAGCTAGATTAAATTTGACTCAAAATTAGTTTATTACTTAGGGACAATATTTTGTTTAGTTTTCTATTCTTGGAGATAGAAAAGGAAATTTGAAGTTTGTGGACAGAAAAGGGAATTTTCAGCCTGTTTAAGGGATTTTTTTTTAATTTGCCCCTGATCACTAGTTTTGGTTGAAAAAGTCCAATGTGGGATGAAGAAATAGGTCTGTTTGGCAACTTGAAATTTATCGCAAAATTCTGTCAAAACCCATATAAAAAAAACATTTTTGTGAAACTTGGTGAAAATGTCAAGCCAGGCATAAGGTTTGTTCAAAGATGCTTTCCGAAAAGTTCGGAACAGAAAACTATAAGGGCCACCGCCCACTAGGCAACTTAAAGTTGCTCCCGATCTAATTACATTGGGTTATATGGGAGAGCGCCCACTAGGCAATTTTGTTGCCGGCAACTTTAAGTTGCTCGCGGAACTTTGTTGCCGGCAACACTGAGCAACTTAAAGTTGCTTGAGCAACTTTTTGTTGCCGGCAACTGTCAGAAATAAGACACCATGCCACCAAACGTCATTTACATTTTGTCATACATTTTTTTACATCGAAAAAAGAATTCCCTGAGTTCCGTACGCAAAAAAAATCAAAGTTTGTTTTAGTTAAAATATTAAATGCAATTAAATAATAAAATTTCAGTTCTTCAGAACCCAAGTACTATGTAAATACATGTGTATAATTAATAGTTTTTCGAAAACCAAACAAATTATATAAAAAAAAACTCAGAGCCGTTCATGAAGATTTCATCCAAGTTCTTGAAGGACAAAATCAGACATTAAAATTATTGTCTGAAAATAAATTTAAACCTTCTTTTAAAACTCTGCAACAGTTAATAAATGGTCATGAATACACTCCCCATTATATTCATCTTCAATTTAAATTTTTATTTTGAACTTTGTAATCAAAAGCTTTGAAAATAATTTGTTTCCATTTTCCAGATCTACGAGATCATTTAAAACACTCCACGGAGCCAACAAAGAAGAAAGAGGATATATAATACTTGAAAGATACTTGGTCAGCACTGTTCCTTTTCCTTGCAAAATATAACATATCTTCATATATATCTTCATAGCAATATCGACAAAGTGCATTGATTTCACGGAGCAGAAAATAATTAAAAATTCAATTAAATCACACCAGCACGACAAAGAAGAAATCGATGACGACGGTGGATGATAACGAAGAAAATTGCTGATCTCCATCTTGCGCAATGTCGTTGGTTTTACTTATGACCACTGCCAGAAGACAACCGCAGGCTTTGGTTGGCATTCACGATCAGTTCATACCGTCATCGGTATTAGTGCTGGTGCGACTGCCTAAAGTCTATTTTAAATTGAAGAAACACCGAACAACTACAAAAGCAGGCTTATCATTTGCTGGCTAAGTGCGTAGCTGCGCTGTGTTCAAAGCAGTACCAAAGCATCAGCCTACTAGCATCTCAGTTGCTCATGATCTGGAAAAGTCGCAGGCGGGTGACACTACAATTGGTCGTTTGTCTACTCACAATCGGACTGATAGGATGGCATTTCGATTTGAGTTCTATATATTGATACAGGTAACCCCTAGAAAAATTTTTATAACTGCATAAGTTTTTGCAAAAAAAAATCGGTGAACTGAAATAAGTGTGGGTTTTATTAAAAATTTTGTGCAATTGCATTAAAAGATTTGTATATAAGTAAATAGATTTTTATATTAGGGTTCTAAAGCACTTGAGCATTTCTTAAAGTCTAAAGCCCGGAACACACAGAACAAGGTCCGGCGGTGCAGTCAACCCTTCACGAGCAAAAAAAAAACGCGGTGGTCGAATTTTGTTTGAACATTTTTACAAAGAACGCCAGACCGCGTTCTGTGTGTCCCAGGCCTTAGAGGTGGTTAAAGGTGAATTCTGGTACTAATTTAGTTGGAATGAGTTCGAGCACACTTGGCTATTCAACAGTTCCTAAGATGCTACCGTATATAAACTTACTTCCAATACCATTTGGTTTGTTGAGCATCTGTTTGAACATTTTGATGATATAGTGGAAATACTGCAGCAAGCCGTGTTCTATTCAACGCAGCTCGATACCATTTTAATGAAGAAGTCTCTCATGCCAGCGGACAAAAACAAGGCACTTCTAGCTATTTATATAAGTAATTAGGCAGATTTTCTCAATAAGATCAACAGTATTCTCATAATTGTTTTTTTTAATTTTAGAAAAGCATTAGCTGAGCTGAACTTTACTATTATGAGCAAATGTGAACAGGACAGTGATCAAGCAACCAAGCTTCTGTTCCGCGTGAACAACATTCCTTAAATCACTTCAAAGGTCAAATCTTATAGATTTAGTAACATTGTGAACGTAGTTACAACGATATGATTCGTGAAAACTACCAGAAAACTTGGTCTAAAATGTTGGGAAGCATTTCATTAATGGACGAATTACCA
Organism: Melangyna quadrimaculata; assembly: GCA_949320155.1. Lineage (NCBI taxonomy): Eukaryota > Metazoa > Arthropoda > Insecta > Diptera > Syrphidae > Melangyna > Melangyna quadrimaculata. The sequence continues at coordinate 83,373,185 of OX439484.1, read as the reverse complement.
AATCCTGCTCATGGAAAAATTAAACACAAATTTAGAACCATTTTAAAAGAAAAATGTTCTGTAAGTTATTTTTTAACATTTCATATCGAACACTTATCGAGGTTTATCTTAAGCGACAAATGCAAGCAACACAAAAAGATTTATTTGTAAGTTGTCCTTAGCATTAAGGACTTTCAATTAAAGTATTTTTTTGCAATATCCAAAGCTTACATTTGGCATAATTAGTTCTGAAGAAAAGTATTATTTTGCTGAGCTCACGATAAAAATACGGTAGGAGCAGGATATAGAATTCTATTTAATTAAGTTTGTTCTAGACATTCAACAAAGATTTCGAAGAGGCATGCAAAATACAAAGAGTTATTTGTATACCAGATGTAATACTGAGAGAAGGAATTAAACGTGATAATCCAGAACACATATTGCCCAAATACAACAAATTTTATGAAATGTACATAAGTTCATCTTAAAAATGTTTTTCTTTGTAATCCAAGATAAAAAGCCTCACTACACCTATTTCATTAACATACATAGGTATATTAAAGTTCTCAAAATGTCTTAATGACAATAACAACACCTTTTTTAATAATGTACGCGCACTAAAGGGGTTTTGAGTACACAGTGCGAGTTTGTGGAGCGTTGATTAATTGAAGCGTTTAGAACTAAAGGAAAATGTGTACAGAAAAATGTATGTCCATATATATGTACATACTAACGGTGAATTAAATAATTTTTATCTGAGGGCCATACATTTTTTGTGATCAAGGTTCAATGCTTATTGAAATAAGGTGATTAAATCCGTTGCTAGCTATCCGTCTATAAATACTGGGGTGCAAACAAAGTACATAATTTTTTTTTCTTTTAGGTATGTGTTGGTTCAATTTAGTAAGAACGCCGAGAAAAACATCAAATATAGGCCTAATGAAGTCAATGCAATCCGGACTAAACAGTACTGAGATGACATCAAATACCGAAATATTTACCAATACAACTATTTAGCACGTTCATGTTTCTGGCTTAAGGGGGACGATATACCTATATAAAAACACAAATTCAATATTTGTGTTAATTTATTTTAATTTGGTCATAAATATATGCTTATAATTATTGATACGAAACACATAATATTAGAAAATTCAATTTTAATACACGTAGTATGTATGTACTAATGTTTATGTAAAATATACCTACTCATTTATTAACAGTATTATAAATATTATTGATATTTCACAAAACAATATAAACACCGCGTCGTTACAAAAAAAAACACAGATATTTGAATTTGTTACAGTCGAAATATATAACTATATTTATTTACAATAATCATTTTTTTAACCTACATTTAATGATACAAATTTTTGGTAAAGATAATTGGTCGAAGGAGTTCTTCCACAAGCACCAAAGTGCTTCACAGGAGCAGCTGTTTGTCGGCAATTTTGTATACTATCTCATCTGTACCACAAAAAGGTTCAAACTCTTTTGGACATATTTTATCACATCCTTTGAATTGGAACGATGATAGACAATGCTAAATTGGTACAACAAAAACATGTTTTCCCCAGTTTTCTTTTCGCGTATGACACCCTGATCTGTAGAATTTAATGTCTGATCCACAAACAAAGTTCGGTGGCTGAGCATCACAGCCTGAATCACAATGCTTGCTTACAGGACAGTTATTCAGGAAGACCGATATTCTACACGTAAATGACAAGTTCTTCGTTTAAATTCACACATCGAAGGGAATGTGTTGCCTTCTGAACCGCAAACGGGCCCACTTTCATTTAACAACTGTAGAAGGAGATGAAACCAGGTTTTGGCAAGTATCGTTTTAAGTGTAGTCTCGCATTTTGTCTCCTCTTGTGCGACTTCGTCTTGTAGCTTATCAATGGCATCTTCATAGACAGAAAGCTGGCCGTGCGGTGGATGCCCTACCAATGCGATTCTTCATTTTGCTGAACGTTCTTCTTTCTGGCTTTTTTAGAATCGGGTGTTTAAAGCGACCTGGGGTGTGACATCCACCTAGAAACCCCAACCAAAAAACTATACACATACCTACTTGACCATTGAGAAGTGAAATCGTTCTTTCATACCTTCTGAGCTCCCAAAGATAAATTTGCCAGATTGAGCACTTGCATCCCATTGCGATTGTCTTCTGACATAGAAATGAAACCATCATCGCCAACAAACATTTCCCAGATGAGGTGCCACATTGTTTGCCCTTGCATTTTTCTTTTTCAGTTCTTGGTCGGAAACACGAATTTCCTTCGTCTCCTGGATTTAGCCCCATCTACTGATGGACATTCACTCTCGTCGGCAAATAAAGAAATTATCCAGGACGGTTTCTCTTCCTTTTCCTTGTATAATATTGTAAGCTTTTCTTTCTGTTGAATGTTTTATGATGAATTCGATTTATATTTATTTATAATTAATATACATATTTGTATTTATTATTGAAAAAAAAAAACTTAATTTATATAACACGAATGTTTACAATAAAACTGCTTAGCTTTGTTAAATGATAAGAAAAAATAGTGACAAAATATATTCAATAAAATAATATATAAATGAAATAAATACAAATTCAATATTTTTTGACAAGACAGACGTTACCAAACGAAAAAAAAATGGTGACAAGTCAAAACCACAAGCACGAAACAACAACAAAAAGTTGCTCGGAAGTTGCCTAGTGGGCGATGGCAAGCAACTTTAGTTGCTCTGTATTGCCGGCAACTTAGTTGCCTAGTGGGCGGTGGCCCTAACTCTTCTGTTAAATGACAATAAACTACAACTCTTCCGTTCAATGACAATTTTCTGTTCCAAACTCGTTCTGATTTGCTGTTCAATGGTTCTGTTCCGAACAGTTTATACTTCCACTGAAGGTTTATCTAAGTTTCAGTTTTGATTTAATAGGGGTATTCATGCAAACGCGGAAAAACCATAGAATTTTATATCGGTAGAAATGAACTGTCAAAATTTGTATGGGAAAAATATTCTGCAAAACATAGAATTTTATCTCACAAAATTGAAGCGGAAAGCGTAGAAATAATCTGATACACTGCGATAAAGTCAAATGTGATGTTAATTTGCTGATTTCCAACGTTTCCCACAAGGATTTTTAATGGGGTGTTCATGTAAACATCTTGCGGAAAGTTAGAATTTTCTGCAAATCGGAAAATTATCTCGTTGCATGAATACCCTTAATAAATGTCTGTGGTGTTTCCAACGCACACAAATATTAAAAAGATGATTGTGACAAAACATTTTGTTTGCTATGAAGTGAAATGTGAGAAATATAGTTTGTTTAACATTTCCATATATGTCAACGAAAGAAATTGGCGTTTAAGTTGGTCCCTTCAAAGAATTTTCTCCATTTTAGATTTGACACAAATAGCTGCCAATACACCTATAAATTTGGCTAGTTCAGGAAAATGAAAATCTCAACGGCCTCTGCTGTCAAATAAACATGAGCAAATAAACATTTTGGACTTGCTTGTTCTTGTATTAGGCGTGTACCATCAACTGAGCGCTCCGAGCGCTCAAGGATTTTTAAGTGAGACAAAAAATCTCAACTGAGCACTGAGATTTTTTGCGGAGATTTCTGATCCAAAAATTTCTTGGATTCTTTTTTTTTTCAGTTGAAACAGCTGTTTGTTTGATAACCAAGTTATAATTTTTTGAGGGTGTGCAATAAGAAAGTGGTAAATAAATACAAAATAAAGACGGAATGTTTGTGAAAACTCAAACTAATTAACTAAGCTATAATCATTTTCATTAATTTCAAAAAGTTTTTTGCTTTAACAATTAAATATTTAAAGAAAAGTTGAAATCATATTTCCAAACTTGTATGAGAATAATAACACATGTTTTTTTTTTAAAGAGAGCGGAGAATGTTGTCCCACCAAATGATTCCGCCTCCGTTAATCTGATGTCGATTCCTTTTCAACTATTGGAAATCAAATTTTTTTTTTGTTGTAAGGAACTCGCAAACAAAATAAATTTTTTTCTGTGATTGTATGTGTGTGCAATTTGACAGGCCCGAACGCATAATTCTTAAATTTTTTTTTGAAAATGGAAAATCGTATTCTATCTACATATAGTAAATTTTATTTAATTGATTTTATTTTATTTACTGAAGAACGTGAACTTTATACTTTTACACCACCGAAATAATTTAATTGAACAAATTGACTGAAAAGCCAAACGTAAACAATAGCCAGAGAAATGTCAAATCTTCCTAGTGTGTGTGCAATCTTTCTAAAATTATGTCGAATTCCTTACAACCAAAAAAATTCGAATTTTTCTGAACAAATCGAATTTTTTTTAAACAAAATCGATTTTAATGCTATCAAACAAATCTTGCGTTTTTAGCTAGATTTCACATCAAATCGCACACACACTATCAAGATTTGACATTTCTCATGCACCAAGATGGAATTAAATGTTCTCATTACAATTTTGTGACGAAGTTAAAAAAGAAAACAAATGTTTAAGTGTTCTTAATTGTTTAATATTTCAGTGAATGATAAAAAAAATTAAAGATAATTGTGCGTATCTTCAAGAAACAAAAAATCCCATTAAAATAACATACAATTCGCGAGGAAAACACGTTGCAAAATTATTTTTCTTCGTCCCCTAGTGAAATTTTCAGAATAGATCCTCGCTGCTGTGTGTTGATTAATTTTGGATTGCAATTTTTTTTACTTGATTACGCGCACAATTGTTTTTGGTGTTTTTCAATTATCAGACGAAATATATTTGTTTTTAAATTATCAAAACAACGCGAAAATATAATACACTTTAATATTTGCTTTGCGCGCACTACTTCTTAGTTTTTGTGCGACAACAAAAATTCCTGTCAAATTGCACTCACACAATCACAAACAAAAATCGACTTTTTTATGAATTCCTTACAAAAAGAAAAAAATTTTAATGAAATCGACTTCAAATGGTTGTAAGGAATTCGACATTAAAGATTTGATTTGTTTAGAAAATTTGATCTTCTTCTAAACAAATCAAATTCCCCCTTCACAGATTTGATTTTTTTGTTGAAAGGAAATCCACATGACATTGAGCGCTCAGTTTGTGGTACACGCCTATTTTGATTGAGATTTCATTTTCCTGAACTAGCCAATTTGATGCTGGGATTTGACGTTTCGATTAAGTACTGGATTTCGATTTTATTTCGTAAATTTATTTTATATTTCATAGAAATTCAGTCAACTTAGCACACAATAAAACTCTTAAATTAACTAGCAGCTATAATGTACCATAACATTTGATTTAAAGGTAATTTGTATGTTAATAATACAAACGAAATTATGTAACAAAAGCTACTATGTACTATGTTTCAGCAATGCATTGGTATAGTGGAAACCTACGAAATTTTTTGGACAAGTGGCCTGGTAAAAAACGTTTGGGAATTTACAGATTCCTTCCCATCTTTTTCGTTCTTGGGGCAGCTTTAGAGTTTTCTATGATAAACTGGACTGTCGGCGAAACTAATTTCTGTATGAAGTTTGTATTTATTATTGATGAACAAAAATAACTTACTTACTATACGTAGATCGAACGTTTAAAAAGCGTCAAGCTAAAAATCTTATTGAATCAAAACTTGCCGCAAGCATAGCTGAGGCAAAAACGACAGCGTGAATCCAAAATGCCAGCTGGAGTTTCATGGGGACAGTATACTAGGTTTTTCATCAGCGCCATGGTTTCCATGATGGCTGGATCACAATTAGTGCACATATATTACAAACCCTTACAAGATATTGATGTATATATAGAAAAGGAAATGAAAACAGTCAAGCAACCACAAAACAGCCAGGAAAAAACTTGAATTATGGGAAATATAATATTTATTTGAAACAATTAAGTCCCCTTATTATGAGTTTTCAAATGAGCTCGCAGCGCAACTACCTGGATGAACCGTTTCTTACATATATTACATTCGTGTGGCTTCTCGCCTGTGTGCCGCATTTCATGATGCTTTAGAGTTTCGGCTTTTCCGAAGCTCTGATCGCAATATTTACATTTAAATCGCCGTATTCCCTTGTGAACAATTCGATTGTGTAAACCAAGATTCGCAGAACTGTTAAATATTTGTGGACACTCCGGGCAAGGCCACTGCTTTTCCTTAGTGTGATAATTGATATGGATACGCAGTTCACTCTTCGTTGTCTTTCGAAGCCCGCAATATGGACAGACAAAGTTTTTAATACCAGCATGTCGCATTTGGTGATCTCGATACGTTCTCTGGGATACATATCCTTTGCCACATTGGTCACACTTGTATGGATAGTCTTCACCTGTATGCTTAAACCGATGCTCTTTGAGGGCACTGATGTTCTTGAAAGTCTTGCCACATTCTTCACATATGAAGATCTTCGGCTCATACTTCACCTCCGAATGCTTTATGCGGCAGTGCACTCGGAGCGTTTGTCTACGACGAAATACCTTATCACAACCCTCGTATTCACATTTGTAGTCCTCCTTGTGTTCGGTGTGTACATCTACTATATGAACCTTCAAATGAGAAGACTTGTTATAGGATTTATCACACAGAGTGCATGGATAGGGCTTAAGGCCCTTATGAAGTCGAGCGTGTGCATCAAAACGTTCTTTTTTGAAGAACTTCTTAAGACATTTTTCACAATTGTAGATTTCTGGTGTCTTAATATAAGCTGGCATGGTATAGTCTTCATCTTTTGGCTTCCTACCTCGTCGTGCTGGTGGTGGTTTTTTGTTTTTCTTTTCCGCAGTCTCTTCTACCCCGTCTAGAATGTTTTTTTCGGGTATGGATTCGTAGTCTGTAGAATCATCAACGAATCCACTGAACACATCGTGATCGATCTCCTGTTCGTCAAGGACTGCTTTTGGCAAGGGTTTTGAAGGCTCAACTGAACTGTTTATAACTTCAATTTCATCAGTTTGTGTTGGAGAATTCTAAAGCAAAAAAAAAAAAAATAATAACTAGAATTTCCTTAAAACATCATAATTTTACCTCTCTTTTGTGCTCAACCAAAAATTCCTCATCATTAACTTCTAATTTATTTGCCAGCTGTAACCATTGTATACTATTCAAAGTACCCGAAGCATCTTCCAACTCAATTCTATGTATTTCAAGTTTCGAACATGTATTTACAACACTGTCTAGCTCACGGAACGATTTAATACACATCACACGAAACTCGTAGGAAGTTTTAATTTTGGTATAGCAAGTTTGACAAATTTGACTTGGAAAGCCATCATCTCGTTCAAAATCTAAAGAGGTACAGACAACAAGCCACTTAGCTACGTTTGGAGTATCGTGAATATTTATTTCGAAACCAGCTTCCATTACATCCAGACAAGTCCGACAAAAAGAATCAATGTTGTCTACGGTTACGGCCATTTTATTGAAGATTTGTAGAATAGGCTAGTAGGTACATTAAGGATGTTTTTATTTGTAGATATACAAATTTTTGAGCATAATCGGTGTCCAATAAAGAAGGAATCAAGGGGAAATCAATTTTTTTTGTTGTCTGTCATCAATTGTCAATTTTGAGATATCAGTTGTTGGAGATGTGCATGTGCATGCGTCACGATACACTAGAGATGAGTACTGATTTTTTGATAAAAGTATTTTTTATAAGACCACTTTCACACAAGGAAAGTTGCCAGACACTAGCTAGGTGTGAGGGGAGATTTTTTCCTTCCCCTTATGCCCTTCTCGTCAAAAAACTAAAAATTGCTGGCACGAATCTATGCATGCAGCGCTGCGCACGAAACATATGTGCATAGTTTCTGATGCATAGTTATGTCAAATCAAAAAATGAAAGGAAACTTTACGCAGCGTTGCCGATGTGACACGATAGCGAAATTTAATATAGCAGTTATAATCTCCATTATTTCACTTCAAAGAAAAGGCTCTCCGAAACCAATGCGAAACATTCGGTGCGGCGAAGAAATATTCGCAGTTGGTGTGGGCACTCCCATTTATCATCCTGTAAATAAATTTTGAAAGGCAAATTTTTCTTTGCCGCACTCTCATTTATCACCATGTAAATTAATTTTGACTGACGAATGTTCCTTGGCCGCACCGAATGTTTCGCAAAGCTAAGCATTTTTTTTTAAAGATTGGTAAGGTCAATATGACTATTGCCAAATCCCAATTATTTCAGATTTTGTTTCTATTTACGAATAGAGATATCATGCAGCGATGCGCTGCATGCAGACTTTGAGTGAATCGGATCCCATAAGAAACTGTGTAAATTAATTTCGCTGCATAGCCATAAAAGACCAACAAAAACAGTCGTCAGTGAATGTTTCATGTCGGGCTGAAAAAGCCTTAAAAATATGAATAAAATTTGTGTAACATCTACAGAATTTTTTATCCATGACGTTCACAAAAAGTTATAAAATACCTACTTGATGCTTATTTGATGTGTGATTAGTTTTTACATATATTATACAACTGATTCGCGTGTATTCTGTATCGTGGTACACCGCAAAGTCCCGGTCTACATTGAACTATTTTTCCAGTGCCGATCTTTTGTTCTTAGGTGAAGGGAGTGAAAAGTGAGGGGTAGGGATCAAATCGTTTGTACCACATAACTCGAACGATTTTTCCAGTCTGTTTATGTTCTCTTTCGCCCTCTTTCCAGTTTTTTGTGTGTGTTCGGTGTCAGTGTGCCATTGGGTTGATGGTGTGAGTGAATATCAATGTAAAATGAAGAGCACAGAAATAAAAAATGATGAAGACAAGGAAAAAATCTCACGGAAAAAATCGTTCTGTGTGTACATTTCACACGATTTCTGGAAAAATCTTCGTGGAAATATCGAGCAATGTAGATCGGGACAAAGCAACACAAAACACGAGATTAATATTAGGGGTATTCACGATCCGATGCAACTGGCCTAGTATCATTGTAAAAGTGCAAAAGTTTAAAATCTTACAACACTACAACAACAAAATATACAAGGTGCAATCTTACAACAGTTTCGCACTTTAGCAATACCCGAAACCTATTGCAACAGAAAAATACAACGTTGTAAAATTTGTAAATTGTGTTTTTGACAGCTCACTCATTCTTGATTACGTTAAACAGAAACAAAGGTATGTTCATTGGATACATCCAATTTGCTATCTTGATTGTATTGATGTGACGTCGTCATCATCTTTTACTATTATTTTCCATTTAAAATTCGGACGATAATTAAGATTTGGTAATATTTTCTTTTTCCGTTTTTTTGGCATCTTTTTATGAACAAAATTTAAATTAAATCAAATTGAAATTTTCAGATATGTTCGAAACAAAAACAAATAACAAATGTCAAACTTATTTTGACATTTGCTTTTGTGTTGCAAGAAGATAAGAAAAGTGCGTTCACGATCCACTTAAAAAAAATAAAATTTCGCACTTTTACTAGGCTCGTTGCACCAGATCGTGAATACCCCTATTGTTCTATGCATATAAAATACAGTAGGGGTATTCACGATCTGGTGCAACGAGTCTGGTAAAAGTGCGAAATTTTATTTTTTTTTTAAGTGGATCGTGAACGCACTTTTGTTATCTTCTTGCAACACTTAAGCAAATGTCAAAATTAGTTTGACATTTGTTATTTGTTTTTGTTTCGAACATATCTGAAAATTTCAATTTGATTTAAGGTTAGACCGCACACAACTGCAGCGGAACTACACTTCACGACACGGCAAAATATTATTTGTATGAAATTGTATGAGCTATATCGCACTGAGCGGCAACTGAACTTCATAAAACTTCATACAAATTATTGTGAATCGCAGTTCCGCTGCAGTGCAGTTCCGCCTAGTGCGGTCTAACCTTTAAGGTTAGACCGCAAACAACCGCAGCGGAACTACACTTCACGACGCGGCAAAACATTATTTGTATGAAATTGTATGAGCTATATCGCACTAAGCGGCAACTGAACTTCATACAATTTCATACAAATTATTTTGAATCGCAGTTCCGCTGCAGTGCAGTTCCGCCTAGTGCGGTCTAACCTTTAATTTAAATTTTGTTCATAAAAAGATGCCAAAAAAACGGAAAAAGAAAATATTACCAAATCTTAATTATCGTCCGAATTTTAAATGGAAAATGATAGTACAAGATGATGACGACGTCCCATCAATACAATCAAGATAGCAAATTGGATGTATCCAATGAACATACCTTTGTTTTTGTTTAACGTAATCAAGAATGAGTGAGCTGTCAAAAACACAATTAACAAATTTTACAATGTTGTATTTTTCTGTTGCAATAGGTTTAGGGTATTGCTAAAGTGCGAAACTGTTGTAAGATTGCACCTTGTATATTTTGTTGTTGTAGTGTTGTAAGATTTTACACTTTTGCACTTTTACAATGATACAAGGCCAGTTGCATCGGATCGTGAATACCCTTAGTGTATCTCCATAAAGGCAAGATCGCACTCATCTTCAGCGGAATTGTAGTTTCACTGCGGTGCAGTTCCGTCGAGAGCGGACGCCACACAAGGAAACTAGCAGTTGACAGCAACTGGGAGTTTGTTGGCGAGAAGGGCGTTAGTAGAGATTTTTTCCCTCCTTTACGCCTTTCTTGCCTATAAACTTAAGTTTCTGGGAACTCAGTTTCCATGTGAAAGGGAAATAAATAAATTTTGACTAGCAAATGTTTCTCCGCCACGCCAAATTTGTATTGGGAGAGCCTTTTATACACAACACATGATTCCGGTGCATACTCAAACAGCTCCAAAAAGCACACAAAAGAAAAACTATTTTGTGTAACCCAGCCACTTAAGGTCTCTTTTGTCAACGTGCTTAAAAACCGCAAGATGAAATTGCTTGTTGTAAAAGCATTTTGGTAGCCGATGCTTTAGCAAAAATTTAGCTGGTACATGTGTTGTGCACCTAATAATGTAAAATCTTTGAACACAGTTAGCGCATTGCCAGCACTACATTTTATGTCAGAACAACTGTCATCGCCCGGGTGCGCTCTAGCAAACACAAATCCTTAATTTTTTCTTTAACAAAATTTTTGATATTGTATTTTATTTAATAAATATTTAATAACAAAAACACCTACATACATTTAAAATTAAAATCTTAAGATTTGGATTTCCGATAAAAAAAAGAAACCAGTGAAATGAGCTCATGTTCAGTACCAATACCATTTCCGGACACCGAAGGCGACGAAAGGTGGATGAGCATCCATAAAAGATTCCTGTCCGAATGCCGGGAAAAAGATCCAGACGTGATATTCTTGGGTGATTGTATTCTAGAAACGCTAGAAAGCACAGAAACCTGGAATCATTATTTTGCACCGATGCATTGCCTGAACTTCAGCATACGAAATGATCGCACGGAGAACGTTCTGTGGCGCGTGGAAAACGGAGAGCTGGACAATGTGCGACCAAAGGTACTTTTAAGTATTTCATATTATTTTGTTTTATTTAAAACTAGCGGACCCGTGCTCGCGTTGCTTCACTGTTTTAAGAATGAAAATTAGTTTACTGTTGGGATACAAACCGGGGCTCAATAAGACTATCTCATGGACAAAGTTTTCAAAAATAGATTTTCTGATGTTTTTTTAAATCTTCCGGATACACAACGTTGTTAATTTGGTGCCTATTTTGACATCACTTATAATACGCATGAATTAAGTTTGCGATTGTTTTTCCAATATTGAAAATATTTAATTTACAGGTTTTTCTTGAAGTACACACTTTTTGAATGGTTTGTATAAAATTTTTTGTTTCCTTAAAACTTAGGAAAAACTTAGCTTGAAACACCCTTATGACAAATAATTACTTCAACAATTTGATTTAAATATTGGCTATACCGATTTTTTTAATTTAATATTAAATCGCAAAGCATATTTTAGCGGAAGGATAGAATCCTGTAAATAATTAATATTTAATTTTTTTCTAGAAGAATGCGCGCTTCAGATAAATTTTGTATGATTGAATTAAAGATTTACCTTAGAACTGATCAAATACTTCTTTTTTCAACACCTTTGGCAAATAAATTGATCTGTAATTATTCTGTTTAAAAATTTACCAGTTCGAATTTTATTCAATGTAAACAATATAGAGGAAAGCATTTTTCAGTTGCTACTATGGACTGTTACCAAGTCAAACAAATGATTTAATTTACTTTTAATCTAAAAAAAAAAAGCATTAATACACTAATAAAATTGATACTTGAAAATTTGATGCATAAAATTATTTTACATGCCGTTTTTTTTATTAACTTATATTTATATTAGTGAAGTGCTAATTTTGTTCAGATCTGTTCGGGAGCGTGGATAATGGCATTTCTAAGAGACAGATACTTTTTGTATGAATTAAATTAAATTTTAGAATGTCGGTTATTTTTTCCAATAATATTGTTCAAGTTTAGGAGAATAACTTTTCTGAGAGTCTCGCTTCAGATACTTTTTGTATCATTTACATAAAATTTTACCTTAAATTGAACAAATGATTCTTTTTGAAACACACTTATATTTCTGTTGGAGAATATAAGTCAATTTTGTTCAATAATATGGTTTATGTTAAGGAAAATGGTTTTCCTGAGAGGCACCTTGTATTGAAAATATATAATTTAACAATTATTTTCTAGAAGAATGCACGCTTCAGATACTTTTTGTATGATTTACATAAAATTTCACGGTGAAGCCGTACGTGATAAATTGGACGAAGATGGTGTACCCGTACATATAATGCATTTGACCATTTTAATAGTAAATCGTATATGGTATGACTTAAATATTTAAATAAACAATAAATATTGGACTTTTGAGGAATTGAGATTCTTTTTTTTTCATGTGTTGGTTCATTACTTAAAGTCATCTTCAGATTATACCTTTGAAAAACGTCTAAAATGAATCATGAGTACGAGCATTTAATGTTCATTAACTAATGTCCATCTCATAGTCTAAACTATTGCGTATAGCTCCAACATTTTTATAAAAACCCTATTTTTTGCATTTTAATTGTTTTTGTTGTACTTTTTAAAATTTTAAGAAAATGTTGACATTGGCACCTTCCTGACGATTAAACATACTGTAAGCAGTGCAACGACCCAAAGAGTTAAGAGTCTCAGAACCCACGAAGCGGGTTACTAAATGCACTGGTGTCCAACAAAAACTGTTGAAAAACGTCTAAAATGAATCATGAATACGAAACATTTAATGTTCATTAACTAATGTCCATCTCATAGTCTAAACTATTGCGTATAGCCCCAACATTTTCATAAAAACCATATTTTTTGCATTTTAATTGCTTTTTGTTGCACTTTTTAAAATTTTTGAAAATAAATAATTAGCCTATGTTCATTCCCTACATAAAAACTCTCTATCCACAAATTTTCATTCCAATCATTTCAGTATTTTCTTAGATAAAGTGGAACAAACAGACACACAAACATTCTTTCACATTTATAATATTATTAAGATTAAGATTTATTAATTATTTCCTTCATTCACCATTATTCCAATAGGCTTTTTATTAGAACAAAGGCAAAATCCATTCTAGAAAAAATAATCGGTGTTAAATTAAAAATAACAAAACTGCCTTCTCTCCAATCTTCACCTTTCTGAATCGCTAATTGTCGCTTCCAGATCCATTTGTGTTTGCTGGAATTTTAGTTAACATACTATTTGAAATATTAAAAAGGATATGAATCAATTAAATCGTCTGAAATACCTATTTCTTTGGTCAAATCTTTTTTCTAAAATTGCTTTCAGAAATTGTACTGATGAAAATTCCGTACAGTATTTTTTTCTGTACGGAATTTTCGCCATAATATTTTTTTTTTTTTGGAACTTTTAGAAATTTTTTGTATAAAACTTATTTTAAGTGATTTTTTATCGATTTCCTTAATGAACCTATTTTAAATCGTAGATTAACACTAAATTTATCTAAAAGAAAAAAAATTACTAATGCGTTTTACTGATCGCCGTAACCGGCCCCTGAGTAAACAAGAATAACTAGAAATTAGTTTTGATAATTATTCCTTCCTTTGTTAAATACTTAAGGCCAGTTTTTCAGTGTTTTAAAGTTAAACCCGAGTTAACTCAAAAATGTCTATGATATTTTATCTTCCATGTTTTTTAAGGCATTCTGCATTAGTCAAGAATAAAAAAACCGCTTTATGACGTTACTGTAGACAGATTTATTTCCAGAGTTAACTAACTCGGGCTTAACCCAACATTAGAATATAAACATTTAAACTAGTTTTGTTCAGCTCGGTAAAAGTTAGAAAAAAGCACAGATTTGTGAAAAATTTCAAAAGAGGTAAGAACATAAAATCTTTTCTAAGTTGTTCTACCTTTAAATCAATAACAGAAAATCAAGAGCTTAACTGTTCGAAACAGACTTATTGAGCAGCAAATAATAACATTTTGGAACAGAAAATTTGTCATTGAACAGTAACAGTACTTTTCCGTTCAGAACAACTTCGTGGAACAAACCTATTCTTTGGCAATGCTAAGTTGTTTCGTGTAGGACGTCCTAGGCAATTTTTCTTAATTCAATAGCCCATTTATGAAATAATGTCCGACGTTACATCCTTATGAAAATATTACAAGGTTTGGTCATATTACGTTATTTCTCCCATTTTGTAGTTTTGATTTAATTTTTTTTTTTGAAATGTTTAAGCAATCATTTAAGCGAGTAAAAATGTGAAATTAAAAAAAATATTTAAATTTAAATTGTTTAATGAAGAAATTACTAGAAGTCGTAAAAATGTCACTTTGTAAAGAGAAATTATATTTTTTGAAAACGTGTTATAGAGGGTACAGTAGTTATAGTAGTTTTGTTTATTTAACTTGAATGTTCTTTGTTTTACATAGTCACAATTAAAGCATTGGCTTTTGACGTCAGCCCGTAGAGGACACAGTGTTCAATAATATCTGTTTTATTTGCTTCTATTTCAGATAGTTGTGTTACACGTCGGCACCAATAACATAGAAAATACTCCCGAAGAGATCTCTGATGGCATATGTGAAATAGTAAATCAAATTCGAAGAAAACTACCTGGCACTTATATTGTTCTACCGGTAAGGAAATTAAAAAAAAAAACGAAATTTAAAGTCTTGTTTCCTTATGTGTAAATATTTCTTAGACAATTCTTCCACGTGGCCAACTTCCAAATAGACTGCGTACTAAAAACTCTTATGTTAATCGCCTTATCATAGAAAAGTGCATAGGACTTAATCGAGTGCAAACAGTATGCATTGACAAAGGTCTAATTCAATCTGATGGTACAATCAGCCATCATGATATGTTCGACTATAAAAATTTAACAAACACCGGTTCGAAAAAAGTCTTTGAGCCAGTATATGACTTGCTGTCACAAATTCTCAATGAAAACGAACCAGAAAAAGACCTCACACCGTCGGAATAAAATTTAAGTTATATATACTATTTTCGATTAATATTTTCTATACACCAAAACTAATTTTAAAAAATTAAGTAAATAAGCTGCCTTAAACCAAGAAAAAAAAAATAAAGCTTATAAGTACATTGTATTATTATTATTATGTTTAAACAAATCATTCCAATTTCGAACTCAGCAGCTAAGGAATAATATTGCTAAATCATAGCTAGTTTTGATGTTTAATTTTATGATTTTAAGCCTAAGTGAGTATTATTTATTAAAACAAAACAACTAATTAAAAATATGTATGATTTATTCCAAAACACTTTTTTTACAATCGAATAAACAATAAAAGCTGAAACTAGCTACATATGTAAATGCTACAGTTAAGCTGATAATTATCTAGTTATTGCTATTAGTCGATTTCGTGCACACAGCTCGTGATCTCTGGTCTCAAAATAGAAAACAAAATCTACAAAAACACAAATGTATGTATAGTAATTGCATTTCATATTATTTAAACTTCACATTCGTACAAGTTTATTCTTATTTTTTGTGCTTTATTACCATTTTAATTAAAAACTAAAATAAAGTGTTTGAAAATATGCACCAATACTGAATTTGTTTCAATTATTTTTTATCTTAGTTTTGTCGCTTTTAGAGCATAGTTGCCACTCGGCTGGGAAGTCAGGCAACAAAAAATTGATAATGATAAAGAAAGTAAAGTCAAAGAATTTTGAAAGCAGTCATTGAAAATTAGCTTGACATTGTGGCCTGATTATAGAATTCGTTTAGGATTGCTATTTTCGAGTCGCTTTCGTTCTTTCCATCATACCATTTTAAACAAATATTCGTTGTACATATTTCGAGTCAAGTAACATCGATGTGAAGTCACGGTCTGTTAACAGCCTACAAATTGAATATGAAATCTGCGAAGCAAATGTGGCGCAAAGAGTTCGATCAATACTAAACATTTTGTAAAGAGGAATCTATTATTCGTGCAACGGATGGCCACTGCTTGAATGATTACTTAAACATTGTATTACTATCTTTTATCATTATTGTAAAGTATACACTTATTTTTTGTAATCCTGTATTTAATTTTATTTGTAAAAGATATTTGGCGTTCATGTACATATATGTACAGTGTCGGACAAAACAAAAGCACTCAATTTCACTTGGTTACATTTTGCTTAAGTAAATTTCTAAACTTGACTATGTATATTTAAATGAATTTTATTTGGTTAATGTAGATATTCATTAGCTCTTTAATCGTAAAGAAAAAATATATTAGTTACACAGTTAAGGAAATACAACAAAAAATTTAAAGAATTATTATAAGCAATTGCCAAAAAACTAAAGCACATAATTAAATTCTGTAGTTGTTTTACAATATTTTGTTATGAAGCCACTATTTTTGATAACTGATGCTTGAAAACTACTTAATCAAGTTCTTTATGATTTCCTGGGGGATACTTCCAAGCAATTTTTGTTAGAACAACAAGAAAATCCTTGGTTTTGCAGCTATCACGTTGAATCTGGCGATCTTCAACCTCAAATAGGTTTTTTTTTTATGGGGATGAGGTCAGTTGACTGTGCCGGCCACTTCTAAACGTTGGTTTTATTTTCTAAAAACAAATTTTGCACTTATTTAGCTGTATGTTGTGGATCGATGTCATATTGGAATGTCCATTTGAAGGGCATTTCTACTTCTGCGTGTGGCAGCATGATGTTTTGAAAGACGTCATCATATACAAAACGATCCATTATACCATCTATTTTATGAGTTGGGCCGATTCTTTGACTAGAAAAACATCCCCAGGCCAAAGCATTTCCTCCTCCGTGGTTTATTGTGCCTTTGTGAAACCGAATAAAATTCATTTAAATATATTACAGTTTAGAAATTTACTTAAGCAAAATGTTACCAAGTGAAATTGAGTGCTTTTGTTTTGTCCGACACTGAATGTACATGTATCGCAGCTTTAGAATAAGAGTGACCTGACTCAAAATTCCTTCCTTCTGACTTTATGAACTTTTTCTTTACTTTTTTGAATCCTTGTGCAGTTCCCACAAATTGCACTTTCTTTCTAAGGGTACGACTATGTACTTATACTTTAAACTGAATTTTTTGAGTTGTGTTGTTATTATTCTCAATTTGAAAAACTATTAGACGATATAAAAATTGAATAAAAGTCTTTTTATGGTGTTGATTATAACATTTTATTTATTTTCAAAAAAAAAAAAAACATTTTTGTAAAGGTATGTCAGTGTTTAAAATTCTTGGTATACAAAATACAACAATTACATGCCTGTCTTGTCCAGTATTACTAGTAAGCGTTTTCGGTTAGTAGTAAAATTATTGATTTTGAAATTCACCTTTATTGTTTAGATAAATAATTTATAAAAATGATTACAATTCGGTAACAAAAATTTTAATAAATTAATGAATTATTTTGTTTATTTAATATAACTTTCCTATTTTGTATCCAATTCTAAAACTCGTCAAACACTTAATAATTTGGAAAGCTTCTGAAATACTAATCAAAAAATATAAGATTGTTTACGAATGTATATAACGTGTATACTTTATCAAATAAAAAATACTGAATACAACACAATTTGATCTTGATTTTAAATGCTATAATCTACATAACGCATATAATTATGTAAATAAAATAATAACAAGAAAACAGGTAATACAAAACAAAAAAAAACAATATTAATTTAACACAACCTAAAAAGTTTTTATTCAAGCTTTTTTTTAAGTTTGTTTTTAAGTAATCCTGGTACTAGAGATAAAACTGCACACACTGTAAGTATACCAACAGAAGTCCAAGAAAAAGCTTCAGAAGAGCTTGTCATCTTTTGTAGTGTTTTTCCAGTTTGTATGGCAATTATTGAAGGTGGCGCTACTCCGAAGAATGTACCGAATGCGAATGTGTAGATTGGAACACCAATAACCGGCGAAGCTATATTGATAAACCAATTCGGTAAAATGGGTGTCATACGAAGGAATAACATGTAATTAAAAAGACTGTTTCGATGATTTTCCACCTGCTGAATCCATTCGGCTGTCTTTGTTGGCCAAAAATGACAAATTAATCTTCGGCCAACTAAGTTTGATATGCTGTAACATAATGTTGCTCCGAGTGATGAACAAAAGCATATAAGAAATAAGGCAATTGGAAATTTGTAAAGAAATCCAAGTAATATGGATAGGAACAATGACCCTGGAATAGCAAATGTTTGTAAACTGTACAAATATAAAAGTTAAGGAAAATTAAGGAAAGCTAGAAATGTTCATATTTTTTAAAATATTTGCAATTGGTATATTATTTTGTTATTTATAAATAAAAAAAATGGCGACGCGGCGCTTGTTTTAAGACTATAAATGGATTATATGGATAGTTTGTTTTGTATTAAGTTCATGCCGCACTTGAATTCATCCAATTAACTTTAACGGGATGTACCTTCTTTATTCTCATGGATTAAGTATATTACCACCAATAGCAAAGGATATGATGAGCTGACCATTATCTTTTCATATATATACGTAATTCTCTCTTAATTGAACATGCCGTTTAATTGACCGACAAAATTGCGTTTTAAAATTTCCCGTACAATGCTCGGTTTCCAATTTTTTTATTGAATGACACAGTTTGACAAGACAGGGGAGTTATACTCACCCACTGATTTCTTACTCACCCCTATTACGATTGTCGTTGCACTAAAACGACAAGGCTCTAGAGATGACAGTTGGTGGGTAAATAAACCCAAATCTTCGACATTCTCTCCAATTCCAACCATCTTATCATTATGACAAAATTTGTTTTAATCAAACATCAATTTCCGCCTCCAGGACGTGACGTTTTGCTAACGTTTTAGTGAAACGATAACCCTTATTGTGGTGACTAGCTCCCTTCTACTATTTTCTTTGGTTTTTGCGTTGGTAAAAGCCACTCTGTCTGGTCAAAGTTGGTCAATTTGTGTCTTTCAAAGACAAGTGGAAACCTAGCATAAGTAGAATAGCTTTTCAAATGGTTGATTGAACCCCGCTTAATTGATCTTAAAAAATTGCAATTGAAAAACTAAAAACATGTAAATGGTTTGGTTAATTGAACGGCAAAAAGAAAACATTATGAAACGAATCTTAAAATAACTTATAGTTACTTGGAAGCACTAAAATTGGCACTGAATTTTGTATAATAGGATTGTTCAGTGAGATTTTTTTCAGATCAGAACAGAATAGAACAGAACAGGATAGAACAGAAATGTCAGACAAGATAGAACAGGCAGCTGCCTGACAGTTGTCAAAAACCTGTTCTAAGTTGTTCTACTTAAAAAGTAAGAACAGAAAATCCTGTTCTATTCTGTTCCCAACTGTTCGGAACAGACTCACTGAACAGCAAATCAGAACAGTTTGGAACAGAAAATTCTCATTGAACAGCAAAAACTTGTACTTTTCCGTTCTAAACTGTTCCAAACTGTTCGGAACAACGTCACTGAACAAAGCTAATGAATTCCTTAGATGAATGTTTTATCTTTTAATTGACTGACTCTTTCAATTTATACGGGTTTCGCTTAATTGAACAGGTTGGTCCATAAAGCAGGTTTTCGATAATTGAACCACCCGGATAATTGACCAAAAAAATCTGACAAAATTCTCAGTACAAAAAGACCGATTCCTTTTCAAATACAAAAATCAATTTTGCAATCATTGTGGATTTTTAGCATCGTAGGTACTAACGAAATCAATAAAAAAATATAAACAAAAAAAGGAATAATTAATTTTCAAAAAGGATACAACACATAGGTTGTGACAACTCCAAACATGACTTCAAAATAGTACATGTCCTTGTATTGGTCTAATACTTTAGCTAACATTTTGGCATCGTGAATGTCTCGTGGTAGTTTGATGTACTGCTTTTCCGTTCTATTGAAATAAAGAAAGGTTACATAAAAACTCCAGTAATTAAGTTTATACTTCAAATCGCTTTTAGGTAGGTAGGTACTCACTCGTCTAGTTCGGGAAACATCATATATACATAAGACATTGCCCCCAAGCTGATTAAAAATATCACTGCGAGTATTGTTAATGATTTCTTTGTTGCGTCCCGATCGGTAGCCGACATGGTCTTCTTTTGTGCAACATCTTCATTATTTTAAGAATAAAATTTGTGTTGACATAATCATTCACGTTGTGTGTTTACATTTATAACTTACAATTTTTGGAATCTGTCTCTTGAAATTGCATGATGGAAATGAATTGGTGTTTTGGTGTAGTTTTATTTCACTGCAGCTTAATTTAAATTGTTGTCGGATGGTAAGCATTCAAATAAAAATAGGGTTTTTAATAATTTATTTAAAACTTGGGTGCAAAGGCAAACTTTAAAGTAGGTACGATGATACGATGCGAACAAAATTTTGAATGACACTACACCTACACTGACAGCGACAGACACGTCAGTTTAGGGGTGTTGTTTTTGTTACGTTCAGGGGTGCAGAATTTTCTTGCAAATACAGTTTGGAGAGCTATGGGATTTAAAGCCGCCTTTGATTTTCAAAGTTGGTTCTCCCAAAACAAAAAACGCGAAACATTCGCGGTTGACAACATTTTTATGGTCGGTCGTTATACTACGTTTCCACCAACCACTAAACCGAGATTTCGGTAATGAGATTTGTTTGGTGTTTCCACTGCACAAAAAGAGGATTATGGCAAAACATTCAAATGATGTTTCATTTTTTTGATATGAAGTGGAAGTGAGATAGATAGTTTTTGTTTACATTTCCATCTGTCAATAAACGAAAATAGGTCGGTTCCACAATAATTCTTCGAAAAAAAAGTTTGTTTGATTTGACAAACTAATGTTTCCAAGTAGATTTGAATGAGTTTTATTTGAAATCTTCATTTGAGGAGATTAAAATTTGTATGGTAAATCTTGTAGATTTCAAGGAGATTTGTGATAATCTTGCTAAATCTCGGTTTAGTGTCTGGTGGAAACGTAGTATTATCTTCATATGAGAAATCGCATAGATTTATTTATTTAATTCAATATACGATTTTATTATCAACTGATCTCACACCGGGGCAAGTACTGGCACACAATAAGTTGGGTTAGTATTGATTGACGTCAAATTCATATTCTCGTATATTATAATTTAACAATTTTTTACTATATTAAATCAAATTCAGATTTGTTGTTGGGTGCTCTCATTTAACACCACGTAAATTAATTTTGAAATACGAAAGTTTCACTGTAGTGCGAAAAGTTTTGCATTGGTTTCTTTCCACAAACTGAGGCGAACCATTTCGCTGATGAAAGTTTTTGATGTGTAAACATCTTAGCGCTAGGTATTAAGAAAAAAACAAACTCTCGGTATGGGTAAACTTGAAAGAGGAAAGACAAAATTACGGATACGCCATCATCTTCTTTATTTAGATTTTTAACTAATGGATGCGAATGGTTCGTGCATTGAATAGAGTAAATTGAGATAATGTGGTAAATGTCGGTAATGTGGTTGGGTATAGTAATACACCAACGACACCAACCAAGCCAACGGTTTGTGCATTAAATAGTGTCGGCATTGATAAGGGAACATTGGGGTAAAATGTCAGGGTTGCCACTTTCCTATGAGTAGGTTTTTTTTTGATGTTGAAGTGTGAGGTTGTCATTTTTAATACAAAATAATAGATTCTGGGTAGCGGGAACATCGGAAAATCGCTTCCTGAAGGAGAACGGAAAATGGGAAAATTATGGGCGATATACTAAAAGATAGGTCTTGAATAGGGGAACATTGGGGTAAAATGTCAGGGTTGCCACTTTCCCAGAAGTAAGTTTTTTTTGATGTTGAAGTGTGAGGTTGTCATTTTTCATACAAATAATAGATTCTGGGTAGCGGGAACATCGGCAAATCGCTTCCTGAAGGAGAACGGAAAATGGGAAAATAATGGGCGGTATACTAAAAGATAGGTCTTGAATAGGGGAACATTGGGGTAAAATGTCAGGGTTGCCACTTTCCTAGAAGTAGGTTTTGATGTGTAAACATCTTAGCGCTAGATATTAAGAAAAAAAAACACTCTCGGTATGGGTAAACTTGAAAGAGGAAAGACAAAATTACGGATACGCCACCATCTTCTTTATTTAGATTTTCGTGCATTGAGTAGAGTAAATTGAGATAATGTGGTAAATGTCGGTAATGTGGTTGGGTATAGTAATACACCAACGACACCAACCAAGCCAACGGTTTGGGCATTAAATAGTGTCGGGAAAATTATCATCATCATATAATTGTGGAAAATGCAGTTTTTTAAGGCATGGTGCAACTGTAATAATTTTAAGGTCTAAATTGAGTATGATTTTAAGAGTTGCCACATTCTCTAAAAGTACCTTTTTTGAAAGTGGAGGGAGTGGAGGCTCAGCCCTGAATCACATGAAATAACATAACATGTTCGACGGGCGCCTTTGGCAACCTCATCAGTTTACTATATACTGTAAGCTATAGTATAAACTATATACTACACTGATGTTTACACATCATCCCCTTGAGTCCCGGTACTCACACATTTTTTGTTTGTTCTTATTAAGTATTGTGTACGTTTCTTATTACCGTTGCGAATGCTAAGAGCATGTTTATAAATTTCTATAACTCTGTTTTTCGCATTTGTTTCAGAGAACCCTTATATAGTTTTTCATCCAAAATCTAATCCCCTAATCCCCCGGATAATAAATGAGAATTCCCGTGGAATTGTTTCCCTTCTCTCAGATTCTAAACGAAACATTCCTGGGAATTTATTTCACTTTAAACTTATTTTAAACAAACTACGAATACCGAATACGAATACTACCGGGAGGCTCTAAACTACTAAAGGCTCAACCAAACCAACTCAAAACAGCCGCAACTGTAGCATAGTTGCCATTATTTTTCAAAATAAATTTTCCTAACCAATGTTTATGTTTTCTCTGACCAAAAAAAAAATGTTTTTGAAATTTTTCAGTAGGTTTAATTTAAGAATGAAAGAAAATCTTCTTGAGCTTGTGATTGATTTTTTCTTCTTCAACCTAAGCTTGAATTTTCTTATTCAAGTTTTTTATTACTTCTTTTTTTTTCTTTTCAAGCTTACGGCAACATTATTTTTTTCTTGATGTTTAATCATTTCTTCTAGACGATGTGTATAGCGGCTATGTGACGCTTTTACTTGAAACTTAATTTGCATTTATTTCTACTTTAGTTACTCCTCCAGCCTCTTTTATTCCATCTAAGACTCTGAGCGACAAGTTACTCTTCAAGGAGGGTTTCTACCAGTAGGGCAATTGTGAAAAGCGCGGCGGATCGCTTTCATTGCGGCTTTGTATTTTCTTATTCTCAAAAGCGCAAATTATTCATATTTGCATTTTTTTTTTCAATTCGCCAACAATCCGTCACCTAGAAAATTATCGCTTTCAATCAAAAAATGGAAAGCAAACGCGCTTTTGAGAATAAGAAAATACAAATCCGCCAATGAAAGCCATCCGCCGCGCTTTTCAGAATCGGCCTGCAGAAGAGTTTTGTTGATTGAGAAATCATTCTCAACTGAAGCATTTCCATGCGATAAGATTAAAGCGATTTTTATGATTTTCCAGAGGTCTTTGAAATCTTCTTTTTTATCAAACAAATTAAAATAACTCATCAACTCTCCGAGTTGTTGTTTATATTCCCGTTCAAGTATTGACTTTGCATCAGTACATTCATTTGTGTACTGGATTTCCGCCCTTTCTTCGCATTCATCTGTTATTCGGTTACATACAAGTTTTGAAGCTAATTTTGGAACATCTTATTATAAAGATTGTTATAATGAAGGATATTTCTCTGGGGTTTAAGCTTGAGACGTTGACTAGCAAATGATATTTTAAGAGCTTCATTCTTAAATTTTTGATATTAGAGATAAAGCTATGTTGCGGCAATCATATTTGAACTCTTTTTCCAATACGAATCCTTTCTGTTTTTTTTTAATGTTATTATTTTATTGGCTTTAAGCCCAATGTCAACATTTTTAATTTCCAAAAGATTGGATTCACAGGAGAGGTCAATGCATAAAGATTGTTATAATGAAGGATATTTCCCTAGGGTTTAAGCTTCAGACGTTGACTAGCAGATGATATTTTAAGGGCTTCATTCTTAAATGTTTGATATTAGAGATAAAGCTATGTTGCGGCAATCATATTTGAACTCTTTTTCCAATACGAATCATTTCTGTTTTTTTAATGTTATTATTTTATTGGCTTTAAACCCAATGTCATTCAATTCACAGGATAGGTCAATGCATAAAGATTGTTATAATTAAGGATATTTCTCATTTCATTAGTGATAGTGTAAAAAATGCGAGTGTGCAGTCTAAAAGCTCATCTTCAAAGAACATTTTCGATTGGTTTTGGTTTATGCTGGATTTACACGAATGGCAAAGATGCCAATATTTCTGCAAAAAAAAATGGTAAAATAATGGCAGAAATAATTTTTTTATGACATGCATTTACACGAGTTCAAATAATGGCAGATTTCAAAATACTGGTAGCATGCCATAAAAGAATGAGCAAGTTCATTCTTATCTAGAATGGCATAATTTCGGAAAATGGCGTCAGTAAAGTGTTTACACATAGTCATATTAATGGCAGCATTTTATGCCAAATTATCTCTGCCATTTTATTTTGGTAAAAATATTGCCAGTATCTAGAGCGTTTACACGATGAAAAAAAAAATGGCGATAATTTGACAGATATAATGGCATTTTGTCATTCGTGTAAATCCGGCATTAGGAAGCTCGGTATTTTTCATACCTACTGAAGAAATTTTTTTAATTCAGTGAGCTCATTGAATACATTCTTTTGGCGCAAAAATGTGGGCAGAGTTCAACCAATGTTCTTAGTCTTCGTATGCAAGTAACTGCTTCGTCGTCATGTGTGCTCACCTTTCTTTTGCGATCACTTTCTGGTAGTCTGGTAGCATTGTTTTCTGAGTCTTCCTCCTCTCTATCATCTTCGCTTTCGTTGTTTTGTATGTCAGTGTCAATTAACAGCTGATCGGCGTTTCGTTTGTTGTATTTCTTTATTACTCATACAGTGGGCAAAGCTTGTTGCGCTTTACTGGATTTGAGGCCAGCACTGAGTCTCCTGCCTTCATGTCAAAGGCGTTCCAGTGCTCATCGATACGGTTCTTGTCTTGCGTTTGTGATTTCTCTAGGTTCGTCAGTGCTTGCTCGCGGTCCAGATGAAGTTGAAGTAGTTGCTGACTTCTATCGATGGTATAATCTACCGTTCCAAGGAGAACTTCGTCTCGAATTCGGGGTTTGAATCCATGAAGTAGGTAGTGTGGTGATTGCTGCAGAGATGCGTGCTTGCTTGCGTTAATGGCCAATGTAATTTCAGGGATGTAGGATGACCAATGTTTCAGATCCTTCTCTGAAATACGTTTTCGAAGGATTGAAGAAAGTGTCTGGACTTCACGCTCTATTAGTCCATTGGATTCCGGCCAGTAAGGTGGGGTCATAAGACTCTTATTCCCAGCTTCTTCAAAAATTCGTTGAATTCGTTTGAGGTAAAGCGTGTCGCGTTATCGCAGATAATTGCTCTTGGGGGTCCGTGGACTGAAATGATTCTTTCTTCAATCAAGGATATGACGTGTTTGGAGCTGACATCAGGTGTGCTTTTTGCGATTACATATCTTGTTGTGTGATCGATTACAAGCAATATATTTTTTTACCTTCAGAATCTTGTGGAAAGCTGCAGTGATCCATTGAAATAACATCAAATGGTCTTTGGGGAATGCTTCTTGGTTTTTGTAGTCCCATCCTTTTGCTTGTTCGATGATTGAATAATTGGCATGTTCGGCAACTGGATATATACTGCTTGCAGTCCTTCGCAGCTGATGGCCAAAAGTATCGCTTAGACAATTTTGAGAAAGTCTTTTCATGATCCATGTATTCACTGTTGTCATGACACATCTCAAGGATATTATTTCGCATCGATAGTGGAACATAGATTCGGCCGAAGCCTTTGTGTTTTTTGTACAGTAAAATGTTGTTTTGAATAAAGTAGCTCTTCTTAATTGTTTTTCATTTCTTATTTTGTGTTTCTGTCACTATTCAGTGTCAGGTTCTGGCATTCCAAATCTTCGTTTTGAGCTGTGAAAATTTTTGTCTCGTCGTTGGACTTAAGAATGAAATGGGCTATAATGGTGTTTGGGATCGTTGATAATGCGTCCGCACATACATTTTGCCTGCTCTGTGCTTGATGGTGAAATTATACGATTGAAGATCTAACGGCCACCTGGCAAATTTACGGTTGAATTTACTATTTTGGAGTAAGCATGCGGTTGT
Organism: Melangyna quadrimaculata; assembly: GCA_949320155.1. Lineage (NCBI taxonomy): Eukaryota > Metazoa > Arthropoda > Insecta > Diptera > Syrphidae > Melangyna > Melangyna quadrimaculata. The sequence continues at coordinate 83,346,483 of OX439484.1, read as the reverse complement.
CCAATTGTCCGTGATTAGTGTAAAACATTTTAGTCCGTAAAGGTAAATGTTGAATTTGTCGGTTATGGCCCAATGTATAGCAAGGCTCTCGATTTGATTTATGTGCAGGTTTTTCTCAGTATCCGCTAATGCGCGACTGGCATAAGCAATGACGACTTCTCTATTGTTTTGCTTCTGTATGAGAATAGCTCCAAGTCCGGTTAATGAAGCGTCAATTTGAACCTCAGTTGCACAGTCGTTCATAAAGTGTGCGAGTATTGGAGGCGATTTTAATTTCTGCTTTAAAATTTCGACTACTTCTGGTGCATCTTTAGTCCAGACGAATGGTGTTGAGTTATATGCGTTGCGTATTGGTAAAGCGATTTTGGAAAAGTCTTTAATGAATTTTCTGTGGTGCGATGCAAATGCGTGAAAATATTTGGCATCCGTTTTTGATTCGAATTCTTTGTTGTATCGGTCTATGGAATTTATTCGATTTGGATCAGGACGTATGCCTTGTGCGAAGATACCATATCCCAAGAAGAAAATCTCGCTTTTAAACAACTGGCATTTTAGAAGTGAAATTCGAAGACCGCTTTTGGTCAGTTCGGTTAGTGCATTTTCAAAATTTTCTAGTGCTTTGTCAATATTCGGGCCGATTGTCCGATATCATCCATGTAGGTTATAGTATTTCTGATGTTGTGGAATGTTTGTCGCTAGCCCAAAATGGCATTCTCATGAACTCATATACACCATCTTATGTCACGAATGCAGTTTTGTGGATGTCCGAGTTTTTTACCTTAAAGGTTAGACCGCACTAGGCTGAACTGCACTGCAGCGGAACTGCGATTCACAATAATTTGTATGAATTTTTTTGAAGTCCACTTGCCGCTTAGTGCGATATAGCTCATACAATTTCATACAAATAATATTTTGCCTCGTCGTGAAGTGTAGTTCCGCTGCAGTTGTGTGCGGTCTAACCTTAACTGTCATGAAAGCTCTTTTTTATCTACTGTAGACCAAATTTTCACTCTAACTAGTATTGCAAGGCGTTTTATCGAAAAAAAAGAGTAAACTGTTTGCTTTTTTTGTCGACTTCAAGGCCGTTTTCGATACTATAAACAGAAAATTACTTTTATTCAAACTCGCTACTGTTGGTCAATCTACAAAGTTTATCAGAATCTATGAGCAACTTGTTGCGAGGCAAGAGGAGGGGAAGGAAAAGGAATTAGTGTGGAGGTAGGGTAAGAAAAAGGAATAGGTAGGAAACCAAAAAAAAGGAAGTGTTCGGAAAAGGAAACGAATGCTAAGTTCCGAGGGACGCGGCCTGCTTGCGATGCTCGGCAGTTAGCTCGCCGGAATGGGGGGGGATCTTGCCCCCGAAACTTAACCTCACCATCAACAAAAACACATATCAGGCCTGAACTCACAAAAGGTGAAAAAGCGGACGGACACTTACCACACCCAAGGGCACTGCGGATATTGTTGCAGTGTGGCCATTACCCACCCAACCATGGAAATCTGCGGCCATATTTAGATTTCCCCAATGATGTTGGATGATCGGCTTCAGATCATACCATCTTCACCGAAAGAACTTGGCTACCCTAGGCACCCCTAAAATTCACTTTTTAACAAATCATGCTCCGTTTACACGAAACAAAGAAACACAAAAATTTCAACCAAACAGGCGTTTAAATTAAGTTTTATTTTAGACTAACTTTAGCATTTAATTTTGAGTTTAATTGAAAGGGAATCAAAAATAAGTTAACCAAAATAAAACAAATCATAACCTCAAAAAAACTAAACTATTAACAATATAATCTTTATATTCCGCAGTAACATAACCACTAGAATATGCCATCAAATAAATCAACGAAAAGGTGATCCGGAGATGTTTCCTACGAAGGATGTTAATAGTACCTTTTTTTGGTACCATATACTGGATAAAATATAGGCGCGACGGTACAATTTCCTACCTACAAGGAGCTCTCTGGAGGTGGACAGAAATAATATGAAATCTTAGAATTGGACGCGAATAAATAACGAAGGAAACAATACCTTTCTTTTACAAAATAAATTTATAAATTATGATACAAAAATGGAAAAATGTGAATATAGTATTAAATCAAAAAATATTGAAAATATTAAAAAAACTCCAACGCCAACACAAAAAAAAAAACAACAAAAGGACACCACAACACAAATACTGGAGTTCCAAGTGGAAAATAGTCCGTTCCACAATCAAAGTTTTGTCAGGTAAATTGTCTCGATATTTTGACTTTTGTTGTTTTATGTAAGTTTCTTTCTTAAAAAATTTGTCTTTTAAATACTTGTTTTTGTTTAAACAGACTCACTGCGCTGGATCTTATGGCAAAGTTGTACAAGCGTACACGGGGCTCCTGTGTTATGCCGCGAAATAAAAGATTGTTTGCGTTCTAGTTTTATATTAAATAAAGAAGGTATCTTTATTGGTTCGAGTTTTACTTAAGACTAACTTACAAAAATTGAATGTGGAAATATCAACCACAGATTTATTCTTATACTTACATACATATATATATAGATAAACAAAATGCATCAAATATGAGATTATTGGATGCTCAAGCAAGATAAAAAATGATGTGCTATGCATAAACATTCTGTCTTTGATTACTGTGAATTTAATGATGAGACGTTTCGGTCCTCACTTGAAATATAAACAAAGTTGAAACAACACTTGAAGAGTATTATGTTACTTTGATTTGAACAGAGAACTCTAGGATGAAGAATAAACATTCAAAACGAAGAATGTGCAGACTAATATAAAATTAAATTTATTATCATACTTATGCATAACACCTCCCCTCTTAAAATGAAAATTATATTTTTTTTTAACAATTAATTTTCTTCAACTTCAAAATCGTTTACTTTGAATACATTTGAATTTGGTCTTCTTATTACAGTTTTATTTTTTCTATTATCATAGTAATGTACAATTTTTCCTCTTTCAATTACAGGTTGTTTATTCTTTTTATTAAAACAATTGCGAAAGATGGTAATACCACTTCCCTTAATACATTTTAGAAAACAGTAAATTATTGTTACAATTATTATTATTCCGCTCATTCCAAATAAAACACCTTGAGTATGAGGTGGTATGTCTTTCAATTTTTTAGATATATAACTTTCTTGATTTATTATTTCAATTGTAAAATCTTGTAATTCATTTAAATTTTTAAGCTTTAGTTTTGGTAAATTGATATTTTCATAATCTAATTCTTTTAGTTTTACATTAATACAACAGTCCTCGGGTACTGGACGATATACATCTTTATTTTCTATTGTAATTTCTTGATTGGCAGTTTTAAGTCTTGTTTCTATTGTTTCGAAGGTACAATCATTTTTTAAATTTATAATTCCAATATGATTTATAAATCCTTCTTCATTATATTTGCTTTTTGAACAATTACATTTATATTTTGTTTCTTCGCTTAAGGCAAATAAATATTTATTTTCTGCGAGTTTATGAAAAATTTCGATATGATTGAAAACTTGTTTTAAATTACAATTACTATTTATTCTATTCATAAAAATAGCCAATTCACAATCTTTATCTAGAACACTATTTTTGAATTCTAATTGATTACAAACAAAACATTTATCAATTTTCTTACAATCCTTTAAAATATTATTACTTAGGATATATTCTTCTTTATTTTCTTTGATTATAAAATATTTATGTTTCTGTTCTAAAATATAAAAATTTCCTTTTGGTTTACCATATGGTAAATTAATCATCTCATAAACTTCTGATTTTGAACTCTCTAGTAATGGAACTGATAAAATTATAACAAATCTATCCTTCTTTAAATAGGCGTTTGGATTTATTTCTTTCATTATATGACTATATGATTCTAAACTTGGTGTGAATAGCATTACGTTTTCTTTATCACTTTCTTTCAATAATTGTATGAAATGTTTCGGTTCGATTATAATCGGGTGGATAACATTATCCTGCAGGAACAGAATTGCTTCCGTTATTTGATTGATTGTCGTTTCAGTTTGACTTATTAGAAAATAAATTCTAAGTTTAAACTCTGTAAAATATTCTTTTAATGCAAAATACTTCCTATCTTTATTAATTTTGTTCGAAATTACCTCTAATGTTTTACTTAAAGTGTTTGTTAAGTTTCCCAATTCATAATATGCATTCTTTAAGACCATATTCTGTTTGTTTAACCCATCTAAAACTCTTATTTCTTCTTGCTGACTCTTATGTATATATTCACTGTTTTCTTTGGTTATTATAATAGCATCTTCATAATGTTTAGCGTCTTCGCTATCTAAAGTTCCGAATAGAACTTTAAGACCTGACCCTACTATGTTTAATAAACCTCTTTTATACCTTTTATAACTTGTATCTACCCCAAGTAAATGGTTAATAGTGTTAAAATCTTTTCTTAAGCTTGCAATCTGTATTTTAGTTTTCCTTATAAAATCTACGCATTCTGGAATTTCAATAAAACAGTTATCATTTACATTGGCCACAAAGTTAGTTATTACATCTATTTGATCTGCCACTTCACGAAGGTTAATATTGTTTACTATAGAGATTTTTCCACTTTGTTGTCTCAATTCTCCAATATTTTTGAAATAGATGCCATTTGAGGGAAAGTTCTCCCATATATTACTGAATACGCCATTTAAAATGAACAAAAATCTGCAAATAAAACTTGTCAGTTTTTAAAATGTTTTATTTTGCTTTTATTATATTTAATAAATTGGTTATTTCTTTTTATGACTACGGAGTCTCCTATAATTCTAAGTATTTTAAAGGGTCCAGAGAATTTTTCTCCAAACTTATCCCTTTTGTCATTCTCTACTAAAATTAAATCCTTAACTTCAAAATCTTTAATTTTCCTACCTAAATTTTGGTCGTACCTTTGTTTTGATTTTAATTTATTTTGAAGCTGTGTTTCCTTTACTTGTTTTTGGATTCTACATAATTTTAATTGAAGTTCTTGAGTGTAATCTGTATTTGTTTTATATTTAAGAGTTCCGAAATCACTAGGTGGATTTGCTTTCCTACCAAATACAATTTCGTAAGGTGTAAAACCTGTACTATTATGCTTTGAAGTATTATAACAAAATGAAGCGTATTGAAATAATTTTGCATATTCCGGTTTAGTTCTATCTTTTATCATTGTTCTTAAATATTCTCCTAGTCTGGCTCTTTCAGCAGATCCATTGCTTTGAGGGTAAGCACTACTCGTTCTCAAGTGCTTTATTTTTAACATTTTACACAGATCATTCATTACCTCATTAATGAATTCTCCTCCGTTGTCGGTTAGAATTATTTTTGGAATTCCGAAATACAATATCCAATGATCTATAAACGCTCTGGCTACAGTTTCACTTCTTTTATTCTCTATTGGGATAAATTGTATATATTTACTTAAGTCGTCTTGAATTGTTAAGCTGAATAAAGTTTTGTTCCCTTCTTTATATGGACCAGTAAGATCCATGTCTACTTTTTCTAATGCGTAATTAGCAGTAGACGTTATTTTCATGGGGTTTTTCCCGGGATGCCTATTAATTTTCTGTTTTTGGCATTGTACACATTTAGTTATGTAATCAATTACATCTTTATTTAATCCTTCCCAATTAAATCTATCTCTTATTTTTGCTATTGTTACCTTTTGTCCTCCATGACCTCCCAAAAAACTTTCATGGTTTTCTCTTATAATTTGTTTTCTTACCTCTAAATCATTTATAATTTGTATATCTTCTAAAAAATTTTCGTTTATATTCTCTTCATTTACGTTTCTTTCAATTACTTGATTATTATTATGTCTGTTGACATTTACTTCTACTTCTTGATTATCAGATATTTCCCTTTCACGTAATAAATTCTTATTCAGTTTCTCTGTAACCACTTTACTCGTGCATGGTTCTTCTAACCCATATTCTTCTTCATATATTTGTCTTAGAACGTCTTCATTTTCTTCGTCTGAGGAATCATTACCAAAGATTTCTTCAATTAACTCTTTAGTTTTTTCGTCTTCCCTAGTCATTACTGGGTACGTATTTTTTTCGTCTTGAACTATATATACATTTCTACTTAGTTCATCGGCAACAACATTATCAACACCTTTCTTGTATTGTATTGAATAATCATATTCTTCTAATTTTAACCTCCATCTAATAAGACGACTTCCTGGAATTTTTACTTTGAATAACCATGTCAAATGACGATGGTCAGTTTTTATTTTAAACTTCTGCCCATATAAATAAGGCCTGAAATGTTGAATCGCCCATAAAATAGCTAAGCATTCTTTTTCCGTTGTACTATATCTACTTTCTGCTTGATTTAGATTTCTGCTAATGAAATGAATTGGCAAGTCTTTATTTTCTTTTTCTTGGGACAATACTGCCCCTATGCCATTATTGCTGGCATCTGTAGTTACGATAAAAGGTTTTTCAAAATCCGGATATTGTAGCATTGTGAAATTTTTCAATTCACATTTCAATTTATCAAACGCGATTTGCTGTTCGTTGTCCCATTTCCAAAATGAATTTTTCTTCAATAATTTAAATAATGGTGAAGCTATTGTGCTAAATCCTTTAATGAATTTTCTATAATAACCTATCATACCCATAAATGATTTTATACCTTTAGCATTCTTTGGACTTTGTAAATTATTTATTGCTTCGACCTTTTTTAAATTCGGTGCAACTCCATTACTCGTTATATTATATCCCAGGTAATCTACTTCCTGTTTAAAAAATTCAGTTTTATCAATTTGAATCTTCAAATTACTTTTCTTGAGTCTGTCAAATATTACTTTAAGTCTTTCAGAATGTTGTTCTATTGTTTCTCCAAAGACAACAATATCATCCATATAAACAAAACAGTCTTTTCCCTGTAACCCATCAAGAACGTTATTCATTAACCTCTGAAAACAAGCTGGAGCATTCTTAAGACCGAATGGCATCCGAAGAAATTCAAAATGTCCATAAGGTGTAGAAAATGCAGTTTTCTCAATACTATCTTCATCAAGTGGAATTTGATGAAACCCAGACTTCAAATCTAAGGTTGTAAAGAATTTCGCATTTCCTAGCTTATCTAAAATGTCCTGTATGTTGGGAATAGGGTAATTGTCCGAGACAGTGATTTCGTTCAACTTACGAAAGTCTATCACCATCCTCCATTTTGGAATTTTACTGGCATCCAACTTTTTTGGAACTACCCATAATGGACTTGACCAAGGTGAAATACTATGTCTTATAATATTTTCATCTAAAAGTTTCTTGATTTGTTTATCAACCTCTGCTTCATGTACTTTAGGATATCTGTACGTTTTTGCATTAATAGGTATATCGTTAATAGTACGAATACTATGTTTTATAGCATTAGTTTCAGATAGACTTTCACCTTCTAAACTAAAAATATCTTCATATTCCCTTATTATTTCTTTTAAAGAATCTATTTGTTCTTTTTCTTTTAAATGTTCAACCCTTACTTGACTCCATATTTGTTTAAATTTTTTCGATTCGTTTTCCTCATTATAAAATACACCTTTAGTATAATTTTCTTCAATCTGTTGGCCTTTGGTGTTTGAAATAACTAATGCTTCACTATTATCTTTGATACTATCAGAATTCAGTGACGTTATAGACGCGCTTAAAGAGTTACATCCTTTAATCTGTTGGTCTATGCAGTTTGAGTATTCTTTCATATTGTTTTCATCTTTATATAATAACTTTATACACTCATTTTCATTAGTGAGTGTTTGTTCTCTACAATTGATTATGTATTTAAAAAATTGTAAGAAGTCACTACCTATGATTCCATCGTAGTAATTAATCACATCTATGGGAATTATGTGAAAACTAAACTCATTTAAAATACCTCTGGTAAATTCAATTCCTATAGTAGCAGTTCCCATACTGTATCTGCTACTTTTACCTATTCCTCTTAAAGTTAAACTTATATCTGTACGTAAATCTTTTTCGAAAATACAATTCTGTTTCAACAAGGATACTGCTGCTCCAGTATCGATTAACATGTTATATGGTTTATTTTTATAAATCATTACTATATGAGGACTTCCTGACATAATCGCCGAGATAGTTGCCTCATTAACTATTCGGGTTTTCGAAAATTTTGATTTTTACTAGTTTCTTTACTTTGAAATGGATTTCCCTTACTATAATCTTGTTTTTGTTTTGGATTTTGATATTTATTGAAATCCCTATTATTCTGGTAAGATTTGTTGCTTTTTTGATTATAATTTTTGTTTCTAAAGCACTCTCTCGACATATGGCCCAATCGACCACAACTATAACATTTAACCGAAGTATGGTTAATTTTAATTAAATGCCTATCTGTGTACTCTTTAGTGTTAAATTCTTTGGATTTAACATTATAATACCCTAATCTGATTTCTTCCTCCATAGCTAATTGACTTGCTTCGGAGAGGGTTTTTGGACGCTGTGTATTCACAAAAGTTCCAATTTCTCTTTGTAAACCCGCAATAAATGCGTTAAGCATATCTCTTTCAATGCCCAACATTTGACCGTCATAAGTTGGGTCTTCTGACTTTTCAGTAAAGAGGGCTTGAATCCTTCTTCTCGTTAAAGTTTCACATCTTTGTGTGAATTGAATTACGCTCCCATTTAAATTTTGACGAAGTTTCGTCATTTCTAAATGAAGTTGCAAGCTAGAATGAGTTTCTCTGAAAACTCTATTCAGTTCATATTTTAACTCTTCCCAAGTATTTATTCTTTTGTTCATTAAAAGAATTTCAGCGTTACCAGAAATTTTGCTTTTTATTACCGCAAGAAGTAACACTCTTTGTGACGGAGATGCTAACTTCATTGTATTTTCGCAATTTTGTATAAAATTGTGTGCTTTCGTAGCTTCACTATTAAAATTCGGGATAATTTTTATAAGGTCACTTAGATTAATATTATTTATTGGAGTTGGGTCGGTCGAGAAATTATTTGAATTATTCAAATAATTCCTATTATCTGTTTCTAACCGTTTATTGATCGGGAAATTATTTGGGTTTATCAAATAATTTTCCTCGTTGGTCATGTTATAACTTCTTTCATGCTTATTATTATTTCCTAACCGGTTCCTTGATCTTTCTTTTTCCTCATCTTCTAATAATATTTCTTTTATATTCTTTCTTTTAGGAATAGCTCCCGTTTCTTTAATTTCCATATCTCTAATTTTCTCAATTGCATCTTCCACTAAAGGTGGTGTTTCTTCTTTATTTAAATTTTCTTGATCTTCTATTACGTGAAAAAATAACTGTCTTCTATAAATATTATTTTTATAGAATACCATGTATTCTTCTTCGATTTCGTTTTGGCTTATTTTATTATTTTCCAAAATCTGAGTTAAAGTGAAGGATAATATAGTTCCACTTTCTTTAGTTATACAAGTAAATTCCCTACCAAGTAATTCCTCGCTAAATTCAAATTCAGATCCTGACTTTGCCATTTTTATAAATTTTATAAATTTTCGTTTTTTTCTTTTTTTTTTTAGATTTTATTCGTTTTTATATTGAACAAGGCGTTATGTGCTTCGTTTTGTGCCTCTAAAATAACCTGTTTGATTTTTATGGCTTTATTGACCAAATATTTTTGATTTTTTCTTAATTGTAATACACTTTTATTTTTATTTTCCTGCTCTATTTCTTCTTTAGTTAAATCTCTTTTCTCCTGTTCTGACATTTTTTTTTTTTTTTCACTTATTTTAACATTTTGTATACTTAAATAACTTACATTAAAATTTTCATCGTTGTTTTTCTTGGTGTCATGCTCTCCTGTTTAATGGCTGGTTTTCCTTTAAAGTTCTCTCGAAATGATGGAAATGATGATGATCCTAATCACATGTTTTTAGTTCTTTTATTTCTATCGATTTATTGATACACCCAAAGATTTTAGGGTTGTATTTCGACTGAAATATTTTTAGTTCTTTTATTTCTATCGATTTATTGATACACCCAAAGATTTTAGGGTTGTATTTCGACTGAAATATTTTTAGTTCTTTTCACGATTTATTAACTCACTCAGAGGAATTTAGAGTGGAGTTTCGCGTATGAGCTAAATAATGTTTTTTTTTTTTTTTTATTGTGTTTTTAAATATTTAATTTAAAATTTCACCGCTGCCACCAATTTTTGTTATGCCGCGAAATAAAAGATTGTTTGCGTTCTAGTTTTATATTAAATAAAGAAGGTTCGAGTTTTACTTAAGACTAACTTACAAAAATTGAATGTGGAAATATCAACCACAGATTTATTCTTATACTTACATACATATATATATAGATAAACAAAATGCATCAAATATGAGATTCATATTGGATGCTCAAGCAAGATAAAAAATGATGTGCTATGCATAAACATTCTGTCTTTGATTACTGTGAATTTAATGATGAGACGTTTCGGTCCTCACTTGAAATATAAACAAAGTTGAAACAACACTTGAAGAGTATTATGTTACTTTGATTTGAACAGAGAACTCTAGGATGAAGAATAAACATTCAAAACGAAGAATGTGCAGACTAATAAAAATTAAATTTATTATCATGCTAATGCATAACACCTGTGGACATAAATGGCAATCCAGTTGAGAGCGAAATCGTATAGTGACTCAGCAGTTTTAAAGTAACAATTCGGCCAACCAATGATGAGTGATGCCAGGCAGCAATCGCTGAGACGTTTAAAATGGTAGATGAACCATACAAACAAGATGGCGAACGAAAAAAAGAACGTGGGGCACACAAAAAATCGTGTGGAATCAAAAAAAATCGTGGCGGTCCAGTGCTCTGCTGCCAAACTGTGACCGCCAGAAAATAGTTAACCTACAAAATGTTACACACTTGCAATACAAAAAAACATCTTCACAAACTCACCCTATTTTATTTTCTTCTATTTGTAAAAAAAATTAGATTTCAGACAATCAGGACAAATTAGCAAATCCAAGAAAAAGGATAGCTCTCGCAGGATCTTTAAACTAATTAACAAAAAAAAGTTAGTAGAAGGTGAATTTAACACACACTTGCAAATTAAAATTACTTTTTTTTTTCTTGCCTAACCTTTAAAATTTACTTGCGAGTATCTTGCTCGTTCAACTATTGTAATATTTTTGACAAGTCAAGGGATATCACGTTTTTTCCTAACCACTTTGACACTTGACAGTACTGATTCTTAGTTTTCGGAGTCGATGATATTTCGAATCCTGTTCCGAAAATAGTTTGTCTATGACAAGGCAGAGGGTGCTAGACTAGTCAACCATTTTATAGTCAGTTTACACTAAAAGTAAATCTACAGGAGGCAACTCTTCTGACAATTGTTGGCACACTTTGGGCGTCCACAACAAACTTCTTTTAGGTATGACTGCTGTAGTATCAAATGGAACAAATCAGTCAACTCAATTTCGGTCCGAGACAGGTGCCCCTCAAGGCTGTATTTTGAGGCCATTGATGTTTGCTCTTTTTATCAATGATATTGAGGATCATATTCCTGGAGGGGTGATTTTTGGAGACCTGAGAGTTAAGGCTCTCCCAAACCAATGCGGAACATTCGTTGCGGCGAAGAAACATTCGCATGTCAAAATGTATTTACATGGTGATATATGAGAGTGCCCACACCAACGCGGCGTGGAATCATATAAATTAAATTTTGACTGACGAATGTTTCTTCGCCGCAACGAATGTTTCGCATTGGTTTGGAAGAGCCTTTAAAGTGTTGCTTTATGCAGACGACCTTGTCATTTTGACCGATGGTGCGCTAAGACCCTTTTCACACAGGGAAACCAGTTGCTGGAAATTTTTTTTTGACGTTTTCCTTTAATTGCCTTGTAGCTTTCACACACGGAAACTGAATTGCCAGAGATTTTTGTTTGTTTCCAGTCTATTGGCTGAACGCACATTACGGACAGTGTGAAGAGGGAATGTGCAAAAATCTCCTCAATCGTTGACCGGGGAGATTTTTTTCATTCCCCTTACTTCTTGCCCTTCAAATGTAAAAATGTTTTGTCTTTTTCAAACATGCTAACCAATTCTATCTCGTATCTCAAGTTTTACAAAAGTAAAAGTTAGAGCTCTCTTAACTTTTTCTTTTGTACAAAAGAATTGTATATAAATATCTATAGTACTATCAAAAAACCAAAACGACTGTGGCGGTGCCACTGGCCTGGGAGGGCATTCGCTCTGTAGATAATGTAGAGTTAAAAACACATTGAAAATCTCATTTAATCTCTTTAGCGATAATCACTCCACCTATAGGCCTAGACTATCGTCCCGAAATTCGACTCATTAATAGTACTATTGGCACATGGAGTCACGGCAACTAGCACCCAGCGCGTGAAACTAACAAACGAGATAGATTTCTTTTCCATTTGACGTTCAATGCATTTCCCATAAGAGAAAAACAAAAACAGCTCGTAGAAATATTATTTTAACAAATTAATTTTGTATGAACGGTTGTTTGTATTATAATTGCGTAAGAATAATTAAACATGCTAGTTTACAAATCAAACGTAAAATATATCGAAACTTATTACTAATTTGCTTTATTTTGCAGATGAAATATGTAAACAAACGTGCTTTTTTGTTGTTGTTTTCCAAAATGGATGCAAGGCGTCAGTCAGAACGATATCATGTGCGTAGGAAGGTAGTAGTTTAGGGGGCTAGAGTTTCTTATGGATTTTAATAAAACATTAATTTTCCTTTTTATTATAGTAAAGAATGAAGTAAAATGTTAAAGGTCCACTTTAGTGATCGTAAGAAAAAAGATAATACCAGGAAATTATGTGTTGCACCAATAATTGCGGTTTGCTATTTTTCGATTAGTTTCGTTCACTTTTGCGTTCGTAAAAATAAAATTTTTACAGTCAAAAGCGCTCACTAAAGTAAATGTAATAAGCCATCGAAAGTAATTTTTCCAAATTATAAAAAGGAGTCACCTTTAATGCACTTAAGTGACATAAATCTTCATTTTATTTTTTTGTATTAGGTACGCGCCGATTAATATAAAGTTAATATAAATTATAGAGGCATCATTTGATTTCCCTGTGTTCGTTTGATTTGTAATAATTTCGGGCAAAAAAAAAACTTATCCTCCATTTAAGAAAAAGGTTAGAACTCTTTTAAAGTAAACTCTTCTTAAAAATAGAACTAATTAAGAGTGATCGAGCTTGACCTTCATTCATACCTTGCCTCTTTTGTAAACCAAGAAACAAATGTGTAAATAGGCAATTGAAAAATATTTTTTTTAACAATTTTTTCACAAGATTTTTATTCAATTACGAACAAACATATTTTTTTAATAATCGTGACTACGCCCCTGCCTTTCTCTATTTCTAATCGAGTACTTTTGTTGTTGTTTCTGGTTGTAAAGGTGGTTTGTTTACATTTTTCATTTACAAAGCAAAGCATTTTAGCTATCTATTTTAATATATTTTCGGGTTGATTTGTAAGCTTACACATTTTTTGGTTCTATTTCAATCATAATATGTATACCCGTTGATATAAAATAATTTGGTATAACTAATATTCATCAGCCGCTTTTTTCGTTTTCTCTTATGGGCAATACATTGAACGTCAAATCGAAAATAATTCTATCGCCTTTTGAAGCTTAAGCGCTTGAGGTGGCAGGTGGCAGGTGGCAGGGGAACAAACCACGAACACACCTTATCTTGATAGCTGACGTTTTTTTTGTTCAAGAAAAAATTCAATTCAATGCATAAAAAAGTGTGTTTAAATAAATATGTAGGTATTTTATTTAAACAAATTTTAAATGTGTTCCGTGTTCTTCATCAAAATGAAATCTTTTTATTATGAAGACCAGCATTTTGTGAATATGTATGTATATCATACGCCTTCCTTGGATCACAGAACGATCATCTTAGGGGCCGGTTATAGCGATCAGGAAAACGAATTGGGAAAAACTTCCAAAAGAATTTTTTGCACTATTTTCATTCGATTTGAAACACAAATGCTACACTAATCGATGACAAATTACTCATAGAATTTTTTGATCAAATAAAATTTCCAATTAAACAATTATTTTTTGTTAAAAATGTATTTATTTAACAAAGTACTTTCCTGGCACATCTGCGCTGGAACCCCGAACACACTTACTAGACAGTTCAAGTACAACAAAGCAAAATAATGTACACTCCCGAAAAGTGGGTTTATAATTGTTCAGATAGATTAGGCTTTTATTTTAAAGAAAGACAAATTAAAATAGATATTTTGCATGATAAAAATCGAATACAGCGTAACAAATTGTTTCTAGATTTTTTTTGTTGATAAGTGTCAGAAACTCTAAGCATTAAACACAATTTTCGTTCAATTTTTCGCAAGCAGATGACGCTAGAGTATGAGTGTAATTTCTCACTTTTGTACAAAAGTAGGTCTATGTAGTTAAGCCTTGACCGTGTATGGACTTTAAACGGTTCTAATATAGAAGGCGTAAAGGAGTTGCAAATATCTAGGTTTCACTATCACGCAGAATCTGAGTTTACTTCCTCACATAAAATACAAAAGATCTTCAGCTAAGACAGCAATTAACTCCATATGGTCGAACTTTTTCAATAGACATATAGATCCAGTCACGAAATTTAAAGTTTTTAATGCAACAGTCAACAATTGCTTTTGCTTTGCTAACGAAGTGTATGGTTATCAACAGCTTGATGAATTGGAAACTATTCAGAGATATTTTTTCAAAAGAATTTTTAGATTACCACGTAGCACTCCAAATTATGCCATCTATGCTGAATCGGGCTTACCTCCAATCTTCCTGAAGAATTTGAAAGCTAATGCTGACTATATTGTTAAAGTTATGCAAAGATCGAACAGCAACCTCCTTGTATCTTGTATCTTTACGGTGTCGATATACACCTTTCAGAAATTGGTCCGAATTGGCCTCATCGTACGAATTATGGATGAACTGGGGATAACCCAGATAACTGGAGAAATATTTTCTATGATTGCATCTCTAGAATTGACGAACAAATGTTTCAGTCTTGTCTCGAACGTGCAAGGGAGTCCTCAACGCGATCAGTTTATAGAGAACTAAAGTTTAATTTAAGAGAAGCAAGCTATTTTAGGGATGAATTTTCTATCACTGAAATGAGCTTGATTTTTGTCATGATATTGTAAGAAAGTCTACCTACAGAACAGTAATTTATTATACACCGTTGGAGAAGTTATTGCATGCAGCTCGTTGTTTTGTAAATAGAATAATAATGCAATTTTTTAACTGGTATACCAACTCAACAGTAATGTGTCATACTTCGTTCAAAAGGTTATTGGTGTTTTGAAGTGGAGTTATCTAACGAACCAGCTTAACGGCTATATAACAAAAAAAAAAAAATACTCTCAGTAACCTTTTCAGCGCTTATGGGAAATTACTGTTGCGTAGGTAGACCGCTTTGTCCATTCTCATTCACTGTCGGCTCTTGAAGTATGACTACAAAAATAAATACATAGACATACATACATACATATTTACATTTGTGTGTATTGCCAACGCAACATTTTAACTATATCTAATAAACGACACCCACGGCCACGACGATATTGAAAAAAACTTTCATTGTATGCCTAAGGCTTATACAAATTAATTTCCACTAAAACAAAAGCCCAACAGCAAACAAAACGAATTTTCTCACGATGACAGTACAATATTTCTGTGGTGCGTTCTTTTATTAACCATAGTTAACTATGGTTGATATGTCAAAAAAAATTGTTGAAGTGTCATTGTTAGATTTAGTTGGAAATTGTTACATTTCATTTTGGAACGATTTATTGTTAGATATTGTTGATCTGTCAAACGAAAACTTTGGAAAACTTTATTTTATCGTTAATTACCATAAAATCATGTTATTTTTCTACAATATAATCTCCTTTTTCATTAAAAATGGTAGAAAATTCAATTTTAATTCATTTCACTTCACCAAAAGCTTTGTTTTGATTCTTCAATTTTTATTTTTTTGTAAACAATCCTTCTCCCATGTGCTTTGACAGATCAACACTTTCAACTCATATCATGGAGATGAGTTGAAAATAGTTACGAATTGTAACTATTTGACACTAATAAACTGAATTTAGGAACGATGTGATGACGTCATATAGTTACAAATCGTAACTATTTTGTAATAAAGGAACGACCATTGTTAACTATAGTTAACCATAGTTAACTATGGTTAATAAAAGAACGCACCACTGATGTTTTATATTTCAAACGTATTTTTCAGAGACTCTCAAACTTTCAAAAACGAGAACGATAGACGATACGAGAGTATAGAAGTGTAACGTGAAGCAAACTATTGTCGATATCGTTTCTAGCTATCGTCTGGACGATAGTCGTCAGAAAAGTTACGTGATGAGAGCCCTGTTTTTTTTAATTCTGGATAATGTAGCTCTTTTTAGCTCTTTGCTAACTATTTTTTTTTCGTTTTAGCCAAACTAGAAGCTTTGCCCATCTGTTAATGTACATTCAGTTAATTAATCAGATATTAATAATTAAATAAATTAATAATAATAAAAAAAAATTATAAGCTTTGTTAATTTTATTTCTTTTCGTTTTAGCTAAACTGAAAGCTTTACTGTATATAATGAGACTTTTTTAATAACTCAGTATATATCAACAAATAATAAAAATAAAAATATGACATTTGTTAAACTTTTTCGTTTTAGCCAAACTAAAAGCTTTGTTTTGTCTTTTTCTTGTTTTTAAAGAGATTTTGTTAATAATTTAGTTAACTATTATAAATCAAAAAAAAAAAAGTTATTATGCTTCACACTAAAAACATAAATCTATCAGAATCCAATAATTCAACTTGTATTTCATTATAATTTGTTTTGTAGAAACGTACTTATGTATAATTAGTTTCAAACTTTTTTCATTTAAATTTTTTAATATGTATAATAGACTTTTTAATCCGGTAGACCGCACTATTTGCCATGCTTGTATTTCTTTTTACCAATCTTTGTATAAATATTTGTTGAAAAAACAAAGAAATAATAATAATAATAAATAATATCCATTACGTTGAATATTTGGAATCGGGTTGGACAAGTGTTTCTATGAGGTCGTCGATGTGAGGTGGTGGAAAGTTGTCCTTCGATAGCTTTTTGTTTAGATGGGTGTAGTCTATGGTTAATCTACGTGGTGTACTCGGATGGTGAGGCTGGTTTACTATTACTACAGGTGATGCATATTCGGATTGTGAGTCTTTAGCTATTCCAAGTCGTTTCCAGTTTTCTACGGTTTCGTTAATAAATTTCCTGTCGCTCCATGAATATCTATATGGTTTTCTGAACACTGGGCTCTCATCACGTAACTTTTCTGACGACTATCGTCCAGACGATAGCTAGAAACGATATCGACAATAGTTTGCTTCACGGTACACTTCTACCCTCGTATCGTCTATCGTTCTCGTTTTTGAAAGTTTGAGAGTCTCTGAAAAACACGTTTAAAATATAAAACATCAGAAATATTGTGAAAAAATTCGTTTTGTTTGCAATTGGGCTTTTGTTTTAGTGGAAATTAGTTTTTAAAAGGTCTTAGGCGTATAATGGCAGTTTTTTCAATACCTTCGTGCGTCGTGGCCGTGGGTGTCGTTAATTAGATAGTTAAAATGTTGCGTTTGACAATACACACAAATGTAAATATGTAAAGGGTTTTTCAATTCGAGCGCTACAAAGGTTTTTTTTAAATAAAACAAAAACGGTTTTGGATATCAATGAAATTCTTTATTCCTGTGAAAGTACGTTCGATGCCATTATGTATGGAACTCGATTTCTTTTGCATGGCCACCACGGGCACGCTTGCAGAAGTCCAGACGCTGAACCCAATTTTCGACGGTTTTCAAGCATAAATCGACCGAAACTGCTGCAATTTCACATTCGATATTCGTACGAAGTTCATCAATCGTCGCTGGCTTGTTGGCATAGTCCATAGACTTGACGTAGCCCCACAGAAAATAGTGTAACGGCGTCAAATCGCACGACCGAGGCGGCCAAGCGACTGGACCATTTCGTGAGATAACACGTTCTCCAAACTTGGTTTCCAATAAATTGATTGTGACAATCGCTGTGTGGCTTGTGGCGCCGTCCTGTTGGAACCACATGTCCTCCAAGTCCATATCATCCAATTGGGGCCAAAAATATTGGGTTATCATTGAACGGTAGCGATCCCCATTCACAGTAACGTGCCGGTCTTGATCATCACGGAAGAAGTACGGCCCAATGACGCCGCCGGCCTATAAACCACACCAAACCGTAATTTTTTCGGGATGCAATGATGACTCATGGAGTACGTGTGGATTGCTGCCTGACCAATACAACATATTTTGTTTATTGACGAAGCCATTCAGCCAGAATTGAGCCTCATCGATGACGACCATAAATTGGACGTAGCGCTCTTAACGTTGAGGCCACTGACTCCGAATTTTGGTAGTAAATTTTAATAATTTCGACTCGTTGTTGGCTCGTATATCTTTTCATCATAAAATGAACTGAAGATAAATGTCAAAAGAACGGCAAGAAATATGGCGTCGTTTGCTGTCCCTGTTGCTTTACTCTTGTAGCGTCCCTGTTGAAAAACCCGATACATACATACATATGTATGTACGTATTTTTATTTGTAGTCATATTTCAAGAGCCGACAGTGAATGAGAATGGACAAAGCGGTCTACCTATTCAACAGTAATTTCCCATAATCGATGAAAAGGTTACTGCGAGTACTTTTTTTTGTTATATAGGTTAGACCGCACACAACTGCAGCGGAACTACACTTCACGACGCGGCAAAACATTGTTTGAATGAAATTGTATGAGCTATATCGCACTAAGCGGCAACTGAACTTCATAAAATTTCATACAAAATATTGTGAATCGCAGTTCCGCTGCAGTGCAGTTCCGCCTAGTGCGGTCTAACCTTATAGCCGTTCAGCTGGTTCGATAGATAACTCCGCATCAAAACACCAATAACATTTTGAACGAAGTATGACACATTACTGTTGAGTTGGTATACCAGTTAAAGAATTGCATTATTTCTATTTACAAAACAACGTGCTGCATGCAATAACCTCTCCAACGGTATATAATAAATTACTGTTGTGCAAGTAGACTTGCTTTCAATATCATGAGAATGAAACATGCACCTATAAACCCTTATAATTATATTTTGATTATACAATATACATGCAGTCCCAAGATTATTGTTGTCGGCTCGTGGAATATAAAAAATTACATCAAAAACTAACAAAACACACCAAGACGATTGCTAAATAGGTATCGAGCAGTCGATATCGTCGAGACGATAGCAAATGACAGCTTTTTTATGTCGAATTCCTTACAGCCATTTGAAGTCGATTTCATTTAAAAATTTTTCTTGGTAGAAGGAATTTAAAAAAAATTCGACTTTTTTTTGTGTGTGTGAGTGCAATTTGACAGGAATTTTGTTGCCGCACAAAAACAAAGAAGTGGTGCGCGCTAAACAAATATTAAAGTGTATTTTATTTTTCGCGTTGTTTTGATAATTTAAACCCAAATATATTTCGTCTGAAAATTAAAAAAGAACAAAAACAATTGTGCGCGTAATCAAGTAAAAAAATTACAATCCAAAATCCATCCAGGCACAGCAGCGAAAATCTATTCTGAATATTTCACTAGGGGACGAAGATAAATAAATTTGCAACGTGTTTTTCTCGCGAATTGTATATTATTTAAATGGGAATTTTGTTTCTTGAAGATATATGCACAATTATCTTTACTTTTTTTGATCATTCACTGAAATATTAAATAATTTGAAACACTAACATTTGTTTTCATTTTTAACATCGTCACAAAATTGTAATGAGAACATTTAATTTCATCCTGATGCATGAGAAATGTCAAATCTTTATGTCGCTTGGAGTCTTACAGCCCTATTCTGCTATTCATCGGGGGGAATTTTGCTTGAATTTTCACTTGTTACTATTCTGCTATTCATTCATGTGAATGTGGATTTACGTCGGCAATGTCGGTACTACGGTGTGGTATTCTCTTATTTACGTGAACGTGAAAAATGCTGCGGGTTTTCAATTGTTGGCTGTGTATCTGTTTAGTGCTTGGGAAAATGTGTTTAGAGACCAATTTGTTGTTTAATTTAGAATATTTGGAAGTGGGAAAAAAGTCCAAAACTGTCCATATTTGTTTTAATTTCTTTCTTAATAAAAAAAATCAACCCAAAATAATTTATTGAAACTTCTAAAGATTTTCACATGCACGGGGAACAGCTGGTTGAGTGAATGTCAAATTGGCTTGGGATAATGTAGTTCACCCGACGGGTACCAGAATGGAAATACAGAGCGAAAGGGAATCGAATTGGTGAATCGGATTTATGGTTCACGGGAATAACAGAATAGGGCTGTTAGTAATAATTTCCAACTTACCGCTTAGGTATTGAGTGATGGATTCATTGGGATGCTGAATACGTGCGTTGACTCGTTCGTTCCACTCTCGAAGTGTTGGTGGCTTGAGGAATCGTGCTTAAGTGCGTTGAGCCATGTGGGCCAGTCACACTTATTCTCGCCTTTAAAATGTTGCCAATTTTTTGCGATTCCTGGTAATTTGCTGGTACCGAATGCGAGCGTTACTTCACAGCTCCACGCATTGATTTTTGCCGCTTTATCTATGGATTTTATGAAGTTTTCGCTTAATTTACTGACCTTGCCATTGCATTTTGGAATGGTTTGTGTCATGTCGGGATTCAAAACGAAGTGTTGAATTTGTTTTGGAGTTTCTTGCATGGATTGGCTTCCAGAAGCTCCGTCGTTTTGCTGAATTAGAGTGGAAAGAATTGCAATATTTTCTATGATGATTTTGATTGCATCATCTTTTGTCGTAGCTTTGGCCTCCAACCCTCTTTTCTGATTTAACTCTTCAGAAATTCGAGAGTGAATTGGTTGAGGATGGAATCGTCGGTTGTTGTTTCCAATAATTGGTAAGCGAGATTTTGAGTTGCTCGATTTATTTATTTTTTGCTCTATTTTTTGTATTTATAAAAAGTTGGATTTTGTTTTATTTATGTTCGAATTACCGACTGCGCCATGTAACTATTGAATATCTTATGGGAAGATATTAATAATGATAGTCTTTAGAGGAATTAAAACACGTCTTTATAGATTGATACGTTAATTTAAACTTAGCATTCTTTATTCAGGTTCTCAACATACAAAAAATAAAAGAAAGAGTTGCCATAAGGGCGAAAGTAATAAGTTAAAATTTTTACAGAAAGATGTCGTGGTCACAAGCACAAATTACGCTTTCGTATATTAACAATTGCCAAGAATTAAAAAAAATCAATTGACAGTATTTTTTAAACCAAAAACCTACTGAAAATTGTTTAAAAGACTATGAAAGGTCCTTTCCTTTTCTTTACATTTCAGGAAGTGCATTTCTGTGATTTTTAGTCAAAAGCCGTTCCCTTACTCAAAAAATTGGCAGTTTTTACAAAAGAAAACGCTCTTGGACCTTCTCCCCAATCTCTAACAATCTCATCATTAGGTCGAAATTGGATTTAATTAAAAATCAATTGCCGCCTCCAGGGACGTGACGTTTGATTGAAACGAAAACCGTTATAAGGCTGATTTTTGAGGATATTTCATCCTTGAAACCCAAAATTTGACAGATTGTGGGTTTCACAAAGTATAGGATCGGAGGTCCGATCCTTTCGAATGAATGACTTTTTGAATGCTTTGACGAAATTCACTGCATATTTCTTAAATGATGCGTTTCTGAATTTTCACATATTTACACATTTCTAGGTGATCTCTTTCAAAAAAAAAGATATTTTTTATTATGTATGTATATTAAAATCAAATGTTATATATATCATTGTAGTAAAAATACACCCTATTTATATAGATTACATATAGATAATATAAATTAATAACTAACGGCGAGATAAATCCGAATGAAAAAAAAACTAAATACAGTTTAACAATCAATTACATTATACATAATTATATACTTCAATCGAGCACAACAACTTCATCCACATCCATTGTTGTTACGGAACTAATAGGCACTTTCGATGATTTTCCACCTTCTATTGTCTTCGCCTTTGGCGCCGCGTTTTTATTCTTCTGCAGAAAATTACTAATCAATGCCTTCTTTGACTGCGGCGAAAACTCTTGTCCTGGCGGAACTGACATTAGCAGAGCAACTCTTTTTTTAACAACTGGCATTTTATTGGCCGCTGTTACCGGGGTGGTAGGTTTTTTAAAAGCAGGAGTTGTCGCTTTGGGTGTCTCTTTCACTTTGGGCGAAGGTGAAATCTTGGAAATTTTAGGAGAACTTTTAGATATTGCTTTTGGAGAAGCACATTCGGTATCTTTCAATAGGATTTGTTTTTCTTCTTTTGTTATTACCGTAGTGAATTTAGTTATACCTGAAGCTTTTGGTTTCTGCTTTTCAATTTTAGCCGTCTTGGGAAGAGAACTGTCTGGCTTTATGGTATCTTCGTCAGTTTCGTTTAATGCTTTATCAAACTTAGGTTGAAGTTTATAGGACCATTCATTGCGTAAACTCAAACTTGCAAGGGCATATTTATCCAAAATATCTGCCGCAACAACCCAGCACAATTTCTTTTTGTTTTTGTTTTTCTTATTGATAGCATCGACTACGGACCACTCGGAGATTTCGTCAATTTTTTCTTTGATCTGAGATTTGGTTGGTGCCAAGCATTCGCCATTTTTTATCGTATCACATGTATTCGACACGTGCTCCATATATTCTTTTATGAGAAACACTCTTGAATGTCGATTTCCATGAACGAGACGCACCAAATCCTTCATAAGATCCTCATTTAGTTCTATTCGCTTTTGTTTTTCCGGTGGCGGTGTACTTAGTTCAGGTTCGGGGGCTTCGGGAGCTTGTATCAGAGGTGGCTCGCAGAACATCATTGCACGGGTACAGAGGCTATCCCATATGATAGTTGGACAAAGTTTGGGACGATTGCCATTTTCGTCTTCCCAAATTGCACCAATCAGCCTTGGTTTTATCTTTTCGGTTTTCTTTTTCATTTCCTTGGCGAATTCTTGTTGAAGAGCTTTAAGCTTAGCCTTTTGAGCTTCACGGGAAGTATCAGGTCCAAGTTCGTCCTCGTTTTGCAGTTCTTCGTCACTTAAATGACCGTGTGGAACAAACCATTCATTATCAACTTCGTAGTCCTCGTCTTCTGATTCGTCCTTTTCATCTTCACTACCATTCAATGACTCTCCGGGCTCTTCTTCTTCCCATTCATCGTCTGAATCTACTTCGTAGTCAAAGAATGCCTGAAAAGATTAAAAACAAATTGATAAAAGTTGATATGGAAATGTATATAAAATTGCAATGTTTTGAATATGATTGCAATTTTGTGTAATAATTGTTTTAGAAAACACAACAAATTGGGCGTAAATTCAATTGTAATAACTTGGATTTTTAATGTACAATTATCCTTAAATATGAAATAATAACTTGCTGTTTTGAATACTTTCCTAGTTTTACCTTCAAATTATCTTGAAAATTGTTCTAACGATTATAGTTAGGGCGTTAAGGGCACATTTAAGATTAAACCTTCATCCTGACGAGATGACAGTCTATATCCTTTTACTTTTAAGAAGTGTTGCCACGGTGGCAACAGGTTATAACAACCAAATTCCACATAAATTGACCTATAAATCTAGAACCAGGCATGGGATGATGACGCGGAATATCGCGTTGGATTCAAAATACTTAAAGCCATAGGATAATATTATATGTTTGGACCCCCCATTCTTGCACGCTAGGGGCAAAAAATACCTTCGGTTGATAAGGGTCTTTGTCTGTTAGAAAATAATTGTATTATGAAACTTCCGAACATTCCGAGCAGCATAACACTCTTCCAACTGTTCAAGAAAACGTTATGTTTCCGAGGAATGTTAGACAGTTGGATGAAGAAGAAGAAGCTCTCATTGAAAGAGAAATTGATGTACTTGAGAAGAAAAAGAAATTGATCGCATTTCGCAACGAATTGAAATTATTGGACAGAGCAAGTGATATAATTAGGTCTGTTGGACTTTCTTTTAAAGACATGAAGCACTCTATTCCTAAATATTCCGGTGATGATTCATACGATGCATATAAGTGGTTGGATACATTCGAAAGAATATGTGAATCAGTTAATGGTCATTCTTTCTTCTTCTGTTCCGTTTGAAATCCATCCGTCGACTTATGCGACGTAATTCCGCTGCTAAACTGTTTTTAAGGATTATTTATTGGTCATCTCATAATGATCGGGACGCTCATTTGTCAGTATGGCCGAGTTATAAGGACAATTAATATTAGCTCACACCTAACCATACTCTGTACTTATACTTTATTTTAAATTCTAAGTATTCTTTTTAAATAATAAATGTGTTTTTTATTATTCTAAAAATCAATTATTATTATAAAAAACGCTCAAAGGAATAAAAAATATATATTTTGTTATTTAAATTAAATAACATTGTTGGTCTTAATTGAAGCAGTAGTCCGTAGCGTAATGGTTAGTGCGTTCGACTGTCACGCTGGAGGTCTGGGATCGCTTCCCAGCTTCGTCCACCTAAAAAAAAACTAAAAAGTTTTTTTTTCAGGGCTACTGCCTCTTGCGAGTAATTGACAAATCCTCCAAGGGTATCACTTGTCACGAATAAGTTCTTCTCGTCTATCCATTCGGATTCGGCATAAAATTGTAGGTCCCTTCCATTCCTGTCGAAAGGCGCACACAGGAATGGTTGCGAGGGCCTAGGGACTTACAACTCTCAACCACTCCTGTGTGTATAGACGCATTTAAAGAGGCGGAGAAGGGGGGGGGGAGGCGGGAGTTTATCAAGCTGAACAATTTGTTATAATACAATCTAATCATATGCCACATGTTCTTAGGGTGCTTTTCAAGGCTGATTCTAAAGAGACCAAAACTGAAGAGATACATGTATCCTGTAAAAATTTAAAGTCCATTTTATAAAATAATGACTTTTTTTTATGTACAACAAGTAAAATATTACACAAAACCATTTTAAAACAATGGGATATTAATGAAATTTGGTATAAATGTTTCATTTGGCATGTTTACCAAGAATAAAAAGAGTCTATCTTTTCTAGACTAAAAGCGATATAGGGTGGCGATCTCGATAACATTTCAATAACATTACGCCTTAATTAAATGCGTTTTGCCAATGTATGTATAATGATGGGCTCATCTTTAAAATTATTCAACGTAAATAAATAGCGTCAATTGTTTATATCGCGGTCGACATCCCAGGTCGCTTTGGTTTTTTTTTTAGGCTTTATGAAAATTTTCACATAAAAGTTTTATTTTGTGTGATATAACAGTTTAGTCACACAAAGAGAGAAAATAGAAAAAGAGAGTTTTGTAACATGGTGATGGTGGATAAATCTTTGGGTCTCGAACGTAAATCCACATTTACTTGGAATGAATAGCAGAATAGTAACTAGTGAAAATTCAAATGCTCCTCACATCAAATATATTTACATTTTCCATTTTTTGGAATGACAGCTTCTTTCTCGTAGTATTATTTCTTATATTCGAAGTTTGCTTAAATTAAGGAAAAGGGAAACAAATTCTCGGGAATTTATAGTTTAGAATAGGAGAGTAGGGAAAAGGGAAGCATTTCCCCGGGAATTTTTATTTAGAATTGGGCCGAATGTGTAATTATATCTTGCGATTTATAGCGGATTTCAATTTTTTTTTTTTTTAAGTTCGTATGAAAACTATGAAACGTATGAAACAAAATCTTGATTGTATGTGATGTGATAACACGAATTAGCGTGAAGAGCGTAGGCATATATATAAATTCTAACCTCTAACGTCATCTATTTCCAAGTTTTAAACTCTACAGATCGAACAAATTTCTTTTTGTCAGTGGAAGGCCTATTTTAATAAGGCAACAATAAGTACATAAAGACATAGGTAGTTTGCATTAATCAACGATCATTTGTTAAATTTTTTTTTAAATATTTACCTTATCCGTAGCAAAAGGCCGTCTTGGTGTGATCACAGTGCTTTTTTTTCTCCATGTGCCATAGAAAGGCGGGCGCCGATTTTCTCGGAAAAAGTAATATTTAGCCTTATAAATTTGAATAGGTAAAGTCCGAGGCTCATCAATTGCCTGCGAGGCATTCTCAAGTTCACTAGCTAGAAGTAAGAAAAATGTACCCATTTGCATAGATACATTTGTATCTTCCACTTACCTATAACAATGACATCGTCGTCATCATCCTCATAATTGTTCTTTAAAACTGTTTTAAATCCTCTCAGAGGTGTATGTATTCCACTTTTCAATTGACCTATGTACAAAGCCGATTTATCGGATTGTGTACTTTGAAGAAAAGAATCCAGCTTTTCTCGTGAGCTCTCTCTAAACTCTCGTCGAACTAATGGCGCCATCTTCATGTCACCCTTTACCTGAAACGGGCGAAATGCTAACGAATCAACGCTTTCGGTATCATCTCTGGACTCTGGATCTTCATCGGTTATTGGCTTCACGGGTTTTGCAACGAAAAACTTGGTAAATGCTTGTGCGGCCTTTTTCTTTTTATTTTCCTCTTCTTCTTTTTCGAGTTCCTTGCGACGACGATCTTCGTCCTTTTTTCGACGCTCTTCTTCTTTAGCTTCATCTTTTTTACGTTTCTCTTCGTTTTTGGCTTCAATCTCGGCCAGGCGTTTTCGCTCTTTTTCTTCTTTTTCTTTGCGGCGTTGGTCGTCCTTCTCTTCTCTTTCAAGTCGTTTTTGTTCTTCCTTTTCTTCACGCTCTTTTTTTCGCTGTAACTCGCGCTCTTCGCGTTCTTTTTGTTTTTGATTTTTTTCTTCCTGTAACTTACGTTCACGCTCCTCGCGTTGTTCCTGCAATTTTCGTTCCCTTTCTTCTTTGAGCTGCTGCAACTTAAGTTCTTTTTCTTCGCGAGCTTTTTTACGTTGTTCCATCAATTTTTGTTGCTTAGGCGTCAATAATTTGTTTTGGCCTAGTTTGTTGATTGACGTATCAGCTGAAATAGGTGTTTCGGATACAAACTCAGGCTCGGATGAGACGGCATCTTCAGCTTCTTTTTTATTTCTGTCGCTCTCAGATATTCTGGCAGATCTTCGCGAGGATCTCGTTTCTTTTGTTGGACTTGTGTCATCTTCCCTAGGGGAGGTGTCTTTGGGGGAATTTTTCTTAGCAGCGACGACGCCCTTTTGAGGCTCTGGCTCGTCTTCTTTTTGAATTGTCGATCTTTGAGGTGCTTTTTGTTTTGCATTTTTGACTACTTCTTTCTTGTCTTCGACAAACACTAAAGAACTTTCTGAGTTTTGTGGTGATTTAGATCTCTTTGATTGCTTTGGCGAATTTTTAGCTTGCCGCGTGTCAGTTTCGTATGAATCTTCAGAAGTTTCAGTCTTTTTCAAATTTGATTTAGTTGGCTTAGAAGTTTTCGGGGTTTGATGTTCAGCTTCATTTAGCTTAACACTTTCATTTCGAGATGGTGAATTCGAGCTAGATGGGGTTTTTGTTTTATTTTTTTGAGTTACATTTTTCTTGGGTTCAGCTTCTACAAACGTAGTCGAAGACAGATCGTGTTTTTCAGCAACATCTTCAACTTTCTGCTTTGGAAAATCTTCGAGTTTAAGCTTTTTTTGGGGATTTTGATCTTGTTCGTCAGGCAGACACTCTACATCGCTTGTATCACTACCTCCTTCTATCTGGGTTGTTGATTGAGATTCTCGCTTGGATTTTCTCTTCTTCTTACCGCTAAGTGGGAGTTTTATTTGTAGTTTGGGTGTTGTAGTATTTCCATTACTCCCAGCATTTTTAGGTGTGTTTTTGTTTTTCTTTTTTTGAGACGTTGCCCCGGAAGGGGTTGTTGTTTTTTGGGATATTGATACATTTGGCGAATGTTCATCCTCTGATTCATCTTCAAGGACAATAACTTCGGTCGTTGAAGAGGCAGTATCTATTTTATCAATGGTTGTTAGGTTCTCCTTACTATGAGACTTACCGATCTTTTTCTGACTTTCAGATTCTTCAGTGAATGATAGTTTGCGTTTCTTTGATGGGATTTCTATTACAGAAGACGCAGCAGTATCTTCTTTTGGTTTTATTGGGAGAGTTCCTGCGATTATTTTGAATGGAAGACGAGCCTGTACGAGCTTCTTCCCGGCGCTTGATTCTTTTTCATTTCTTTGTCTCTCACTGCTCGGTGTTGTGGTTGTTTTGTTAGATTTTCGAGCACTTCGCATATTTGCCTTTTGGGCGCTATTAGACTGAATTGTTTTCATATGAATAAGATAAGAAACTTATTTAATTTATTTATTTTGTAACTTTATTTACGAAAAAACTAAGAAAAAACCCGCTTTGCTTTACGTCAATTCAAGTGAAAACGCGCCAACTGATTCCGAATATTGGAGATGAAGTTGGTAACGTTTGAAATAAGTTTTAAGATCTGGGCAACAGGTGGCAGATCTAGCACTAACAATTTTTAAGGGTGTCATTACACTAATTAATGCCTGCTCAAACTCGCGCGGTCGAGCGTTATTTTTTAAATTTACATTAAAAAAAAAAAAACAGAACAGAACGCCAATTTTGAACGTCGCATTTTTTCTGTAGTGGTGAAAGGTAAAATTTCACCACTACATAAAAAATTCGACGTTCAAAATTGGTTTGTAATTTTTTACAAGGAACGCCAGACCACGCTTTGTTTTAAAACCCGTCCTTTGTGAAAGGTTGCCCGCAAAGCCAGACCGAATTCTATTTGACCAGCATTGTATATATACCCCCTTATTTATAAAAAAAATGGTTATTTAAGCTTCCGTGTTTAGGAAAACTACACCATGGAATAGGAATGTTCCGGGCTCAAATGGAGCAGTAAGCAATTGCCTTTAATTTGAGTCCACAAAATTCTTAATCCATGGTGCAGTTTTCCCTAACACGGGAGCTGAAATAATTATTTTTTTTTTATAAATAAGGGGGATAGGGTTAAAACAGAGCGTGGTCTAGCAGTGTGGTTAAACCCCGACAAGGAAAGAATGGGGGGACCCAATTTTGTTTGTTAATTTACAAGAACACTCCATTTTACCAGGGATGGAATCGGCTAAGCTGATAGTTGATTATCATATTTTTGACTGTCGTTTTGACTACTGCTTTCTCTATCTTTGTCTATAGAATTGATAGACCCTGATGAATTATTCGCAGTTTCCTGTAAAAGCTAAAAAACTTCCAGAGAAATAATACAACCAGTCGTCTTGAAGTTCGTTATAAAAAGGCACAGTTTTAATTTCAAAATTCAATAATACCAAATAGCTTAAATAATGTTTTTACAAAAATGATCCCAAAACAACATCCCCACTAACACTTATTTCATTAACAAACCAATCAATATAATAAACTTTTTGATCATAGGAGATGATAAAGGCTTCGTTAAAATATCTGCTGCCATTTCCTCGGAGCGAACTGATTTCAGCTGGATTTGTTTTTCTGCCACTATGTCTCGAACGAAATGATGTCTTATGTCGATATGTTTCGTGCGAGGATGATAACATTCATTCGATGCCAGATGAATAGCACATTGACTGTCACAAAAGATTTTCATAGATGATTCAACTCCTGTTAATTCCTTCTGAATTCCTTTCAGCCACATTGCTTCTTGTACAGCTACTCCCATAGAGATGTTACCAGCTTGGGCTGTAGACAATGCAACGGTCGCCTGTTTACGTGATCCCCAGGATATTGCTCCTTCTTGAGCCAGAAACACGTATCCACTTACTGATTTCCTTTCATCTAAATCATTGGCGTAGTCAGAATCACAAAATCCAACAACTTCTGAATTTCCATTTCGATTATAAGAAAGTTTCAGGTTCAAAGTTCCCTTCAAGTACCTCAAAATTCTTTTTGCTGCCAACCAGTGAAGTCGACCTGGATTATTATTGAATTTACCCAAAAAATTTACGGCGAAGCAAATATCTGGACGACTGATTTGGGCCACGAAAAGCAAACTTCAAATTAACTCTTGATAGGGTACATTAAGTTTGTTATTAAAAGGCTTAACAAAATACACAGGTGTAATTTCTATTAGTCTGCTATGACCCCTTTCACACAAGGAAACTGAGTTGCCGGCAACTGGGAGGTTGTAGACGAGAAGGGCGTAAAAGGAATACAAGAAATCTCCCCTCGCATCCTTCTCGCCTAAAAACTAGCTAGTTTCTGGCAACTCAGTTTCCTTGTGTGAAAGCGGTCTATTAACAAAATACAAGAGCTTGTTTGTATTAAGCCCGATCCACATCTGTGTCGTGTGTTGTGGTTGGAGTCGTGTGTCGCTATCGCTACAATAAAGCCTGATCCACGTCTGTGTCGTGTGTTGTGTTGTGGAGTCGTGTGTAGCTATCGCTACAATGTATTTCATATGCGTAGAACCATATTTGTCTTGTGTGCTGTGTTGCAGTCACTGATTTCTATAATACACTGGATAGTGTATTCCCTAGAGAGTATAACAGTTTTTTTGACTCCTTTTGAAGATGACATTTGCATAGATTTTGCACATTCTGACATCTGTCGTTCACAACAAAAAAAAAAAACTTGAAGTGTATTGCCGCCAATAGTGGCCCGCCATTAACTTAGGGGTAAATACTCAATTTAAAATTTTGTAAATAGTCGCTGCACAAATGCCCAAATATAAAAAGCCCCTTTTGGAGAGGCCTTGAAAGAGTGCAATGCTGAAGGGTGCTCAACATCTCCAATGTGCAGAATCAACCAAATGTGTTTTTCGTCCGAGGAACAAAAAACAGTAACAGCGGCAAACCAGTCAGATGCTACTGGAACAACAATTATTTCAAAATTAGATTCAGGAACTTGAAGATCTATAGATAAGCAATCAATTACAAGTAAGATTCTGTACTATTATAGATTTTATGAATTTCTAAAACCAAAAATTAAGGTTAGACCGCACTAGACGGAACTGCACTGCAGCGGAACTGCGATTCAAAATAATTTGTATGAAATTTAATGAAGTTCAGTTGCCGCTTAGTGCGATATAGCTCATACAGTTTCATACAAATAATGTTTTGCCGCGTCGTGAAGTGTAGTTCCGCTGCAGTTGTGTGCGGTCTAACCTTTATTCTTAGTTCTTGGTAGGATCAACTTCAACAAAAAAAAAGTTTTTAATGAAAAAGAATAAGTTCAAAATATGGCAATTGCTTTTCTGCAGCAAATACAGCAGTTCTATCCAACTTATGAAACAATTGAATTCATTAAAAATGAAAACTGGATAATAATGCAGAAGGGAATCTTAAACCACGTTCAATTTGTGAAAGAAATTGCTGAAAAGGCAGTTCTGGAAGCTGATAATGTACGTTTAGAAATAAAAGAAGAAGAAGGGTCAAGAAAGTAAGCTGGATTGGATTTGCTCGAAAAGAAAAAGAATCGAAAATGTCACACTGATGTATTGTAAAATAATTGTTCTTTAAATAAAAAAAAAAAAAAACATTTTAATTCTATATTTTTTGATCACTCCAACGATTGGATTTTGTCCATTACCAATCAGATAAATTAGACAATAGTCTAATTAAATAGTTAAATGTTTTTCCAAAGCTATTGGGATAGCTTTATGTTATTGAATTCCTTTGTGAAAAAGTATCTGGTGTCATCTGATTCAACTAAAAGTTAAGATGTTTTGAATTTCCGATGAAAGTCGTTCATCGATAAAATTGACTCACAGTGTGTAAATGCGTGTCTCAGGTATATTCTGCACATGTCCGCACGTATTGCTTTTCAACCATATACAATTTATTGAAATCGGTCGGATACTTTTTGAGAAAATGGTACCACAAACTTTTTTTAAGGCTGTTTATGTATAGTAGTCTGACTGAAAAATACTAACGAATAGATTTTTGAAATATCAATATTAGACTAATAGCCCTCTTCTGCCGTTGCGAGGCTCACAGGTCACAATTTTGTTAGATTTTGTTTTTGTATAAGGCGGTCACAATTTCGTATTCTGTGGAAGACCTCATAAGAAACCACACAACAACAACGTGAGTTGTGATCTGCCAAGGAGCAGATCATAATTTTTAAGTTTTTATGCTGTAAGTTCATCTCGAGTTATGAGGTGATTGTGACTTGTGAGGCATCAGTGAGGTTGCCAGAATAAGGCTGTAAGTCTAATTGACCTTTGAATAGACTCTCAATAAGCCCCTTAAAGTTTCATGGAGAACTTTAATCAAAATCTTTACGAACTGTTTTTGAGAAAACTTGATAAAACCTATTTGATAAAACCTATTGTAACCTGAACTGTTTTTGAGAAAACTTGATAAAACCTATTTGTAACCTGAGCTAAGACCAAAGTTTGAATTTCTCCTCTAGCGAATCACATAAAAATACTTACATCTTTAGCTCGATGTTCATACGTACATACCACTGACCGACGGACAATTGGTCGAAAATATCATTTATTTGTTTTTTTTTAATAGCAAATTAATATATTGATATTTTGTTTTTTAATTTTGTATCAGCATGAGTGAATGTGTGTTTTTTAATTATAATAATAAGTTTTATTTTGTGTTTGTGTGTTGTTTGTTAAAAGAGAAACTAATAATATTTATAAAATATATAATATCCATCA
Organism: Melangyna quadrimaculata; assembly: GCA_949320155.1. Lineage (NCBI taxonomy): Eukaryota > Metazoa > Arthropoda > Insecta > Diptera > Syrphidae > Melangyna > Melangyna quadrimaculata. Next base: position 83,313,839 of record OX439484.1, on the reverse strand, counting down.
CATTATTTATCCTCGCACAATAGCTTCTTCCTGCGTTACCACGTCGTTCGATACTTTTTCAATTTGATGATCAGCCTTCATTTCCTCAATAGTCTTGTGTTCAACTCCACCATTCAGGCTCTCTTTCGCATATGTTTTGGCTGGTTGTTCATGGTTCTCGCCAATTCCATTCTCCTTTGTTGCTGAAGAGATTGTATGAGATACCACTTCATCACCATTCATTATACCAGTTATAGTTTGAAGTAGTAGTTGTTGTAATTGTTAATTTCGTTGCGTCATTTCCATTGTTATGCAATGATGGTTGAGAAGGAGTTGTGGAAGCTGGAGCTGTTTCTTGTGATGTCTCAGTTTTGTCTCTTATTCGGTTGGATTCGGATTCTAATAGTGAATCCTGTGATGATGATGTTAGTTCGATGTGATGATTATTTTCGGAAGTAGCGGTGACGATACAGGAATTGTTTCGGAATTTAATAATAATTTTTCGGTGCTGGTAGTGATTATGGTGGTAATGGAATATCCTCCTTAGCAGTTGGTGGTAAATTGCATTAAGTTTCCTCTTCAGTGCCAGACTGATCTGTGGATTCCTGTTGCTCTCTTGTTGATTCCTTTCGATCAATAATGCTGCCTGTTGGGTTACCTCATCGATTAGTGCAATAATCTGAACCGTGATTTCATCTTGTTCAGCTTGAACACTGCACTTTCACATTGGTCAATATTGATTGCTGCTGGTGGGGGTGGTGGAAGGACGTCATCTTCATCTTCCAATGGAGCGATTACGTTTTCAGTCTCTTGCTGTTCAATAATGGTTTCTTGAATAAGTTCCTCTTGAACTACTTTTGGCGCTGCAGATTCTTCTTCTTCTTGGATGATTTCAGGTGATTCGGGAAGTTCTGGTGTGGCTGGTATGATATTGACTTCAGTTGCTTCTGGAGTTGCTGGGGTAACTTTTATTTGAGTCGGCTCTGGGGTGGCTGGAATAATATTTACTTCAGTTGTGGTCAGACGATTTTTCTCAGGCGTCGATGGAGTGTCGATAACTTCTATTATAATTTTCTCTTGGAAAACTTCTTCTGTTGGTGGTTCTGTAGTCGATGGAGCTACAATTTCCGGAATTTTAACTGCTTCGATAATCGGCTTTGGCTTCTTCTGGGAGATAGCAGATTCAATGAGGGATTTTTCAATCAAAGCTGCAGGAGGAGCTTCAGTGGTACTGCTACTACCTACCTCTTCGGTTTCTGTTGAATTAGCAACTTGAGATTCCTCATCACTTAATGCAAACACCATCACATGTGAAGGGGGAGGGGAGCAAGGGAGAGGAGGTGGGGGGATATTTTGTGCAACCGATTCAATAGATTCACCCCCGCTATAGTTATTAGTTCTTTCGGAGTTGTTTGCAAGTTATAACTTGTTCTTTATCCTGATCGGATTCATTTAAAGATTTCTGAACTTGATCACCACCAGCGTCTGAAGTTAATGGTTTCTTTTCTGTTTGAGAAACCACAACCAATTTCCTGGCGGCAGCAATGTATTACTAGACTTTTCATCGTTTTCAGTTTTTACCTCGATTTTTGGCGATTCAGCGGTTGTGCCGTTTAACGCTGTAGCATCTTCCACCGATTCCTTAATGTCATTCTTTTCAGTTGTACCATTGGTTGTTGGTACTTGTGTGGTGCTTCTGCTACTTCAATAACTTACTCTGGAATTTTAACTTCTTCAGCAACGATGGATGGAGCAGCGGCATAGGCAGTGACAGCTGCTACTGCGGCGGCGGCTGGTTCTGGGATCGATTCAATGGCAGCAGCTTATTCGGCTAGTGCTGCATCTCCATTTGTCGTTGATAGCGCTGCTTCAGCAGCGGGAGTTGGTGGGTTTTCTTTGGCGATGGCAGCTATTTCAGCAAAAGGCTTTTGTTCTTCTGGTGGCTGGCGTTGTTGTTGGATCAACAGCAACAAGTTTTTGTCTCAGTTGGTTTTTCAGCGGCACCAGCAGGAGCAGCAACTTCGGTTGCATCAGATTCTTCAGCTGCCTTTTCAGGAACTTTTCCACATTCACAATTGGTGGCAGCTGTTGCAGTAGCTGCTGCACTAGCGGCAGTTCCCCATTCTTTTTTGGAAGCCTTTTGTTTGTCCTTCTTGCCGAATGAAATACTTCGGAATGACCATTTCTTTTTAACTTTTTCTTTCGTTGATTTTTTACTGCTTTCCACGTTTTCAGTTGTTGTATCAGCAGCAGATGCCGCAGCGTCAGTTCATTGATTTTAGAACTTATAAATTAATAGGAAAACCCATTGAATACTTGAAATTCATATATTACATATATTAAAAAACCGGCTTCATTGAATTGAACGAGTGGTCCGAACTTCCTGCACGCTTGTACAACGGCATGGAATAAAAATTGCCATACAGAATTCTAGTGAATCCACGACCTACAGACAAAAAAAAATAAAAATGCGTTACAAAATATATTTAATTTTTAACAAAAAGCTAATGATGAAACCACATACGAATACTGCACAAAATTTTAGTAATTTTTATTTGGATTGTTTGCATTCATTTTAATTTTTACCAAATAATAATAAAAGAACAAAACGAAATAACAAACTTTATTTTTACTTTTGCCATCTTTGACGTTTCAAGTTTCTGTTATAAAGTTATACAGTATAACAAAAAATCGAGGAAATAGTACTTATAACAGTTCTTCAAATGTGTTCAAGTGTTTTGTATGGATACGCTATCCAGTTATATATAGAGATCAGTGGTTGCAGTGTGGCGCATAAAATATATGGAATGACAGCGACACACGACTCCACAACACAACACACGACACAGATGTGGATCAGGCTTAAGGGTATTCATGCAACGTTGGAAACTTTCCGACGTCGTAAAATCGTAAAGTTTCCGACACACGTTTCATGAACGCCCCTTTATCTAATTGCATTATGATGCGGTAAACAAATTCGGCGGACTTAATTTATTTTGTTTACGCGTTTGAAAATAATAATTAAAAATGCTCTGTGTTACTGAAATATTTGTTGATGTCAAATTTTGATAAATAAAATGTCATAATACTTTCATAAAAAGTTTTCCACGTTTACTATACTTTCATTTACGACGTTTACGACACAAATTCGTGTGGGAAAGTTTATGATTTATCATAAAAGAATTTTCATACAAATTGTGACAGTTCGTTTACGACGTCGTAAACTTTCCGACGCTTACGACGTTTACGATGGTTTTCCGACGTTGCATGAATACCCTTACAGCCTTATGCATAAACGAATTACAGCGAGTGCATAGCGCTATGCACTTTTTATAATGCCTCTGAAAGCAAAAACCTTATTCATAAACTTATGCAACGTTCAATAGAAGCAACCTAAGCTTAACGCGTTTGGAGGTTGTATAGAGCCAACATAAGGGTTGTTAAGTATCGAAATGTCACTTTGACTCACACATAGCAATAATGTAGACAGATGTTAGGGGGGGCGCTTATTTTTGCAATCTTTGAGGTGTTGAAATCTCAATTTCAAAATATTTTATAAAATTTAATACAGCAATTAGTAATGTTGGTTTTGTTAATTTACTGTACATTTTTGTTGGGATATTGTTTTTTTTTATAGAAGCTGCTTAATAAATCTGCAAAATTTAAAGATTTTCCATTAAATCTTACAACTTTTGCAAATGCTCGACGGCATGCGTGATTTAAATAAAAGTATACAAAGATTCACCTTCATCCCTTTCATGGGAAAACACAAATGAATTTTAAGCATTACAAAATAAGCACCACCCTTTTATAAAAATCAAAAACGACGTATTTTTTGTTTCAAATATTTTAAATTTTATTTGCGAACACAAACAAACAACAAAGTAACTGGATAATTATAATAATATTAAAAGAAATGAACAAGAAACCAGAAAGAATCCAATCGCCAGCAGAATTACTTCTATTGATTTTTCACACAGCACACACACAGCTGGGTCTCCTTTGTCCGTTTTGAAAGTAAAACGTACTAGATTCCTCCTTTATAGTACTAATTTTGACACAAGCTCATTATAACTATAATGGGTTGAAAAATATATTTTATGCATAACAATTTATGCAACGTTGTATAGTGGCTACATAAATCCTTATGCAGTGCATAACTATTCATCTGTTCAGCGGATTCTAATGAATACGGCTGTTAATGGCCGTATTCAGAAACCTATGCAGAGCTATCCAGATAGGTTCGTGTTGTTGTAATCCCGTGTATAAAAACAGCTGTTGCTGTTGGATAGCTATCCAAGCTATCGGAACAATTTAGGTATACGTTTGTATCCAAAAGCCAAATGTCAAAAACAGTTGGCTGTTCAGAAACCTATATGGTTACGAACCTATCTTAGATAGGCTATCGCATAGGTTTGTGAATGCGGCCAATGTATTTCATATGCGTACAACCATATTTGTCTCGTGTGTTGTGTTGGTCCCGGTCTACATTGAACGATTTTTCCAGTGCCGACAAAAATTGTTGTTGATATCGTGTGCGATTGAGAGGTACAGCCGACATGAACCTTCCAGTTTCGGCCGATTTTTCCATTCAGCACTGGAAAAATCGTTCAATATAAACCGGGACTTGTAGTGTGGCGCATAAAATATATGGAATGACAGCGACACATGACACAACACAACACATGACACAGATGTGGATCAGGCTTTAGTTTGCTATTCAACAAAATGCTTAGATATTCTCTAATAATTGCTTATGTATCACTTTTGTAGTTTTTACAAAAAGTTTTTGAAAACCTTTGATACGCAATTAAACGAATTCTCGCAGTGTTCTTTTTGTGTTGTGGTGCACCCCTTTCACACAAGGAAACTGAGTTGCCGGCGATTTTTAGTTTGTGGGCGTGAAGGACGTAACAGGAACACAAAAAATCTTCCCTCACACCCTTCTCGTCCACAAACTAGATAGTTTCTGGCAACTCAGTTTCGTTGTGTGAAAGTGGTCTAAGTGGAAATAGCCCTTAATTTGTATCTTTCTAAATTGTAAATCAAACAGAATTGAACATTTGACAACTACATTTGACAGATTTTTTTTTGCATCATATAGCTGAAAAGAACAGGCACCAGAGTGGTAGAGACGACGACAAGACGAGTCACTAGAAAACTTTTTACGGGCAGGGCAGCTCCCAAAAGATTTTCATATTTCATTAATATTTATTGTTAATATATCAATAACAAGAAAAAAAAGTACAACAGAATTGATCACTTAGCGTCGGTTTACTTGAAAAATCTGTGATTCCTACACAAATTAGTGCCCGTTTTATACTCATACAAATTAAGGATATATACCTACCCGGGGTGAAGGATGTCGAAAAACAAGTTAAATCTTACCTTACCACCAGGATCTGTCGACTCGACAGCTCAGCAGGTCGTTCCAACTCCTCCTTTTAAGACTCCATCTGGCACCGAGTAAATATTTCATTCTTTAAATAATTGAACTTTTTCTTTGGTTTTTTTTTTCTATTTTATTTTTGCCTTTGGCTTTTTATCTGTTTTTTTGTTTTTGCTTTTGTTTCATTCGTGAATTCACTTAAACTAATATTAAAGAAAACATAGTTTGCTGGGGAAACCAAAGACTAGCATTGAAGCCCTTACCGAAACTCTGGAGGAGCTCGAAATGGACGATACCGCACGAAAGCGCATCAAAGTATTCCTAAGTCAAAAGGAAAAAATCGGTGAACTTAGCGACGAAGACTTGGAGAAACTGGGTGAATTAGGATCCGGTAACGGAGGTGTTGTAATGAAAGTCAGACACATTCCAACTCAACTAATAATGGCCCGCAAATTGATTCATCTTGAGGTGAAACCGGCTATTAAAAAGCAAATCATCAGAGAGTTAAAAGTGTTGCACGAATGCAACTTCCCACACATTGTTGGTTTTTATGGGGCTTTCTATAGCGATGGCGAAATAAGTATTTGCATGGAGTACATGGACGGCGGATCTCTTGATCTTATATTAAAACGAGCGGGTCGAATACCAGAGTCAATTTTGGGAAAAATCACCTTAGCTGTGCTTAAAGGATTAAGCTATTTGCGTGACAAGCATGCTATTATGCACAGAGACGTGAAACCCAGTAATATTTTAGTTAACAGTAGTGGCGAAATAAAGATCTGTGATTTTGGAGTTTCTGGTCAATTGATTGATTCAATGGCGAACTCCTTTGTTGGAACGCGCAGTTATATGTCGGTGAGTTTTAAAAATAATAACGACTGCTTTAGCTATAGACAAAGGCTACATGAAATTAGGCCCCAATGAAAAATGTCCCCAAACGAAAATGACCCCAAATTTGGGGATTTTTTCCATAATGAAAAGTGGCTCATTTTCAAAATGGAAAAATGGCCCAAACAAAAAATGTAAAATTGCCCCCAAAATTTGTATGGAAATCGTCGGTTCGGGAGAGCCTTTAAGGTACCTTGGCTGGGGCCTCTGCACCGCTCACCCGACTCCGTCGCTCCGCTTAGGGTATGCTCAGTGGCTTGGCAGGGGCCTCTGTTGCCAGGTATCGGTCTGCTATCAAAGTTTTTGTTATAAAAGTATTTTGGTTAAAGAATAAAAGTTTAGGGCCATTTCTCATAATGAAATTTCTACCCAATCTTAAAACTGAAAAAAGGCCCCAAAACCAGAAACAATAGCCCCAATTTACAAATTTTTGGGGCCATTTTTCATTTTATGTTTGTGCCATATTTTATTTGTCCCGAATTTCATGTAGCCATAGGCAAATACAATAGACGTATTTTCGAAAGCAAACATTTAATACGCAAAAAAATAACAAAACAAATTATTATAAAAAATTTTGTTTGTGTTTTCCGTGTAAAAAAATCAACGTCTAACGTTTGGTGAAAGCCAAATATACTAGAACTTACAACAAATAACCTGAAAGCAACATTGAATCATGACGGGGAACGAGTTATGGTATGGGCCTGTATGTCAGCAGCCGACGCGGGAAATTTGGAGTTCATGGAGGGGAAGACGAAATAAATTTGAAAATCACTGATATTTAAAAATATTTTGATCCAAAGTGCCAAAAAATTGGGTATTTCTCACAATGTCCGTTTCTACTATTACAATGACCAAAATCCAAAGCCGTTTATTGTACACTTCTGGCTTATTAAGAATTGTCCTTACTTCAAGGAACCTCCGGGACAGTCCCTGAAATGAGTGTGATCAAAAACTGGTGGGCTTTGTTGGACAACAAAGTTCAAAAACACAAAATTTACCTGAAAATGCATTTTCGGAAGAATATCTGAAAATTACGGCAGAGATTACAAAGAAGCTTGTTAATTTCTTGCCAAGAAATGTTGAGGCTCTTAAAAAGGCTACCACAAAAAATACTTAAAATGCCAAGAAACCAATAACATTTGGTTATTTAAAGACTAAATAATGCTGCATCAAATAAGCTGAAATTTTGCAGTATTTTTGGTTTCTTATGGTTAGAATATTAAATACCAATTTTTTTAAGTAAATTATTGATCTGTGTTGAAGTGCATAAGTTTTTCTTCAAAATAGAATTGAAATTTTGTCGATAGTCTATCTGGTCTATACAAGTTATTGCAACTTAAATTATAAACAAGGCACTGCATCAAATAAGCTGAGAGACACTGTATGTACAGATTATTTTTATAAAATGTTTAAACATACGAATATTGTTTCCACATACATAAAGTGCTCTTGCAAAGATTACGTTTATTTCATAATACAAATATCGCCCACTGGGCAAAATTCGTCCACCCAAAATTCACATTCAAAGAAGAGAGTCAAACTATTTGTTTGAAAATTAAATCAAAAAAAAGTTTTAAATTTTTTTTTATTTTTAAAATTTATTTTTTATACGCACAATGATCGGCAGTGCAAAACCAAAAATGGCCCAGAGTGTGTTCATGCGTGTTTTAGGTATATTCTGCACATCTCCGCACCTACGGCTTTCCAACCATATTCAATTTATCGAAATACTTTTTTTATCGGATACTTTTTGAGTAAATGGTACCACAAACTTTTTTTAAGGCTATTTGTGTATAAAAATAAGCTGTCCCGGAGTGAAGATTTCATAAAGATATAGAGCATAAGATAATTATTGTTTCTTTTTTTTAAATAGAAATCGTATTGACATTTGCGTCAGAAATTACAAAAACTGAGGATTGTGAAAATTGGTCAAAATTTCAACTTACCGACAGGAACATTGTTGGATAAATCAACAAAATTGTTAAATGTGCTTGTACATTGTTGAACATTGTGAAGCTTTCATAATGTGCAAAGGATAGATGGCATTATGTGTTATTTTTGTACATTGTTTTTCTTTGATTTTAAGTAAAAGTTATGCATGTGGATAACTTTGTAGATGCACTAGTCTTTTTGAAGTGAAACTTCTTTGCGTGGGTTGAGAGTGAAATTTCAAGGTTGAATTTTTGTGAATCGAAAAAATGTAACGTCAATGTGCCAATCATTGATTAGCTAAGTGGTGGGAGGTAGAGTAAAAGTAAACATTTTTATTGATAGGCTTATATATATTTTATAGTGCAATAAGTTTGGATTTTTTGATAATCTTTGTTATTGTAGCAGATAAAAAGGAAAATGTCCTTCTATGTATATTTTCTAATGCCAGAGTTTTGAAATTGTTTGGTGAATAGAAAATGAAATTCTAAGAATCTTTCTAGTTTAAGTTTCTTATCTATCTAAAACCAAATTTAAGTTCTCATATACAAATTTTTGATTTTGCAGAGATTTTGAGTGTAGGAATTTTTGGAAATAGTCGGAAAACATATTCTCATAAACTGATTTATATCTTTTTTATGTAGATATATTTTAAACAAATATAAAAATAACTATTTATTTCAAAAAGTAACTACTTTTTAAATGCATTACATTTCTTTTTTGATACAGCTTCCAACTAAGAACTACAGACCACTTTTGAAAAGCTAATAATTGATCATTCGAGTAATGAATAAGAAGATTTTGTTTCTCTCTTAAGTTTAACCAACTGAACAATTTCAAAAACCATTTTTTATTTGGTCAGGGAAAACATGCAAATTGGTCAGGGAAAGTCAGGGAAATTTAGTGGCAACTATGTATTAATAGTTTTCTAAATTTTAAACACTTTACTTTTTTTCTCTAAATTGTTGGTGCATTGAAAGAAGTGTTTTCTTGACTATAAAAATATCCCTCCCTTAAGTGATCTTTATGTTAATCTTTGAAAGTGTTACCTTTCAAAAGTGAAAATAATTTCCGAAAACAGTTACCACTTTTTGTTTTTTAGCACATTTAAGAATTTTAACAAGTAAATAGGTAGATACATTTTGAAAAATACGTAATTCTTATGTGATCTTCCAATTCCTTCTATAAACGTTAGCTTTCAAAGGAAAACAAAGTTTTTTTTAAACCGATATCATTTTTTAATCTGACCCCCTATGAATAACTAAGTTATAAAAGATATCTATCAAAAAAGTGATCAAACACAAGGAATGTTCGATATGGGATATAATTTTTACTACCCAATGAGCCCTATTGCGGTTGTCGATCGTCGATCGATAATCGCTAACGAGCGATCAACGATCGACAAATTGTGTATTGTGGTTTTCGATTGCGTTCGACAATTATCGACGGGGTCTATTCAACAAGTTAAAAATTGTACAGGGATCAAAATGTGAGTGGTTGTATTTTAAAAAAATGTTTTGTTTTATAAGTAAAATATATTTAATTATTATTCTTAATGCAGTGCGAAACAAGTTTCAATGAAAAAAACAGATAAAAGACATCAATGCACCCAATAACTCCTGGGAATACATTTTTGTTTGACTTATTTTACTTTCGTTTATTTTGGACAACTATAGTGTGTTTCTTTTACACTTAGCACTTCTTTTAAGATAAAGGATACAGTAGATTGAGCCAATAGAATACAAAAATCATTTCCCACACTTAACTGACATGATGCTTGGGCACAGAGTTGTAACGCGGTACACATGATGATTTTCTTATTTCCAGTTTAAGTTTTCCATCAATTTCAGAAAGTTAATCCAAATGGCTGGCTCCGATAATCAAAAATAGTTAACAAAGCTACAAAAGCCAAATAAATGAAAAGAAAAAAAAAAACTAAAGAATCAAGTAAATCCGTACAATTTATCATCTAACTTCAAGGGGTTAGATGAATCTCTTATATTTCGCCGTTTTCTGATGGCCTCTTAAGTTCCATTTCTTGTATTTTCTTCTGAATCTTTTTCACTTAACCACGCTATGATTGTATTCATTTTTTATTTTAAGTTATATTTTTATAAAAATAAACTATTTTATTGCAAACTTCACGAAACGAAATAAATAAACAATCCAGTCTGAAAAAATCAATCTGTCAAATTCAAAAAATTCACAATTTATAGATTTTCATTCACAATTATTCATATACTAGTCGATCAAGTTACGCAATACCAATTGAGAAATCAGTCGATGGTGATGATAGTTGAAAGTGCGATCGCTGATCGACAACCGCAATAGGGCCCAATTACACCTAACAAATGGCTACCCCTAAAGGGATCAAAGTCCTTACTCGAGTTATTTTAAAACGGGTACCACTTTTTGCCGTTATCCCATTTCATCCTATCAATATCCACATTTTGGAGGGGCTTAAACTTTCTTTTATATACTTTTATGTATGGATTCCACAAAACTTAAGCCTAAATTGTTATCCATTCTAGGGTTCAATTATAATTTTCACTACAAGCTTAATTTTATCAAGCGTTCTTTTGTGAGAAAAATAGTATCTACATGCTGCGAAGTAATCATCAATATAACATTGAACATTTTAACAACATTAAATTTTATCTTTATTTATAGCCAGAACGACTGCAAGGCACACATTATTCCGTACAGTCAGACATCTGGTCACTCGGCTTGTCGCTAGTTGAAATGGCTATCGGTATGTACCCAATTCCTCCGCCAGATGCCAATACTCTCAAAGCGATATTCGATGAAAACACCGATGAGGGTAGCCAGGCAACAGTTGAACCAAAAAATATGGCGATTTTCGAACTATTAGATTATATAGTTAATGAACCTCCACCCAAACTAGAGCATAATATTTTTACCGAAGATTTTAAAAACTTTGTGGATATATGTCTTAAGAAAAATCCAGATGAGAGAGCTGATCTTAAAACACTCTTGGTAAGTTTGTATCATTTATATAAAATTTTGTTGATAATATTTTTTTTTTTTTTATTTTTTAAGAATCATGCTTGGATTCGAAAAGCTGAAGTTGAAGAAGTCGATATTGCCGGTTGGGTATGCAAGACTATGGATTTACCGCCATCAACACCAAAGAGAAACACATCACCCAATTAATTCTCTGCTATGTAGCTTTATGAAAAAATTCTTGTATTTTTATTTGTTATAAGTTAAATTTTGCTCTTTTGATTCATTCAGTCAGTCAGCAGCATACGCGTATTATTATGTTTATTTTTATAGATCTTCATATTAAAACACTCATGTAATAAAATAAGAAAAACAAAGTACACTCTTAAAAATAGTTGTGTTTTTATTAAAAAATCCCTTTGCGAACTTCAGATATCAGAAAATTTAATTATCGTAAAATAAAAAATTATGGAGGAAGTCTGGTTCTTTTTTAAGATTATTGAAACGTTACTTGGTTCGACTTGCATGCTCTTTCATATTCAAGGTTTCCTCGATGATCGCCAACCTTTGCCTCATCAGATGTATTTTTGTGGAACATTTTTTGGATTTACAATAATTGCAATATTTGGAAATATAGGAATCAGCTTGGGCTCAAAGCCTTCGGTGCTAATTGAAGCAATAGTGAGTGGAGTTGCTTCGTTGTTTTTTATTCTTTCGTCGATATTTTCAATGTATCATGTGGAAAAAGACTTTCACTTGATGTATTTATCAGACTATGAAGAGTCTGTCCATCCTTTTTTTGCAATAAGTAAAAAACAAAGTATAACAGCTCTTTGTTGCGGATTATTTTACATGTTACATGCTGTCTTCGCAGTTGATGCAATTTTAATCACAGAAGAAATACAATTGGAAGAACAATCGTCACAAGCGACGTCAATAGCAAAAGCTGATTTAGAATGCTATCAGCCGATCAAACTTTACATTTGTGGAAAAGAAATAAACGATATTCTACAGAAACAGGAATGGTTCCTTTACATAACCGGCCAGGATGTGAGAAATGCAAGAGATCAGAAAATTCAGAAAATAATGAAAGACTTAAAATATGTACGGCACGATAATATTATTTAAAATAATTATTATTATTCAAAAACAGCATAAATTAATTGAAAAAGCATTTTATGTATGTTTTAAACTTTTCGAAATGTTATCTATCCAAATAAGGTCTATAAAATGAACCTTCCAGTTCAGCCCCTTCTTGTTGTTGTTTTAAAAGTGAATTGTTTTTTAATCAAAAATATGGCTAGTGACTTTTATAACAGTCGATTATTTTGTTTAATCAAAAATCATATTCAAATGAGAACTTGATGGTCAAAATGATTTTGATTTGGAGCTAAAAAAAGGTGTCTTTACAAAAGTAGTCGGACTCGCCGCAACAACCTACAAAAGTCTGGTTTTGTAAAGAGGGCAGTCTAATGCCGTTTTTCATTGGACGTCCGGAAGCGTCCAGAACCGTCCGGCAGTCTTCTGAAACCATTCCATTGGCACAAAAAATACGCTTCTGACGATTCTGAGAAGAGAAATTCGATTCTGGATTTCAAATCAGAATCCACTCAAGAAGCACTAATACATTCAAACTCAAACGTCACAACAAACTGCACTGTACTTCATGTTTTTTTTAACTTTCCATTTTAATTTAATTTGCATCTCAAGGTTTTGGTAAATTTTTATCAACAGAATAAGAAAAAATCAAACAAAAAATATTATTTGGAAGTTCTGAGTTGATGCACTCGTGTTTTACATTTCACTTTTTGTGCGGTAGCAAATAATTTTTATTTAACGATTCACCTATACAGGTACCAAACCCCAGAATTGAGTAGAAGCATCTTGGACTGTTCCATTAGATTTCAGAATGAGTGAAACCTTGAGTGAAACCAATGAAAACGGCATAAGATTATATTTTATTTCCCATGTATACAAATGCACCATAGTTTAGGTATCCTAAGCTGAAAATGCAATCGAAAAAATGCGTTCTCTACCCATTGCCAACTGAAAAACCTTGTCTGACCAGTGGTTTTGTTAATGTTAATACTAAAGCTATGAGTTTGGCATCATTTTTGTCCACAGCCGCGATGAGATAGGTAAACCTACGGTCGATTCCCGTGCTATTAGATTTCTTGCAGAGATGAATTGCAAATATATAAATAAATAAATAATAAATTGGGTCGCGCAACGGCTCGTGAAGAACCAGGGCCTAGTGACTAACAACTCGCAACCATTCCTGTGTGCGCGTGTCGACAGGAATGAAAGGGACCTACAATTTTATGCCGATTTCGAACGGCTAGACGAGAAGCACTTATTCATGACAAGTGATACTCTTGGAGGATTTGTCAATTCCTCGCAAAGGGCAGTAGCCCTGAGAAAAAAACTTTTTAGTCTTTAGGTGGACGAGGCTGGGAAGTGACCCCAGACCTCCAGCGTGACAGTCCAATGCACTAACCATCACGCTACGCGCTACTACGATTAATTGCAAATGCAAAGCCAAAAAACACGAGTATTTTTTAAAACTAAATTTTATAAACATATAAAATTCTTAGATAATATTTAGAAACAAATTTGGGAAATGCTATTATTAAGTTCTAAAATTTGCAATTAAGAACTTGATTACAAAAACAAAACTATTTCACTAACATCGAATTTTCACAATAAAATTTTTAAATCCAAAAAGATTTATTTTTGGAAATTTCGATATGAAATATTCGTTGAGATATTTATTAATCGGTTTCAAAACGAAAACCAATGAAAAAATTGTCTAAGAGATGACTTAGTACAAATGCCATAAACTTTCTTTTTTAAAACTTTGTTTGGCTGGTCCTCCCGGCTTCGTTTAAATATAAATAACTACTTTAAATTACTTTTTTTATTTAAATAGTTAAAAAAAGCTAAAGCTCAAAATAAAATATCAGCTAGGTTTCCAAAAAAACGTAATGAATTCGAAATTGTAAATCGAGTGAATTTATTTTCCATGTTTTACATTTTGATGGATTTCATAATTTCGAAAGCTTTTCGAAATCACTTCAAGTGAAATCAAAAACAGCTCACATCTGTCATGTAGGACAATCTTATTTGTTGTTGATTGATATTTGCTCTTTAATTTCCATATTATTTGTTTTTCTTTTAATAGAAATTAAAAAACGAGCGCTATTTTCATTGCTGTAGTCTTGAGAACTTGAAAAGCAAATATTTGCAATAAAGAAAATTAAAAGACGTAGTAAGTACGTTGAGCGACGTTTCTAATCCATTTGAAATTGCTGAAGTAGGAAGATGCCTCTAAATTGTTGTTGGAAACTGTTGCGCAACATCATCGCCAAATCTTCCATTCACTGCACATTTCAGCTGGCTGCTGTTTTAATTTTTTTTTTGAGAAGAAAACTTTCAACGACCGGTTGGAAAAGATGCTGATCTTGCTATGGGCCCAAGCACAGTGTCCAAAATCTTATAACGAGCCCTGAAAGTGTTAGAAAGACAAATTTGCCCAAGATGGATTAAACTCTCAATGTCAGATGCCGAACGAAGTAGGTATATCAAACTGACATTTCATGAATAATTAAGAACGAATTCATAAATGTACAAGTTCGGTAACACTGCAAAGTTTACTTATCATTTATGAAGACAAATATTGTCCGTTAGAAGATTTTTCTACTTTTTTTATAATTATTAGTGTTTCCTTTTACCAATAACATCAACTTTTTTGATAAATATACAGAAATAGTACCAATTTTCAAAAAATTTAACAGTAATTTTACATTATTTAATTTTTACATTCAGCCTTATCGGGAATAAACTCTCGCCCGGATTTTTTCCCCCGTATGAGACTCTCCAATCATAAACAATGTTCGAAAAATGGGAAAAAACTCCAATGAAAAAAGTTGATATCGTAAATCTATTTTCCGGGGCAAAATTAATGAGGTTTTCAGCCTTATCGGGAATAAACTCTCCCCCGGATTTTTTCCCCCGTAT
The DNA here is from genome assembly GCA_949320155.1 of Melangyna quadrimaculata. Lineage (NCBI taxonomy): Eukaryota > Metazoa > Arthropoda > Insecta > Diptera > Syrphidae > Melangyna > Melangyna quadrimaculata. Next base: position 83,298,673 of record OX439484.1, on the reverse strand, counting down.
GAGACTCTCCAATCATAAACAATGTTCGAAAAATGGGAAAAAACCCCAATGAAAAAAGTAGATATCGTAAATCTATTTTCCGGGGCAAAATTAATGAGGTTTCCCTGGAAAAATCTCGCCCTAATTTAGTTGGAGAATTTTAAATATAGAAGCATATTACTACCTATTTTTGAAGGTTTTTATAATTTTATACTTGCTCTAAAGGACAAGTTTCGGTTTCGGTCCAAAAACATAGGCATTTTAATAAAATCCAACATTACGTTTACTTACATCATAGGTATTGGTATGTGTGGCTGTACGTCCACTCTACAACAAGCTAGATACTTAACGGTTGGAGGAGAAATTGGTTTTGTTTTAGCCGATCTATATTTCGTTTTTGTTTCTATGCATTTTTAACACTTTTTAGAACAAATTCACTTAACACTTTAGGGTTATTCCCCCTCAAAAACTAAACACAGTTTTTCACAGGGAGAGCGAACAAAGATATTACGACAACAAAATAGAAAAAAAAAATTTTTTTAAACTTTTCACTGTTTTAACCAGTTTCCATTACACCAGAATTGAATTTATGATGCAAAATACGCAAATATTTAATTTGATTTCAGAAAATAGTTTACAAACTTTGACAGATAAATAATTTCAGAATATAAATTCTTCCAGAGTATTTCGAAACTGATTCGAAGTAATTTCCGGGGGAGATTGACGATAGCAGTATTCAACTCCTGGGAAAAATGAAAATCCGGGGGAGAACAATCTCCACCGGAATTGCCGATAAGGCTGATTAAGTATTATTGGCGTCATAGGATGTGTCGACGGCACACACATTAAAAGTCGCAACCACATCAAGATCCTGCCCTATTTTTTAATAGTTTCACTTAAGTAGATTTGGTCGAATATAAATCACGTGAAATCGATAAAATCGAAATGTTGAACACGGAAATTCGCACAGTTTTAACTTCGAAAAAAATGAAATTGATAAAAGTGAAATGTGGAACACCAAATTTAATTTTACATCGATTTCAATTTCATTTCAATAGAAAGTAAATTGTAGAACCTAGCTGAATCCTGATTTGTTTGATAAATATGAATTAATATATAAAAAAAAAATCGTTAGAGCGGATTTCTAAAAAAAATAATTTTTTATAAACTTGCCAGAAAAAAAAAAAAAATGGAATCACTCTACTTCGCCTTCTAAAAACAATAATCACCAAGTATACAATATGATGATTAAGTGTTTATGGTCTCGTTTTAAAGCTTGAAGTTCAAAGTTTAATTTAACGGTAAAAGCATACAAATCCATTGGACAAAATAACAAATTATACTTTTTAAAGTAGTCAAGAGTTGCAAGCATTGATTCGCAATATACGCGACTATAATTGGTTTTTGGTTTTCAGTGTGTGGTTAAAAGTGAATTGTTAAGCCTCCTTATCATGGATACTACGCTTGTAGAAGTAAGTCAAGTTACACTGCTGCGGCAAGGAATAAGTCATCATGTTTCTGGCTCATCAGCTTCTTCTAAGCCAATCCTGTATACCAAAGGTCTACAGAAGGTTCAGGGAAACTTGTAGGTATGTGTGAAGGCCAGAATCTGTATGACACCAGTCTGATGACTTCTCTCCAGAATTTTAATTTGACTTGGGCGACCTCCAACAATAGACGAGACAAGTTACTAATTAAAAAAAAAAAAAAATATTTTTTAATAGTAAAAACTTTTTTTTCGAAAATTTGTAAATGCAAAATTGTTTAAATTGTTAAGGAACTCTTGCTTAATGAATTTGTTCGAAATCAGAAAAGCCTTTAACGAGAAAAAATCAGTTTTATAACAGGTACCGTAGGTAACCGATATTTGTGTTGGAATATAACTTCAATTATAGACCGAGAGCTGGCAGCATATTTTGGTCGTGAAAGGAAACCAAAAGATTTTAATAGTATAGGTAGTCCTGGTGAAGGTGATAACGAATACGTTCGTCTGCCAGCATGTAGTGACCCCGTTACCACGTAAAAGTGCATCAAAAGTACAACTTTTCTGAAAATTGAAATCGGGTAGGAAACCATTTCAAATGAAATACAACTTGACGCCATGAACTCCCTAATTACAAAACTGGTTTCGACAGACGTGGATGTAATTTTTAGTTTATCAAAAAGATTAAAGATACAAATATCTTGAAATACATTTCAATTTAAAGGGCTTGACTCCCTGAGTCGGAAAATTTAACTGACAGACGTTTTGAGTTACCCCAAACTATTGAAATCCACGAAATAACTCGCCTTCAAATATTATTATTGTTTTTTCTTTCAATTTACCTAATTCAAAGGTTTTGACTATCTTAAAAAGAAATTTTGAAGGTAACACATTTTAAACATACCAAACCATTCAAATAAGTGACTTATACATATTCTTTTCTTTATGAAATGTGAAATTAAACTCACACTCAGTTCACATTTTCATAATTGTAGTAAGCTCGCTACGACATAGCTTTCTTATATCGCTTATTTGAATGGTTTGGGGTGTTTAAAACGTGTTTCCTTCAAAATATCATTTTCAGCTAGTCAAAACCTTTTAATTAAATAAATTGAAAGAAAAAACAATAATAATATTTGAAGGCGAGTTATTTCGTGGATTTCAATGGTTTGGGGTAACTCAAAACGTCTGTCAGTTAAATTTTCCGAATAAGGGAGTCAAGCCCTTTAAATTTAGATGCATTTCATTGATAATCTAATTGATAAACTAGTAACAGCATCCGCGACTTTTATCGCGCTTTTCAGCAGTATGGCGTAACTCAAAACGTCTGTCAGTTACATTTTGCAACTCAGGGAGTCAAGCCCCTTAAATTGAGATGTATTTCAAGATGTTTGTATCTTTAATCTTTTTGATAAACTAAAAATTACATCCGCGACTTTAACCGCGCTTTTCAGCAGTTTGGCGAAACTCAAACGCCTGTAACTTATAAAATCACTTTCTTGAGTCAGAACCTTTTAATTGGTAAACATTTGGAGAAGCTACCACTTATATACAATTAAAAAATAAATAATAACATCCGCGAATTATATCGCGGCTGTCAGTTGTTTGGGGCCACTCAAACGTCTGTCACTTACATTTTAATTTTTTTTTTGGTCAAGATCTTTTGATTGGTATACATTTCAAGTGGTTTCCCTCAAAATCCTCTTACTAAAAAAATAAAAGAAAAAATCCGCGATTTATTTCGCGACTTTCAGCTGTTGGGTGACACTATAAACTCCTTTTTTTTATACATTAATACTCTGGTAGTCAAGACCTTCCGATTGCGATACATTTTGGTAGCATACATCAATTATCTAAAAATCCGCGACTTTAATCGCGTCTGTCGGGGGTTTTGGGGCCACTTAGACATCATATTCACACTCAAGGAGTCCATGGCTAAAAGTTGTGATCCATTTCAAGTGGTTTCCCAAAAGCCTAAGAAACGCCAAAAAAATCGCGTTTTCGGGGACGTCTGTCTGGGTTTTGGGGCCACCTACACGTCTGTCGAAACCAGTTTTGTAATCAGGGAGTTCATGGCGTCAAGTTGTATTACATTTGAAATGGTTTCCCACCCGATTTCAATTTTCAGGAAAGTTGTACTTTTGATGCACTTTTACGTGGTAACGGGGCCACTACATGCTGGCAGACGAACGTATTCGTTATCACCTTCACCAGGCCTACGTTACTATTCATATCTTTTGGTTTTCTTTCACGACCAAAATCTGCTGCTGGTTCTTAGACTATTACTTTATATATGTACGGTATGTACTGTTCAATATAGTACTTTGCTTGTTCAATGTACGTACATACACTGCTCGTCATAAGGTTAGAAGCAGGCATTTGTGAAAAGATAATCTCAAATATCTCTTTTTGTATGCGAAAGAGATCAAAATTTGGTATGACACAAGAGATACTGTTAAATGTACCATAGAACAACTTATGTTTTAGCTCCGAGAAAAAAAGTTAACGAGTGTTATGCTAGGTTTCCACTTGTCATTGAAAAGACGCAAATTGACAAACTTTCCAGGACAGGGTGGCTTTAACCAACACAAAAAGCAAAGAAAGTAGTAGTAGCGAGCAAGTATAACTCACCCTGTCCTGGAAAGTTTGTCAATTTGCGTCTTTTCAATGACAAGTGGAAACCTAGCATTAGCCGAGTAACTTTTTTAGGTAATTTTATCGTTTCATAGGGTTAGAAGCACATACAAAAATTGACGAAAAACGATGGTTTTAATTTTCTTAGTAATGTGGTATGTGGGCTGCTGGGAGCTTTGTAACGTGCTGTTTTGCCTTTAGGTCCTTGCTGGCAGTAATCGAACCCGTAGCTCAGCCTTGGTGAGGTTCTTGGACCATAACACATTACAAAAAAAATTTGCCAGTGACATTGCATCTCGGTGTTGTGATGCGCGAGTAATCGCCTCAACCCTCCCTACCTTGGTTGCCGCCCTCGCTAGAGCAACCCCTTTCCTAGGCTTCTTCCCCTTTTTAAATCTTCATCCTTCTCGTTTCCTCCCTCTCATCCCTTAAAAAAAACTTTTACTCCGACATCAAGTCCATTCTAAAAATCTTCAATAGTAAATTAAAAAAATTTGTTTCATTTTTAAAAATATATTATAACGATTTTAATTTAAGTACTAATCATTTAAAATCATAAATGTACAGAGTTTATTAAAATTTAAAAGTTAATTATTTAACAATTTTCTAAAAAGGTAATTCAAAATCAATTAAAATATAAAATTCCCCTAATTGGCAACCCTGTTGCTGATTAAAGAAACTTTTCAATTAATTAAAATATTAAAAACGTCTTCGATTTATTACCTACTTTGGGTATTCAGTACCTCTTTTGTCTTTTCTTTCACTTTTTCTTCTTATTATTATACAATAATCCCCCGTTCAACCCTCCCCTCGATTCGCGTACTAATTAATTTTTCCTTTTTTTTTTATGTATATATGTATATATTCAACAAAAGTGTATATTAAAATATGGGTATAAACAAAAAACTCACCCTTAAACTCCTGCTGAAGTGGCCACTGCAACTGGTGTATACGTATTTGTTAAAGATGGTACCCTCCCTTTAAAGGTACCTTTTTTTTTTTTGTACCGATAATCACTTGTTTATATATATATATATATTAATCCGCGGATCGAGATATTTTAAAATGTTACGTTTCCCGCTTTTAACACTATTATTTTAAAATCGTTTTTCTTACAATCGTTAACACAGGTCGCTATTAATGGAATTTAGACTTTATCAAAAAAAAATATAATTGAAGCAACTACTTTACTTTTAAAAAAAAAACTTCTATATAAATCACAAAAAAAAATGTTTTTTCCCACTTTGGTTTCTGGTAATTTTAAGGTTCGAACCCTGGATCTTCTTTCCTATGACTCAACCTCCAGACGATCTTGGCTAACTTCTTTGTTGATTTCCTTGTGGCGAAATCGTATAACAGTAGGTATGGGTGTAATTATGATGTTCTTGTTGTGTGATTTGAAAATCATCGACCGGAAAATCGAACACATACACAATTTTCCTCGGGAAATTTTAAAGATTGGGGCGGTTGGTAATGACAACCGCCTAAGATTTTTTCTATAAAAAAAAATGTGTTTTACACTTAAACAAAGAACAAATTTTTACTATATACCTTTCTGAAGGCTTATAGCCTTTTTTTGATATTTTTTTTTTTGTTCTGGCACTAAAAAAAATTCGTTAAATTATTTGCACCCGTTTACCTAATAAATTAATTCAAAAAAATTTTTAATAAAAACGAGTTTTTAAATTTGAATTGAATTAGTTAGGTACTTGCAAAAAAAAACTGATTTCTTATATGTAGGTATGTATAGGTACATATATTGCAACAGCGGCGCGTGATTTAAAAAATGGAAGACTAAGATGTTCGACTAGCACAATGAAGAAGAATTTTAGCTTTGCCATAGCAGTTTTTCTCTATCCTATCACTAACCGACATTGGAAATTCTGCAAAACTTTTAAGTTTCATAAATTCCAGGATCATTGACATCATTAGGTGAAAACCTTCATTCTCGAGTCAAAGATCCTATAATTCCTGCCAACTCAACCCTCTCTTAAAAGTTGCTTCAGGAATGTTGACACAACTTCGTTGCCGAGCGAAAGGTAAACAAATGTTGTTAAACAAATCCTAAGGCTAGATCGTAAGAAAAACTTATAAGACTATTACGATCTATTTATTCTACCTATACCTCTTACCCCCTCCGGAAACTTAAAAGCTCGGCATTTTTCTGTATGCATCAATAGTAATTAGAATTACATAATTGTATGCATATAGGTATCTACCTACTTGTACTGTCGCTGTCATAGGTATGTTTCGTCGTTGTCGTCGGTGCGAAAGCTCTCGTTTATTTTGATTATTTATTTAAATTGTTTTTCTGTGAATAATTATAATAAAATCGGTTACAGGGCTTTGCTTTTTCCGGATAAAACAATATCTGGAATATGCAAATGAACCCACGCAATTTCAACTCGGTCGGTTGTGCAAAAAAAATTTATAATAGTGGTACAAATTATTTAAGTGCGAATAGAGAATTCCTTTCCTGTGCTTTATGCTCATGATTAAGGATTCGAATATGATTGGATCGGTTTCAGTACAAGTGAAAAGAATGCAAAAAAAAAATCAATACCTATTAAAATGTTAAAATAAAATATATATGGAATTATAAAAAGATTAACTAAAATAATATTCAGTGCATATAAAAAAAAAAATGTAAACGTAAACAAAACGGGAATAAAAAAAAATGCTTTACCGTCGGACGTGAATGAGACGGATGTATTGCTTTTCCCCTTATTTGCTCGTAGGATAGTGTGAAACGCAAGGTGTTAATATAAAGCAGTGAACAAAAATTTCGTTTAATTGTTGTAATCGAAAAGTCAACAACAATTTCACAACGTTAAAAAAAAAAATGTAAACAAACAAAAAGGTGTTCATCTATGATAGATGTGTTTTGCCGCCGGTAAAATGAAAAATTATTTGTTTCTGTGGGTATTCTGCACGTTAGTGTTTTGCCGTCGGTAAAATAAAATAATGAAAATTTAAAAGAAAATCGTTTCTTGTTGCCACCTAAATCGGTTGTTTACAATGCCGTGCATCAATAATTTTCTTTTCTATTTTAAATTCGAGGAAGGCGCGTAAACAATTTGTTCATAAAGGATTTAAATCCAAAGTTTCTTTTGCCAGCAAGTGTTAAACATTGATCACAATAAAACAAAATTTAATTTTATCAACAAACAACGTGGGTCGCGAACCCATTTAACTAGCTGGGCAAATATTATCATCAGATAAGTTACAATTATAAGATTTATCTCTAAAAATAGATACTTTGTGTTTTATTTTGTTTCGTTACAGGGTGTTTACTGCCGTATGTCTTTGGCATGGAAAATGCCAATGAGTTTACCAGCTCGCGTTTCTAATTCATACATGCAGTTACCTACAACTCTTCTTATGCGGGATTTTAAAAATTTTGGCAGCAGTTTGGCGTTAATTCCCTGGACGAACTTGCTTTGAGCGAAATTTCTATGGAAAACTTCTTGGCCTTCGCGATATACAACCTGTTTTGAACGTGAGTTGTAAGTGTTTTTTGACTTAACGTGTGCCCTAAGTAAATTCTCTGACAACTTCTGTCTCGCGAGTGCAGTTTTTAGAGCGGTAGGCGTGACCAACATATCCGGGTCTCCTAACGCTTTTAAGTTTCGTAGTATTCGATACGAAGAGCCGTGAGATATCATGTTTTGACCGAAAAGAGCAAAATATGGTTGACTGCCTAACGATTCATGCAAATCTGAGCGCAAAGCGCACGCGATACTTGACAGATGCACATCCCAGTCATTTTGCTCTTTCGAAATCAATACTCTCAGCTTGCTTAGAACGCTCCGGTTGACCCTTTCGGATATGTTGGCCTGCTGCGAATACAACGCCGTACGCACATGCCTTATGCCGTAGTCTGCCATTAAGTTTTTGAACTCATTGGAGACAAACTGACGTCCGTTGTCAGAATGAATGAACTCAGGGGTCCCGAAAGTATGAAAGATTTCGTTCTCGAGATACTGTACTACCCTAGAAGATGTCGCTTTAGGCATGGCTTTTAAGAACGTGAATTTTGTGAAGTGGTCCACTGCAATGAAGACATACACATTTCCTCGCTTAGTACGCGGATATGGCCCCAAGAAGTCCACATACAGTCTCTGAATGGGCCTTTCGGTTACAACCTGCTTGGCGATTGGTGGACGAAGAATCGCGTTAGGGGCCTTTACCATCTTGCAGGTGTCGCATTCACTCACAAATGCCTTGATGTCTTTTACCATTTTTGGCCAATAATACTTGTCTCTTATACGGGCGTACGTCTTCGCTAAGCCACTATGACAACTCAGATGGGTATTGTGAGACAATTCAATGCATTTGTGGGTGAGTGCATCGGGCAACCAAAGGCGCCATAACGAGTCCTCCTCGTTCACCTCGCCTGTCCTGAACCTAACTCTTTTGTATATAAATTTTCCCGATACAACTAGGTCAGGAAGCGCAGCTTGATTCGAAACGATGCTCTCTCTCAATTGGGAATATTGCTCCGAATCGAATTCAACCGAGTCAAGATCGATCTCGCCACATAGCATTGTCGATGAAGCTTCACCAAGCTCAGTCTCTTCCACGGTTACTTTCGCGGCAACCTCCTCCATGTCCATACGAGATATAGTATCTGGCACTACGTTGAGGGATCCCTTTCGATGTTCGATGGAAAAATCAAAGCCTTGGAGTTCCAAACTCCATCGAGCGAGTCTTCCACTCAACTCCTTCATCGACATCAACCATTTTAAACTTGAATGGTCCGTTATCACCTTGAAAGGCAACCCATCAACGTAAGGCCTAAATTTTCGTATACTAAGGACCGCAGCAAGACATTCCTGCTCAGTAACCGTGTAGTTTTTCTGAGACTTGTTCAGCTTCTTTGACATGTATGCAATCGGCCTCTCGTTGTCGTTCTCATCCAACTGAAAGAGAACACCACCCACTCCCTCCGAAGAAGCATCACACTGTATAGTGAACAGTTTCGTGAAATCAGGCTGTGACAACACCGGCGCCGAGGAAAGTGCAGTCTTTAATTTATCGAACCCCTCCAGAGCCTCAGGTGTTAGTTCAAACTTTTTCTTCTTTTTGAGGCAATCTGTTAGGGGAGCTGCCAGATCGGAATAGTTCTTAATGAACCTCCGATACCAACCCGTTAAACCCAAAAATCTCCTAACCTGTCTTAGGGTCGTGGGAACGGGAAAATTAACCATTGTCTCAATTTTGTCAGGATTGGTTTTCAAAATACCTTGGCCAACTATGTATCCGAGATACTTAATCTCCCGCATGCAGAACTTGCTTTTATCGAGGTTAATAGTTAGATTTGCCCTGCGCAGACATGCAGCCACCTCGTTAAGGATACGCATGTGTGACTCAAAATCAGCCGTACAAATCAGAAGATCGTCTAAATATACGAACACATTTTCGCGTAGAGAACTTGGCACCACTTGATCGATTACCCTACTCATTGTCTGACCCGCATTGCTCAAACCAAACGGCATAACTTTAAATTGGTAGAGAGGTCTACCGGGTACTGCAAATGCGGTCTTTTCACGCGACTTTTCGTCAAGTGGTATCTGCCAATACGCGTCTTTTAAATCAATCCCCGTTATAAAATATGTGTCTTTTATACGGCTGAGTAAGCCTTCTATGTGAGGCAACGGATACGCATCCTTAACTGTGACTGCGTTTACTTTTCGAAAGTCTAAACACAGTCGAACCTTGCCGGGTTTTCTAACTAAAACCACAGGGCAACTCCAAGGAGAATTACTGACCTCGATAACCCCAAGTCCTAGCATACGGTCCAATTCTTTGTAAACTTCCTCCTGACGAACTGGAGACAATGGATAATGCCGGGATTTGATCGGGACCGCGTTTCCCGTATCGACGACGTGACAACCAAGTGTTGTCTTACCCAGCCCTAGAACGACAAAGTTAGGAAACAAATTTTTAACTTTTTCAAGTTGGAGGCTTTGTTCAGGCGAGAGATTGATCAATTCAGCCTCATCCTTGAAGCTAACCTCCTCTTCACCTACTCCGACGTCGGCTCGAATTTCGCTTATTTGTGGCATTATATTAAATTCTCGCCAAAAGTTCATCCCCAAATACAGTGATTGAGTAAGATTGGGAATCAGATAAAAAGAAAGGTGCTTCGTGATGCCATTGTACGTGGTCTGAATTTCGCAATGACCAATGATGTCATGCGACTTGCCATCTGCAGTTCGTACAACATTTTTATATGGCTTCACATCCACTCCAATTCTTTTCACTAAGTCCAAACACTCACTACCTAGTACGGAGATGGATGCCCCACTATCCAATAAGCCAAAAACCGACTCATTGTTAAGCTGGACCTTTGCATACATCCTACCATCTGTATTCGAGGAAATAATTGTTGCCACGATTTCTTTTTGAAATTTTTTTCGTTTTCGAAATCGACGCCGGCATTTTTGAACGCTAGCTGAACTATTACTAGTTTCGAAAATTCGAGAACGAACTTTATAATAGTTCAGCTTTCGCTCATGCAGTGATTTCAAAGCGTAGGTAACTACAGGATGAGACTGAGTTGATGGAGGACTTATAGGTGTTGATCTTTCCAGGATTTTGTTTGGAATGCTTTCTTCAGGGACTTCTGTACGGGCAATTTGGATATTTTTGTCGTCTAATTTGATGTTTGATTGGGGTTGCTCTTTGAGGAACGAATCTCCCCCTTCTTCTTTTCGTCCCTCGCCAGGTTTCCCGCATGTTTTCCACATTCTATTGTTGTTACCCCTTTTGAACCGCACAAGAAACAAAAGAGATTCCTTTCCCGTGAAGGACAAAAGTGGTAAGCGTGTCCCTTCTGATCGCAATTCCAACACACGTAATTTGCCACTGAAGTCGGTTTTCGATAAGATGAAATGGCCGCGATTTCCTCCCCGTCCTGGTCGGAATTTTGTTCTTCTTCGACCGCGATCTCATGGACCGTTTTCTGAGAAGAAGTTCGCTTCGCCAAATATCTCTCTGCCTCTCTTGCCTTATTCCTAAGCTGTTCTAGGTCTTTAATATTTGAAGCTAACAGAATTTCACCTATCTTATCTTTTGCATTGTTGCGAATGACATGAATCATTTTTCTTTCATCGAAAGGTTCTTTCAAACGGTCGTTAAGACCAACGATAGAACTATAGAAATCGTCAAACGATTCTTTAATGCCTTGCTTGCGAGTAAGCAACCGCATGTAGATTTCTACGTCGCTTTCTAGACGCCCAAATTCTTTTTTCATGGCTGCCTTTACCTCTGCCAATTTTGCCTTAGGGTTTCTTCTTAAAAAGGCCCAAAACCATTTGTTGGCCTTTCCCTTTAGCAAAATGTGAAAATCGCTTGTGATCTGTTCGTCGGTATACGGGGATGCTGACACCTTATGTTCAACCTGAAAGAGGAAATCTGTCACGCTATCCGTTCCGTCGTATGTGATACCCCATCTATCTAACCTACACGGCTCGGAAGTACTACTCATCGAGAAGGTTGAATTCCTCGGTCTGTGTATAGGATTGCAATTTCCCGATGCCCCACCCTCAACACCTGCTTCACGAGAATTGGATCTGGTCGGGGTATTCTGACCTTGCGGTGACAAATTTAAGCTCTCCAACTTCTGAATGACCTTAACCATAAATAGGTCCATTTGCTGGAACAGCATGACCTGGTTGTCCATCATTCCCCTCTCAATGCGAACGGCCAAATCTTCGACGGAATTGTTCCGCTGGGCGTTTGCAGGTACTTCGTTGTCCTGATTTGCCAACTCGTCCACCTCTCCATTATTTTCGTTTGACATGTTGGAAATTGAGTTTAAAACTATTGAGTTCAGATCTTCAGAAAAGCTGAACGAATTATCCAAGTTGAAACGATCGATCGTAGTCCGAAATTTTCGATAAAATTCCTCGAACCTAGCCTCAGAATTCGCGTAGATAACACTCAAGTTGTCGTGAAGTGAAATCCGACGACTTCTACTCATACCTCTTCAACAACAAACTCTCGATTTTTACCCACTCAGACCCCAAGAGAATAGTTAGTATGGCGAAAATCTAAATTTCGAATAGAGAAGAAAAACTTTCACAAAACAATGTCAAATCCTAAAAAAAAACTAAAAAAAATTGTTCTCAGAACTTCCAATGTCCGCCAGCTACGTATAAGGAAAAACAAAAACCAAAAACACTGGAATCAAATCGTAGACAAAAGTTTTGCTATTGCCATAAAATTTTTCGAAAATTCGAAAGCCCTCGAAAATCCAAAGTCGAATCACCGAAACCCTTGATTTCAAAAACCAACTAGAAACCAATGTGGTGAAAATGTTTTAATATAAAATCAATATGTATGTAATTCAAAAAAAAAATATCAAAAGCTTAAAAAAATTAATAAAATATTTGTTAAAAAATATGAAAAATAAAATAGTAACATTAAGTTCAAACTATTTTTCGAAATTTTCAAAAGAAAACACTTTTAAAACTTTCTAAAAATTAAAAAAAAAATGTATTGTTCATAAAATGTAAAAGGATGCGAGATCGGATTTGAGAAGGATGCCAATTCATTATGAAGAAGAAGCCGTAGTTCTGCGAGCCAAAAAAAAAAAAAAAAAAATGAGCAAACAAAATTAAAATATACTACAAGTAGGTATTACGTTACTATTGCAACTAGTGATAAAAAAAAAATTAATTGTTTTTCTCCTTAGCTTTCAGGACATCGGCTGACGAATCATTCCATCAGTGAAGGCTCTGAAAACCTCGGAGAATGTAAAAAAATGTTCTTTGGAAGGACCTCCGAAGACGCCTCTCGCATCAAAGGGTCTCTTCCAAAAGTTGATAATTTCAAGTGTGTGCTCAGGTATCCGGCCATTTGAATACCTGTTATGCCGATACCCAAAGACTCGGACTCCCTAGCCCACACTTTGTATATTTAGTTGTTGGATGACTGCCCCTTCCCTGCGGCAACGCGGTACCAAGTGCTTTACACCCAGTAACCAGGACTCACAAGAAAGGTGCAGCCACCACCGATCATTAAAATTGTTAAAACAAAATCTGTATAAAAAAATTTAAATGTTTAAAGAAAAAAAATTTAAGAAATAATTTAAAAAGAGTTAACTGAAAAAAACTAATTGAAAAAAAATTGAAAGGCTCAAAAAAAAATCTAGCCACACTATCTTTTATCTTCAGATAGTGGGCTCCACGTTGGGCGCCATTTTGTAACGTGCTGTTTTGCCTTTAGGTCCTTGCTGGCAGTAATCGAACCCGTAGCTCAGCCTTGGTGAGGTTCTTGGACCATAACACATTACAAAAAAAATTTGCCAGTGACATTGCATCTCGGTGTTGTGATGCGCGAGTAATCGCCTCAACCCTTCCTACCTTGGTTGCCGCCCTCGCTAGAGCAACCCCTTTCCTAGGCTTCTTCCCCTTTTTAAATCTTCATCCTTCTCGTTTCCTCCCTCTCATCCCTTAAAAAAAACTTTTACTCCGACATCAAGTCCATTCTAAAAATCTTCAATAGTAAATTAAAAAAATTTGTTTCATTTTTAAAAATATATTATAACGATTTTAATTTAAGTACTAATCATTTAAAATCATAAATGTACAGAGTTTATTAAAATTTAAAAGTTAATTATTTAACAATTTTCTAAAAAGGTAATTCAAAATCAATTAAAATATAAAATTCCCCTAATTGGCAACCCTGTTGCTGATTAAAGAAACTTTTCAATTAATTAAAATATTAAAAACGTCTTCGATTTATTACCTACTTTGGGTATTCAGTACCTCTTTTGTCTTTTCTTTCACTTTTTCTTCTTATTATTATACAATAATCCCCCGTTCAACCCTCCCCTCGATTCGCGTACTAATTAATTTTTCCTTTTTTTTTTTTATGTATATATGTATATATTCAACAAAAGTGTATATTAAAATATGGGTATAAACAAAAAACTCACCCTTAAACTCCTGCTGAAGTGGCCACTGCAACTGGTGTATACGTATTTGTTAAAGATGGTACCCTCCCTTTAAAGGTACCTTTTTTTTTTTTGTACCGATAATCACTTGTTTATATATATATATATATTAATCCGCGGATCGAGATATTTTAAAATGTTACGTTTCCCGCTTTTAACACTATTATTTTAAAATCGTTTTTCTTACAATCGTTAACACAGGTCGCTATTAATGGAATTTAGACTTTATCAAAAAAAAATATAATTGAAGCAACTACTTTACTTTAAAAAAAAAAACTTCTATATAAATCACAAAAAAAAATGTTTTTTCCCACTTTGGTTTCTGGTAATTTTAAGGTTCGAACCCTGGATCTTCTTTCCTATGACTCAACCTCCAGACGATCTTGGCTAACTTCTTTGTTGATTTCCTTGTGGCGAAATCGTATAACAGTAGGTATGGGTGTAATTATGATGTTCTTGTTGTGTGATTTGAAAATCATCGACCGGAAAATCGAACACATACACAATTTTCCTCGGGAAATTTTAAAGATTGGGGCGGTTGGTAATGACAACCGCCTAAGATTTTTTCTATAAAAAAAAATGTGTTTTACACTTAAACAAAGAACAAATTTTTACTATATACCTTTCTGAAGGCTTATAGCCTTTTTTTGATATTTTTTTTTTTGTTCTGGCACTAAAAAAAATTCGTTAAATTATTTGCACCCGTTTACCTAATAAATTAATTCAAAAAAATTTTTAATAAAAACGAGTTTTTAAATTTGAATTGAATTAGTTAGGTACTTGCAAAAAAAAACTGATTTCTTATATGTAGGTATGTATAGGTACATATATTGCAACAGCGGCGCGTGATTTAAAAAATGGAAGACTAAGATGTTCGACTAGCACAATGAAGAAGAATTTTAGCTTTGCCATAGCAGTTTTTCTCTATCCTATCACTAACCGACATTGGAAATTCTGCAAAACTTTTAAGTTTCATAAATTCCAGGATCATTGACATCATTAGGTGAAAACCTTCATTCTCGAGTCAAAGATCCTATAATTCCTGCCAACTCAACCCTCTCTTAAAAGTTGCTTCAGGAATGTTGACACAACTTCGTTGCCGAGCGAAAGGTAAACAAATGTTGTTAAACAAATCCTAAGGCTAGATCGTAAGAAAAACTTATAAGACTATTACGATCTATTTATTCTACCTATACCTCTTACCCCCTCCGGAAACTTAAAAGCTCGGCATTTTTCTGTATGCATCAATAGTAATTAGAATTACATAATTGTATGCATATAGGTATCTACCTACTTGTACTGTCGCTGTCATAGGTATGTTTCGTCGTTGTCGTCGGTGCGAAAGCTCTCGTTTATTTTGATTATTTATTTAAATTGTTTTTCTGTGAATAATTATAATAAAATCGGTTACAGCTTTCAAAATAAATTCAAAAATTCGATCTTTAAGAGAGTTAGTGCTGGGATACACGAGCGCAAAAAAGAATTAATTTACGAAAGAGAACAGATGATTTTTAGAAAGAAAGAAAGAAACGGACAAAATGGCATCCCTTTCTTTCTTCTTAAAAATCATCCCTTCTCTTTTGTGAATTAATTCTTTTTTGCGCTCGTGTATCCCAGCACTTATACAGTGAATAGTCAAGTGAAATTTCAGTAAAGGCCCACTTAATGGCGTGAAGCAGTCATCGTATGGCTTCCTTTCCTCGTATACTTTTCGTGTGAGCCATCCCCTAACATTTAATGTTAACTTCAAGTTCGGTGCGCAGGGGGTTAAGGTAGCAATAGAGCATTTTGGCTTATATTTGATGATTTTAACACTCCAGCTGCTGTTTGAGGAAATAGTTCTTCTAGCGACGCTTTGTTGTACCACGATGACTGAACAACGATACTTTCAACAACCAATCGCTGCCAGACAGTTCACAGTTTTACAGTTTATCAAAAACAGTTGATATTTGGTAAGGATATTACATATTCGTTAATTTTGTTGATATATATACATACAATATCAACATAATGTATATATAATGATTATTGAAATATATAAATATGACATATGTTAGATAAAAAAATGATCGTGATTTATACATTCAATATTTATTTTGCGAATAAAAGTTAAAAGAGAGCTTCGTGTCTATAGTTATTCTGTAATCTGTACATGTGTTCGTTAAATACATTTAATTAAATTAAGGGTTAAATGTTTGTATTTGAAATAGTAATTAATGAAGATCATGTGCTACTTTTGTCAAAATTTTTAAAATCCCCCATTAAAAAATATTATGTCATAATTTAAATATTCTGTTTATATCTTTTTCATCTTTATTTATATTTTCCTTTCGTATCACATATTACAATTTTCATTGGAAAACTCAAAATTAAATTTTCTTTTAATCTAGTAACCAGCTAATTTGATTGGTGAAAAAATTTAATCGAGAAAAATTTACAACAAATAACTATGAAATTTTATGAAATGTGCATTGGTTAGACTAACATTTTTTGTGTATTTAGTAACATATAAAAAATTATGAAATTTACATACAGTAACATAGATGTTGGTTGTTGGTCACAACATAATTTCATTATAACGTTTAATAGCCTTAATATTTAATAAAGAATATTTGTTTTGTTAATTATAACATTCAATTTAAGTCTCATGCTATTGTTATAAAAATTCAATGCCATTGGCGGTGATTTTAGTTAATTAATTTTTTGCAAACAATTTATATAACTAAATATATATCTCAATAGTAAGGCAGGTTATGGAAACAACTGATGATGCTTCAATAGTTTTATTTCATAAGTATTGTCGTGACAGTAACAGTCGGAACAGAAAGATTTAAATCGATTGCAATTCACGAGAAACAAAAAAAAAAATAATAATCATAATAACGTAGTTAATAAAAAAAGAAAATTCAAAATTAAGTACGTTTGTATTTTACCGTATAAAGTTAAATAAAAAAGATGTTATACTATAACAATGAAGGGCAACACATAATGGGGAGCAAAATGTATTTTACTCGTGCACATAATATAAATGTCGCTCAGTTCATATTTATTTGCTTTTGTTACCGAGGCTATCTTCGTATGTCATTGAACTCGGATCGACTAAAGGCGATCTCGCGTCAAGGAAGTAACAACGGTTTAAAATAAGCCCTACAATAAATTGTCGCAGTCGATGGTGGTAAATCTTGATTGCGGTAATACATATTGCACTCTTTCTCTGTTAGCTTATCAAAGATCGCAGCATATTCGCGATGGAATGTGGTCAGATCGACATTTGAGCGACCTATAGCTGTAAGTGCTAAAAAGAGAATATCCCTGTATATTGAGTGTGTTCGATCGACGCCGCTGTTTTTGAGCTTGTGTCGTTCATTAGCTAAACGTTTAACCGGCGTAAGAAGATCATTGCACTTGATTGCGGTAATAATTTGTTGAATTGCTCTGGAAATAAATTGTTAAGGTTTAATGTTTCAATATTTAAATTTAATTCATATACGTTTTGTTCAGATAAGTTTGATCGGTTAGCAAGGCCTTAAGAAGTCGACTCGCTGGTTGATTTTGTTTCCATAAAATGTACATCGGTGGTCCCACTTCAGCATGTAAACGTAAATTATCCCACATGCATTGGATTTTAACTGTTTTTACCTTACTCAATGGGTCAATATCAGCATCAGCCTGAAAATTTAAAATGTTGTTTTTGATTATGAAAAGGTCTCTCTTTTTTAACACGATTGTTTATTCGGTTTTCGTAAATAAGAATTCCCTGGAAATAGTTTGTTATCAATTGTATCGTGAATAAGAACAATTTGACTGTCATTGCAGTGCATTTTGTGTCCCAACACTTTTTCATGTTGAGATTTTTCATAGAAAAAGATTGATTTTAGCATTTTACAGAATTTTATAAAATTCTCGTAGTATTAAAAACTGCAAGGAAAAAACGACTGATTTTGTGCAAAATTTCTATCTTTAGTGGCTAAGAATTTTAATCATGTTGGATATACTAATGGTTCTAATTAAAATCAGACAATTAATAGTACTGTACATAAATGCACGTTAATATGGAAATTACTCGAACTTGGAAACACAACTAAAAGCTACAAGTTCAATGGTAGATATTAATCAGACTGAAATATGCATGTATATCTAATTGTATCATTTGATTTAATAGTAATCTAACTAAAGCCTTAGTGTGGTATATACCCGTCTATAATTAAAAAGAAAACAATTTTTAAAATAAGATTATTAAAATACCAAAATTACCTGCTTAGGCAAACACAATTGTGGCAAATGTGTATGACTTTCAATTCGTTCCATAATCCATGTTAAATTCCAATAAATAATTGGATGTTCTTCCACAAAATTAGAATTCAACAGTGCCGAATCGCCTTCTTCAGTTAAAATGTTTTCCAGCTCTTTGCGCAATACCAGCGGATTTAAATAAGGTATACTAAGACTATCGGATTGCTTTACATCCTTAAGGGAGTCACCAACAATTATTTGAACACTGAGAAATGGCACAGTCAGTTTATTGCATGCATGGCAAGCTGTATTTAAATTTGAATCTTCAGATGTCCATCCAGACATAATTTCTTCATCATATAACAGGACCGAACAATTGTGGCATTGCGAGCATGAAGTAAGTTGTATTAAAATATCGCATTCAGGGCTGTCGACAACCTAAAATTTCCAATTAAACATACAATAAGCATGGAAAGTGAATTGTTATAAAATAAGAAACATTTACATCAGCCACAGCACTGTATAGATTGTCGGGTAGATTGGGAAAAGCATTCAAACTAAATGAAGGTGTATTTTCTCCCAGCGGTACCAAATTATTATAGCTAGATTTTCGTGATTCACTAAGACGGCCCCATGGATCGAGATCTCCCGAAACACGCCTGGTTCTCGCAGATGGATCGTCCGGATCATCGTCAGCCATACTGTCGTTCATACCAGCCATAGTCTTAACTGGAGTTGAATTAGCAGATATAGCTTCTTTAATCTCATCGAACTTTCGGGCTACTGAATTAGCAGCGTATTTAATGCTGCTCAAACTTCCCTGTATTATTTCGTTTGACTTTTTACCTGTCAAACTTGGACTAAGATAATCATGCAAGTAAAGAAATATTAAAAATATTTTAATCACATTGCATATAACTAATTTTTGTGATTACATTTCACTATAAACAATATAAGAAAACATGAAAACCCAATGACGTGCAAATTTTATACAAGCCAAAAAATAATAAAAAAAGCAAATGGTTTATTAATATATGCATTTTAGTCTTATGGAAAATGAAGGGTTATTTAAATGTCTATGTCCGTTTAGGAGGAAAACTCTCGAGAACTTTTTTCGAGCTTCTAGCTCTTTTTGAGTTAGTCTCATGATTGTTTCCAACTATGAGTTATGCTCGTAGAATTTTTACTCTCAAATCGACACACACATTATGAAGGTACCAACTGAAGTATTATTATAATGAGACTAGTAAGCTAAATTTAGTATAAGTAACGTTATTCTAAATAAATAAAAGAATAATCAAAAATAAGTCGCGTAAGTTAGAATTTTTGTATCATTGCTATAGGAATTATTATAAGCCTCAATTACATTCCATTTTCAAATTAGAATTTTTAGTTAAAAAATTGACTTAAGTTTCGTGAACTTCCAAATTCACACAGATGTGTCTCAAACTAAATTTTTAAAATTGGATATTGACTTCGGCGAATCAATCTCTGTCTGTGTCACATGAGTTTTCACACATTTCAACAAGCTTGTCAACGTGTTTAAATGTTTTTGTCAATACACACTATACAACAGGGAAATAATTAATGATATTTGGGGTTTTATGATAACAGGTGTGTTTTGTTTGTCTTGAAGTCAAGACTATACAGTCTTAAAAAATATTTTAATATTCCCTACAAAACAACAACACTTTATTCCGAACACAAAATATTCGATTGAGTTTAATGAAAAATAAAACAAAATGCTATAGCAACGAGCTATCGTAAGCCTGGTTGAATATCCAGGCTTATGATAGCTTCGTTGCTATAGCATTTTATTTTATTTTTCCATAAAATATTTTGTATTCATTCTAAACTGTTGTTTTGTAGTTAAATTTAAAATATATTATAAGACTGTATAGTATTGGCTTCAAGTTTAAAAAACAAAACACGCCTAATGTCGTTTTCGATTGGAATTCGAAACAGTACTACTCCTTTTTGATTACAATCGAATTATTTTCTGTTGTTCCAAGACTAATTTGCGAAAAATTATGTGTGTGTTGGTAAATTGACTGATTTGTATGTATATTTTGCATTTTCAGTCGAGTAAAATTAATTTGACAAGTTATCCGATGAAAGAGCTTATATGTATATGCATATCTGTTCTGGGTCTACTCCTTTATAAAATCGAGATAATAACTCCAAAAACATTACTCGGAACAGCAAATCGAATTATTTTGGAGTAAGTGGAGTCAAACAGGAGTAACTCTGAACCTCCAACTAATTAATTAAAAAAAAAGTAATCCATTTTCTACACTACATTTTACATTGTCTCCAGCTTCCTAGCGAATTTATATTTATTGAGTTGTTTAGATGTTATACAAATTAATATTGGCATTTTGTCGTTTATGATTCGTGAAATGAATGTCGTTAAATTAATTATTTTAAAATAATATTGACTTTTAAAAATATTCCAAAAGCATATAAGCAAATCGGCTAAATAATGTAATTAAAGGCTTTTTAGTATATTTGTATTCAGTTCGTAAAAATCTATAACAAAAGCAACTTCGCATAAAGAATACCATTTAAAAGTTAAATTTAGTTATCTATGAAATCAGACTAGCCACAATTTTTGATTTTTCGTATATAATAAGAAAAAAAAAAAAAACGACTGCTTAATGTTTGTTTTGAACCAATGTAGTTAAAGCTTGTGCTAGGAACGCATGAACGATAATTTCCCTCACATTCAATCAGAGTTGTAGCAACGATGGCGATGGTAGTTGTGTATTAGGGTGGCCATTATAAAGGTCACTGTCTTATTTTTTATGACGCATCCCCCTAATTTGTTATAAATAAATTTAAAAAAACCTGTAAAATTTTAGGTCATTATATTAACATTAACGTCTGAAATGTTATATGGGAAAACCCATGTATGTTTTTAAACCAACTTATAGACATTTAAACAAAAATAGTTTTTTTAAATTTTATTTTAATAAAATGTTGTAAATTTGTGTCTAATACATTTGCTTAAAACTTGACTAAATGTGTGCCAAAATTCAATTTTCCTTATCAATCATTACCAAAGTTATGAATTTTAAAAGTTGGATGTACAAAAAAACATGGGATTTCCTATATAAAACTTCAGACGTCTTGGGGGCTGTGTTAACGTTAATATAATTAGCTAAAATTTTACAGTATTTGTTTAAAAACTATTTAGCACAAATTAAGGGGTTGCGTCATTCAAAATAAGACAATGACCTTTATAAGGACCACCCTATTTATAGGCACAAACGTTCATGCGCGCCTGTCCTAGATAGTTTTTTTTTTGTAGTATTAATTTAGAAACAAAAAATACAAAGCTAGGCTATAAATGGTTTTTACATCTTGCTTTATCTTATTAAACATACCTACAAAATAATTGACCTCCATGTGTTATGTTCTGAAAATTGTTGTATGTGCTCAAAAAAAAATATATTTAAAATTTTATTGCATTGATAGTTTTATTACAATTGTGTTTCTTGCAAATGTAAAATAATTGCGATTTAGAACTTAAAATAATTGAGCCTGAGTAGTCGCTCCAGTTAATCAAAGCTTCGATGATGCAGGAAAAATTTCGAGAAAATAATGAGGTCATCGGCGTAGATCTACTTTTTATAAGCTGTCTATTATTTTGCTTATTTCATTGAAGGCAATGGAAAACAGAGCCACTGATAATGTTGACCCTTGCGGAATCCCGTTTTTTAGATTATGGACTTTGGGGTAGATGTTGTAGTTTTTAATACGAAAGCACCTGTTGGAGAGAAACGACTTTATGTACCCAAGCATTTTGGGTCCATTTCTCCATTTAAGAAGTTGTTTCAGGACAACATGAACCCCGATCCTGGCAAAGGCTTTGTCGAAGTCCAAACTTAGGATTGAGGCGTGGTTTTTTTCAGACAGCGTTGAGGAGATGAAATGGTCAAGGTGGAAGAGGGAGTCGGTAGTTGATCTGCTTTTTTTAAATGCAACTTGTCGACACTCGACTAACTTGTCTTTTTCTAGGAACCAGAATAAACGTTTGGCAATGTTCCAATATTTCTCTTATACAAGGAAGTAGTGGTAGTTGGTTTAGGTAATTTTTTTTTTTACAGAAGCAGAGCCGCTGCAAACGACTAATTTGAATTTTGTTTATAGTGATTTTTGTTTCGTAAAGTTAATTTTTTAAATGTTGGAAATGTTGATAGATTTCTGCGTTTGTTTTCTTATTAAAACGAATGCATAACGAACAAAAATTGTACATTTTAAAAAAAGGTTAACGGTAAATTAGAAAATTAATTTTGCTATCATCAATTCAGACAAAAAATCAAACAAACATTACAATTTGCATCGCCGCACGTAGTCAGTTGTTGCTCTAACAAAGACCCACACAAATAATTACACAATTATGTTTCGTTTTTTCGTTAGTTTTGTAAAGGTTATTTCTGGGTTACACCCAAAACTTTTGTTTTTTTGTTACAATAAAACTGTTGTATGACTAAGGGCCCTATTATGACTCGCGAGTCGAACGTTCGACTCAAGTCGAACGTTTTTAAAATCACTTATGTCTTGGTTTTTCGTATAGAGCAACATCTCAATTCAACACAGTTTTAACTTATTAGCCCAATATAGTTAGGTGAGTCATAAACGCTAGTGTCAAAAGTCAGATTCGGCTAATATTGCTTGCGACTCGCGATTCATAATAGGTGCCTGAATAAGTTTCACTTCAAAAGAGCAAACGGCAGAAATAAGAATCGAAGATTTTCGACTGAACTTGTAGGAATAAAGTAGAAAAACACAATGGCCTTAAGTAATAAAAGAATTTAGAGCCGACTTTAGCCTAAAGTCGAGTTTAACCCATACACAAAATTTGAATTCAAGTTACTTAGATTTGACTCAAAATTTGTTTATTACTTCGACCAAGTGTTTTTTGATTGATTTACAAAAGAAATTAAATTAATTCATCTGGCCAAACTTCACATTATATAAAGGTACCATTATCTTTTTTTTTCAGTAAAGGCCGTAACAGCCATGACATCAACGGTGTAGGGTTTATTTAAGGTGCTTTATACAAAAAAGCCAATCAGCCCTATTCTGCTGAACGTTCACGTGTATTCTGCTATCCGCCGCGCAGCATGGAAGAAATTGTTCAAAATGCGTATAAATTGATAGCAAATTAAAATTGAAACAATTAGATTTTGCGTTACAAATATAAAAATAAATATTGTTAAAGCTTTGCACTTGAAGGATGGACGATTTCAAGAAATATTTTGAGGCAAATTTAAGGAATCATCATACGTGAATCGAAAGATTCGATCGAATCGTATTTTTACCAAAATAAGGCTGAATTTGTTTAACAGAACATTTTGTAAGATGGTTTGAGAGGTACAATCGACATATTTATTAAAAATTTGGCTGTCAAACTCTTTTTCTGTTGCTTATTTGCACCTCGTACCGGACTAATTTAGAAGGCAATTTAAATCAAGCTTATCATGATCGACAAAAATAAATTAAATTCAAAATACATTTTAAAGTATTGTTGTACCAAAACTGAAAATTACATAAAATTTTGAATGTCTTAAGAAAGAAAAAAAAAATACCATTCACCGTATAATCTACACGAACAAAAACAAAACCACCACCAGATTCAAAGCTCCAGCAATTATAATGATGTTTAAAAAAAAGAAGACAAACAACGAAGCCAGCTTGGAAATGATTTTTGGCTGTATTTGCCAGCGCTTCTGCACTTACCTTATGTTGGAAATATTTTCTATGATATTCGCGGGCAATTTCAAGTCTTTCTTAAAGGACAACCGTGCAGGTGAATAGCGTCTACATCGAGGGCGATAATCATGAGAATAATTAAATCAAAAAAAGTATAACAATCATGCAAATAAATAAGTTTCAACAAAAAACAGTAAAAAAAAAACAATAAATGAAATTTTACTCAAAAAATTTCCGTGCTATAGGCTTGGTAAGAAATATGAAGATAGTTTGTTTACCCAAAATTGAATTTTAAAGAAGATCCAAAGTTTGCCAAACTCGTTGTAACGCTTGATCCAGGCATTGTCTCTGAACGTTGCATACTTTTATTTAGATGAGTCGATTCGTCAAAAGTTGCACTACGTTGACCCTTGAAGAGGATAGGCTGGTCTGTGTACATGGTGTTGTTGCTTAAAATGGGTTTATTTTCTTCGTTCGAAGAATTATTATTATTCGAACTTATTTTAAGAACTTCTTCAGCGTCTTCGTTAAGAGCACCTAATGGATCGTTTTGAGTAACTGGTGTCCGTGGTGAAAGTCTGTAAATAAAAAAATAACGCTTTTATATAAGTTTCGAAAAAAGTCAAGCTTACTTTGTAGGACTGCTGACTCCTTGATTCTGGTCGTTTCCTTCATAATCTAATTCCTCTTGTGAACTAGCTATTTCATTCAATCGCTCCGTAGATTCTTCATCTGCGATAGTCATAATATTGAAGCGCTGTTGGATTGAACTCACTTCTTTGCCCGACATGGAGTGCTGTCTTTGTAATTTGTCTAGAATCTTAGTATCGCCCCCAAAGCTTTCGGCCCTAATTAATTTTCGTTTGGTAAGGCCACAATTAGGACTGGACGGAGGCAGTTTTGAGGCCGGTTGTGAGCTGTCGCTTTTAGCATCGCCTGATATTAACAAACCGGCGCTGCTAATGACATCAGAAGATTCCTGTGGTCCCGATTGTTTAACAATGCTTCCCAATTTACCGCGCAACTTATCAAAGGCGGCAAAGTCAGCTATTGTGCTGTTTGCAATAAGTGGATTATCAACTTGTGATGAATTGGTAGATTCTAAACTGGTTCGTGATGTACCATCAACAGTCTCTAGCGTACTTAGATTATTTTCGCATGAACCAGCGAAGGGTTTTGAAGTTGCACGTTTTTTACCAGCACGACGGAAGTGCGCTGCTCCGAGAACAACATTTTTAATGCGATTCCATCTGAGTTGACTCAGGGTTGTGCTGTCTGACGGCCATTCTGATTCAAGAACACAACGGTTATAAAAACCGTATGTAAGCGCATTGGGCTGAACGCCGGATCGTTTCATCAGGTAATGCAGCCGAACAGCCAAAACCGGAAAATTATGAATGCCGCACAATTGCATCATAATCCTGTAGCAAAACTCATCACAGCTTATTTTGAGTTTGCTTGCGCGTACCAGCAAATCGTAAGCAGCACGCAACACAGCGTGTTCCTTACCATGTGCGTCTAGCATCATGCTAGGCAATATTAAAAAGTATAATGAATAGCACGTAGCTAGCATGTACTTTGCCCAGGCTTCTGGTTGCATCTGGCAACGACGTGCCAACTTTTGGGCCAGCTTAATTTCATGCTTTGTGCGACGCGCAATAGGAGAACCAGGTGCTGTACTCAGATGTTGTTGTTGTTGAAGGAAATTTTTTGCAACAGTTTTCTTTACAGACCTCAATAGGTTGGGATCCAGAGTGAAATTTTCGTATACGTAACCTGTTGTGTTTTCTAAAATATAAAGATATTATTTTAACAAGCCATTTCTAGGGTAAAAAATGGGAGCATACAAAATAAATAAACGCTATTACTTGAACAATTTGAAAATAGATTGGACTAGAACTACATATTTTAAAGCTTTCTTCAATATTTTTTCCCCATGGATACAAAGTTTTTGTTAGGAAACAAGTATACCAACCATTTCCTGTTGTTGCAATGCCATCTGGTGGAAAAATATATTTTGTTCTTTCGCTGCTATGACCAGTCTCCCAATCTACTAATCTCACATCGGATGGTGTTTCATCGTACGAACTCACTTTCTCCGCACACTCATCAAAAAATGTTAAACCATGATCGCCGTCTGATACAAATGATCTCTCTTCAATAAATCGAATGAACATTTGGGTTTTCATGAGTAACTGAAAAAACTTA
The DNA here is from genome assembly GCA_949320155.1 of Melangyna quadrimaculata. Lineage (NCBI taxonomy): Eukaryota > Metazoa > Arthropoda > Insecta > Diptera > Syrphidae > Melangyna > Melangyna quadrimaculata. The sequence continues at coordinate 83,272,454 of OX439484.1, read as the reverse complement.
TGATGAGACTGAAAAGAAAAAATAATAATAACATGATAAGATTTTTATAATAGTCTATTTTATTAATAACTTATTGAACCAACCTTATCTCTAGAACGTTGAAATGCATTAAGTTGGAATAAAGCATTTGGATCAGTCGCACCAACCGAGGGTGCTTTGGAAATTGGTACTAAATAATCCCTGTATCCACGTAGAATGGATGTCATAAAGAGCAAAAAGGCCTCTTGAATTCGTTGTTCGAGATTTTGCTGAATAAAAAAAAAAAAATTGAAGCAAACAAAAATCAAAAAAAAACCCAATTTCATCAAAATTGTTCTATTATTTAAAAGTGTTTTTATTTATATTAAAAGAACTGATAGGAGTTCTTTTTTATAAAAACAATTTATAATCACTTACTTCACGCTTTTTTCGTTTGAAGTCTCTATCCAGACTATTGGTCGATTCTGGTGCACAAATAAGTTTTGAATTCTCTAAATAATTAAGAGTTTGTTTTAATATTCGAGCTGCTCGCTTTGGTAGAAGTTTTGGTGTTAAATGCTTCTGCGATTCACAAAGCTAAGTAAGTGATCAAAATTTACGATTAAATCGATTACAAAGTTTTCCAAATTGTTTTTTTTTTAGGGCTATATGTACTTACACTTATCGTATTAGTATCTAGATCGATGCATGTTACATCTGTTGGAGGTTCGTATAGATCGAAAAATCTTGAGTCCACACCGATCAAGTAAGGAAGTGGTGCATGAAGGACCTCTGCTAGACCTAATGGACACAATGGAATGTAAGGGCACTGCCATTTAAATGGAAACAGCAATGATACAACAGCCTCGGCCACAGCAGTCAATGTAGCGGGTCTGTAATTGAATTTAAATTATTTGCAAAAGCTGAAAGTGTAATTTCTTTTATTGATTTCACAGTGATCATTCGGTTCTGAGAGTTATTTTTCGTCGCAAATTTATTGTTTAATATAAACGAGAACTACATATTTAGAAGATTAATCGGCGTAAGGTCTTAAAGCCCAAAACCTTTAAAAAAATGTCATTATATCCAAAAAATGTTGTTAACAATTTATTTTTGTACAATTTGGGTGAATTGGTATAATTAAAATTATGCGTTTGGTCTAATCGCCGAAGGTCAAAACGAAAAAAAAAACATACACCCAAAAACTCATACGAAAAATGGCACAAAGCCCAAAATAATTTTCAAATGTAATAACGTCTAAATCGAAAACTGTCATGTTGCCCAAAAGATTTCTTGTATTTTTGAATTTGATGCCATTGCTTTTTAAGCGTTAAAAACATTTGTAGGTGCATTTTTAACAATTTTAGATTTGGGTTATGACTATTTGGGCTTTGAGATGCATTGTTCTCGAGATTTTGCCCAATGTCAGTTTTCTTATTACGTTCGTTGGGCGGAAAGATTTAAGAACTAATCAAAATTAAAAGCGTCTAGCACCCAAAATAAATGTCAAAACGTTCCAACTGTATGTCATAATGTCGAAATTTAAAATCAGAAATATTTTGGGGACATGACAAGTTAGTTGGCTATTGAACAGACCGCAATTTTAAGGGAAGAAAGTAACAATTAGGTTCACGGGTTTTTGTTATTGAATATGTTTGTATAGAACTTGCTTGCTTAAAACACAAAATTCGCTTAAATTCACCCATGCATTTGTAAGAGAATGGTTACACTGGTAATTTTTCAATATTGTTGGTATAACTCGAAAACTAAGACGAATTTGTGAATTAATCTTAAGAAACTTTTTGTAGAAAATTAGATTTTATTTCAAATTGAAATCTATATACATAAAAATGGATTCTATATATATAAAAATGGATCGTGGTTTGTGCGGCTGCTTCAAACTTGAAAACGGCTGGACCAAATTGAATACATCCTTCACAATTTTGGGTTTGATGGAATTGTATTGACCCAAGGAAGGACACTATGGACGGTGTTCACATTGGACTGACTCTTCCGACTATTTTTGACTTCTCTGAAATTTATCTCCCTCCCACTTTATAGTTAGAATTTAAAAATTTGTGGATTTTTTTTGACGTTTTCTTTTGAAAATTCGGAGGAAATTTCAGAATTTGTCGGAAGTGACAAATATCAAAGTGACAGGTCAGATTTCAAAGCGACATATGTCAAAGTGACAGATGTCAAAGTGACAGATGTCAAAGTGACAGATGTCAAAGTGACATATGTCAAAGTGACAGATGTCAAAGTGACAGCTGCCAAAATGACATCAAAGTGACATTGAGAACAAGACATTGAGAACACGACAAAGAAATAGATTCGATGCAAGCATTCGATAACGTAAATGGTGATGCTTTCAGTTGAATTGGATTTTTTTTTCACTGATTTTGTCTACGATTCGTACGAGATTGCTTTGGTATTGGCCTCTTAGGAGATTGATTCTACGTTGTAAGAAAGGGGTCGAACAATTCTGCATTGAAATTGACATTGAATCTGCAAGTGGATGAAGAACCTACATGCAACATTTCAAAGAAGTCTGCGATGGCGAAAGTATTGCAACAATATAACATTACCACCTACGACAAGTGCCCAATGGCTGACAAACGTGCATGGAAAGCTGAATCGCATGTTGAAAGATATACGAAAGGATGAAAGACGTTTCAATGGCGTAATGATTATGCTGTCAGGTCATTTCAATATTACATAAATCCGACAGATGAATTGAACACTTGCCCGAAGGCGTCGGCCTTATGGGGATATGTGAAGAAATTGCAATCGAATCCTTGATGGATGAAAACGAAGCCACAAACTGTATCACGAAATTTGCCATTTGTATTTAGGCGTCTCGCTTTTGCTATGAGAACTAATAAATCGCAGTGCAATTGCGGGATGTTTGTGGCATTAATCTTATTAAATCCCATGTTTCTCACATGGTCAAATGTATGTGGCGTGCTTAACATCCCGCTTTGTAAGTGTACCCGGTCGAGAATAGAACGAAAAAACGTTGTTTACCATAAAGAACTTCAGTAAAAAAGCGGGTTACACGTCAATCACTGCGGTTTGATTCAAACACGTCGACATTGTTATACTTCAGTTATTTACATTTTTTTCGAATACAAAATTAGAATTTACCGAATTAAGTACCTACATCAAGCAGAATGTGCCAGGCTCGGAATTAAAATTTTTATTACATTAACAATTTGGGCGGAACGGAGTTCGCTGGGTCAGCTAGTTTTTTATAAAAACATTCAAACAGGGAAATTTATCAAAAACTGACCCACACAAAATCAAAAATCACTGATTTTAATTTTGTTTACTAAATTTCTTATAACTTTTTTTTGAGCAAAGGGGTTGTGCAAGACATATCAGAGTAAAACAAAGTAGATGCTCAAGCCTCGACGGATCGAACAAAATTTTTTGATGAAAATCGGCGAAAATATATCCTTCTAAAAATAACCTTTTTTTATATTTGTTTGCAGTATTTGCTCGTTTCCAAGTTTCCAATTCTTGAAAAAACTTGAAGTCGAGATTTTGATCAAATATGTCCTTACGATAATAGAGAATTCGTAAATAGTGGATCCCGCAGTTTTATCAGCCCGTACGTCAATTTGTAACACCTAGGCCTATAGACTAAACGGATGGACCGATTTGTATAAAACTTGGTAATTTCTATTTTTAGGTATGTTTAATATATTTAATTGCAATCTTTGTTTTTGAACAAAAAGTAATGGTAGACTGCATAGAACCATTTTTTTTCATTTCCGTCTTTCGAGTTAGGTGCCAGTTATAGCTATCATTGGAAACCATCATTGAAAAAGTTACCTGTTGTTTTTGAGACCTTTAGAAGGTTTAATCATTAAATATTTTAATGCAGGAATATAACTTACGACTTCAAAATTATTATTATTATATTATTATCTCCTCTAAAAAAAAATAATTTTGACCCATATCTTCCCCATAACGTAACTTTTAATTTTTTCAATGATCATTGGTAAGGTAGTTCATCATTGAAAAATTAAAAGTTATTTTATGAGAAAAGTTGTGCCAAATTGAATTTCGTTTTACCTAGAAATAATTATTAAGTCAATTAGATTTAGTTTGGCATCAAAATAATCATTTGTTTTTTCTTCAAAATATCTCAAAATTGACAATTAATATTTTCAATGATGATTTTAAGCTATAACTGGCCCCTTAGCTGCTTTACCGAACTGAATGAATAACCTTAAAAATATTGCGAATAAAGCGAAATATTATTAACTAAGCGAATCTTGTGTTTTAAGTAAGCTTAAATTCCACACAAACATATTCAATAATAAAAACTCGTGAACGCAATTACTCCTTACTAAGTATATTCAATAGCCAAATTCCAGTTTGAGCGTTTTGACATTTGAAAATTATTTTGTGCGTGATTACATCCTTTTTGGACTTTGTAACAATAGGTCTGTTTAATAGGTGTGTACCATCAACTGAGCGCTTCGAGCGTTCAATGATTTTTTAAGTGAGACAAAAAATCTCAACTGAGCACTGAGATTTTTTGCGGATATTTCTGATCCGAAAATTTCTTGTATTCACTCATCAATTTTTTTCTCAGTCGAAACAGCTATTTGTTTGACAACCGAGTTATAATTTTTTTAGTGTGTGGAAATAAGAAAGTGGTAAACAAAATAAAGACGGTATGTTGGTAAAAACTCAAACTAATTTAATCAGATATAATCATTTTCATTAATTTCAATAAGTTTTTTGCTTTAACAATTAAATATTTAAAGAAAAGATGAAATTTTATTTCCAAACTTGTATGTTTTTTTTTTGAAAGAGAGCAGAGAATGTTGTCCCACCAAATGATTCTGCCTTCGTTAATCTGACACTGAGCGATCAATGAGCGCTCAATTTGTGGTACACGCCTAATGAATATGTTCGGAACAGAAAAGAACAGAAAAGATCAGAAAAGCACAAGATTGTGTGTAGCAATGAGTAAAACCTTGCACTTAACTGGTCTTCCTTCTGTCACTTTGTGATCCATGAAGTTTTTCAGAACAGATTAGAACAAAATTTTCTGCAACTACTTTTTAGTAACAAGTAACAGCTGATTGATTTCTTTCAGTATAAAAAAAGAAAGTTTGAATGTAGCTTATTGGAAGTGAAAATATTATCACTGATGGACTCTTTATATATAGTTCGTGTATAAAAATGGCGGAAATATCTGAAGAAATATCCATATCTTTCAAAAGAAAAGAAAAATTCTTAATTTATTCCAACCAAATTAAATTCAATTTTGCACTACTTCACACCTGATCGGAAACTGTCAACCACATTGGTGCATGTGCGGCACTTTTCTGTTCTAACTTGTTCTCACAATTTGTTCTGTTCTGTGCTGTTCTAATATAGATTTTTTCATTAAACAAAGTTAATTTTTCGTTGAGTTTTTTTGGTTTTGAGTGTTTATTTATTTTTTATACTTTTAATAATAACTTTGCGCGCACAAAAGAGACTATTTATACCCTTAAAATGTTTGAACACAGTGCGAGCGATTAGGAAAATGGATTTGAATGGAGATACCTATGTACATTGGTTTTTAATGTTTCACCAGGGCTCCATGTTTCACCAGGGAAACATGGAGCCGGGTAAAGCATTCCACATTCTTGTGGTACGACTAAATAAAAAATCTCTATGCTTAGCAGTATGCCTGAAGTTGGTCTCGAGGTTAAACTGATTGGCATTCCTAGACCTAACGCCGATTGCCATCGGAAAAATGGTCTTACAGAGTTTTGTTTTGCTCCAGCTGACAACACAATAAAAAAACACTTACCTTAATGAGTGAATTAAAATTTTCTGTTCCGTTAAAGCCAGAAGTAATACATGTAAGCAATTTTCTGTTCCCAAATTAGACAACAGCAACTGAAAACCAGCTCCACTTCTTGGCAGAGGTGAATCTTCTGGCTGGGTAAGTAAAATACGCTCATTGCTTTCAGCAGATAGCTAAAAAAATTATTTAAACAATCATTCAAATTACAAATAAAAACAAAATAAAGATTACTACCTGTAAATGAATACTCGGAGATGGAAAAGGAACTTCGTCGATTAATTGAGTAATATACCTTTCAATTGGTATGGGTAATGGATGTCCAACTGAAGCCATACTCTTTAAATAAATTAAATTATTCATCACATTCAAATGACATTCCAATTTGTATTTATACCCACATGTAAGTATTTTAACCATTTATCAAATGTATCACCAAAAGGATGATGTGAAAGCAAACAAATTGCTTTGATGATGTGAAGAGAATGACAATTTTTGAACCCTTCATCTTCATATCCCAATTGCTCTTTTTGCTTTTCCGTCAGATTATTTTCACTGATGGCAAAAAGAAAAAAAATCTCATGAGAGAATTCAAAGTTAGATAAATCATTGCACACTTACTCAAAGTCTTCGTAAAATGTTAAAGCTGATCCATATACTTTATAAGTTCCGTCGTTAACTGTTAAAACAAACGTACTAAATACTGGATTGATAGCATTACGCTTTGTCTAAAACAATACAGAATATAAAATGAATACACATATTTTTGATTTTAACAGAATTGATTCAAATTACCGATTCATCAACATGCGGCCAAGCTTCAAGAGAAGCTCCCATGGGTAAACAAAATAGAGGCACACTTGGACATAAGTTAAGTGGGAAATCGTTATGATCGACTGTAGGATAACGCAAAAGGATTTCTGGTTGATAACTGACTAACTTTGGACGGTTCATTGATTTTTTGTAGCAAAGATAAACGTCACTGCTCATATATGCTTTGTTGAGGGTTTTATGAATCAAGCAAAAAGCATGTGGTGGTCGTTCTCCTATAAGTATTTCATTATGCTTTGTTTATAAAATGAATTAATAATATATTTTTTAAAATCGTATCTTACCTTTTGACCAGACAATAAGACACAAATCAGTCACAACAAGCTCATTGCACGGCATGTCTGTTTTTGCACGACGGAATGTTAAAAATGTTTTAGCTGATGAGTTATTAACATTCGCCACTCTTCCGCCTGGTGTTTCAGTTACAATTTCAGCATCTGGCATAATTCTTTCATGTCCTTCGAAAAGAACACCTGCAAAAATATGAGAAAAGTAATTATATTAGGATATTTAAATAAAAAATCTGTCTGTCTTTTTACCAATATCAACAAGTGGAGGTCGATCTTTTCCACGCCGAAAATATATAAAACATTCTGTTGTCCGTACGGAACCATAATTTAGATTGGCTGGCAATCCAGTTGGTGTTTTTTCAAGTATTTCATATCCTTCTGGAATTTCTTCACCAAGTAATGGGAAAAATACTCCAATGTCTGTTATGGGATCAATGCTGTTGCATGCTCTCAAATGGCCCGAATCATTAAATATACTCTCTTGAAGTAATTGTGGATTTTCTGGCAGACCAGCCACAACGAAATAATCAGCAATTCGCTTCTCATCCATTGCTATGCATTACTATACAAATAGAAATTATTATTTTAAGTTTCGATATTTGTATTATTTTTGGTTTTAATGTTTCAGAGGAAATTGTGAAAGTTGTTGAGGTATTTTTTTTTTTGTATCCAATTGATTGCATTGAATTAATGCGCAGATTGAATAATTATTGACCTTTTGCTAATAGATAAGGAACCTGCACTAATGGCAGTTCATTTGTGCAAACCAACTTTGTCGCTTAAAGCTAGGTAATGAATCATCATTCATAGATCGAAACAAGAATGTTGTGGGCAAAAACATTTCTAGTTTAAATCATTACTTTGTTATCTAATTCTATAAGTTTGATGTGATAACATAATATATTATCTATTGAAAAATAATGAAGACATTCAGCTTTAGTTTGCGCTGTGCGTTGGGTATTGGTTTCAAAATTCATAATAATTATAAACATGTAATGTTTCTAGATTTCTAAAAAAAATCAAGAGCATTAAAAAAGATCAAATTTGACTGAAAATTGATGTTTCTGTTTATTTTTGCCGCAAAATTTGTTACCATAAATGAATTTAATGTTATATTTTTACTAGCATATGTAATTGAACATACATAATATACTTGTATATATGAAAAGTTATGCATTCGCCATAAAAACAAACTAGGCCCTTGTTGTCTACAAGTTGTTGCGCGATAATATTTATTTATTTATTTTTTATTGATATTAAGCACTTTTCATATTTTTGACTTTCTCATTACGAGATAAACCCATTTAAATTATTTTTTTCATGCAGATGGGTATATTAATAATATTGCGTATCAAAATAAAAAAGTTTAAGTGTTTATTAAGTGTAAGTGAAATAAAAAACATTAACTCAAATGGCTAGTATTTTTTCCCAAGTTTTCCTGCAGCTGTGGGCAAGATTTTTTTGTTTTAATCCTATGCCTGTCTTAGTGCCGTGTTTGAAAATCCTAATTTTGAAGATATGTTTACATTGGTATAAGATACAGTTAAATTTATTACAAGATAATTATCAGCATTGTTTTAGAGGACAAGAGTCAACAATCTAAACATTTTCCAAAACTAATTAAGATCGTCATTTCCCATTTAATTATATATCTCATTTAAAAAAGAATACATATAGTTCTAACCTAAAGTTCTAAACTTAGTAAAGTATTTTAATCGTCATTTTTTCACTTTTTAATTTTGTTAATGAAAATCTATTTTATTGCAAAAAATATCAGTAAGGTCCCTCTAGCCCTTACCTCGTTAGGCTACCGGCTGTAAAAATACTGACATATTTCTAGAGCAGGTTTTCAAAAGCTACCGTGTATTTTTAAGTTGTTCAATTTTTCATCAACAATATCAAACAAAAGTCAAACTGATGGGTCACTCACTCACCTCTTGGCAATGACCAAACCTGACAATTTTGCTTGATTTGTTGCGATTCTCCTATTACTTTAAAAATCGATTTTGAATGTGATAATAATATAGCCCGTATACTAACAAAATATGTATGTAGGTATCAAAGTAATTGTGTTTTCTTAATATTCGGAATAAAAAATAAAAGGAATCGATAAACGCACTCAAGAGTGATGACTCATTATCTTCAGGTTGTCTTACATTGTACCTAGCTGGGTATAGCGGTTAGTTAGAAGTCCAAAAATTGGACCACTAATTCACACCAATAAAATCAAAGATAGAAATCGATGAGTTCAATAATCAGAAACCTTAATGTCAATTGTAATAATTTTCAAACGGCCGAAGTTTCTTACTGAAGTAATTTTTTTTTAAATTACCCCTAACCAAAAGCATGATACATTTTACACATAAGAGCTAGAATGATAAAAATCAAAAATTAAATTTAAATTTTTAGTCGTTCGACAGGTATTGACTTTTACTACAGCGGTCGTCTGACCCATTTTTACCTAGATTCTAAAATTTGCTTATCAAGTTTTACATTTTTTAAATGTAAGACTAATTTTGACAAGTATCAACATTTTATGAACTGTCTTATCTTACTTTGATTTTCAAAACTTGATCTTTAAGATCCAACTATTAGAACATAGTTGCCACTAATTTTTGAAACAATTTTTTTAAATTTTTAATTGAATTTTAAATAACAGTGCTCATGTCATATTTGCATTTTTTGTATAGGTTGAAATTCTCTTGTTTTGGTTATCAATTTACCTGTGGTTTTTGCGGACATTTTGTGGACGATTGTTTTTTATAATTTATCTTATCTGCCAGTGTCAAAACATCAGTCAAGTTTAACATTCTTATATCATGGGAAAGCTCACGAACCAGCCACGTTTGAAAATTATTATTACATACTGAAATTCTGACTCAATGGTTGTACATTTTTCAAAGATCATCATCAGCGATGTTCTAGATAAATTTCATATCCACCCAACACGGCCACTTTTTGTGAATACAATGGAGTCTCTTGAAGAACATTAGGGTTTTCGCCGTTAAATTTCTATGAAATTCAGGGTTTTTGCACCACAAAACCATTAGTTTCTAATTTTTAGATCGTGAACTTAACATGATAAAACTATTAACATTCACTGAGGTTTTATCAAAACCTATTGAAAATCCTTTATGTGCTGGTAATTTGTATAACTTGGGTAAATAAAACAATACAAATTTGTCCTTCCTATGGCTAAACTTCTAAATAATAAGTATTTTGCCTTAGGAATATATGTTTGATTAAGACTGCATAAGATGAATTTGAAGCCCAAATTCTTAAGAAGACTTAAAAAGGTTTTTCATTTTAATCCTTATCAGTAAGATCATCAAATACGTTTATGAACAATATTGATGAATTCAGAATTATAAATATGATTATACTTTTGTTTAATGTGATCGGATTTGTGGTTTTTTGTGAAGAATAATTATTTTTTAGAATTTTAAGTAGACATTATTTTGGCTGATTTAGACACTGTAGGTATATAAAGACTATCATTTCCTTTAGTTGAAAGTGAAAACCTTGAAAAAATAATTAGAGTTCAAAACCTGTCATTAATTTGTATATGATTATGTCAAAACACGAATATTTACTTAAAAAAAAAACAATAAAAATAATAAAATATCTGTTTCTTTGCTCCGAATTTGTGATTTTCTGCGCATTTTTGTTTGTTATATGGACTTGATAGGATTTTGGACTAGAGTGCACAGAAAATCAGAGAAATTCAAAGTAAAGGAACATACCTAAAATGTATTCTAACTCAAAAAAAACCGAAGGTTATATTTCAGAATAGTCTAGGCAAATTAGATTTTGGCATGGATGTAACATAATAGTATCTTAGATTTTTGTGGTAATCGATCAGAAATAATATAAACACATATAATATGAGGTTGGTTTATTTTTTGTCCAAAACAATGGGAGTGGGCTAAAAAAACCAACAAAAAAGTAAGAAAAACACTTTGCAAATTCGAATAAACATAGACGAATTAGTTAATGGTTTTTGGGCTTTTATGATCCTTTGAGTTGAATGCAATTAATTAAAAAAACTAATTCATATTTTACCCTACTTTTCGCCTGGTTACTTCTCAGCTTCCTCAGGGGTTTTTATTTATTTAGCTTTAAAAAACAAAAAAATGACAATATCAGAACAATACCAAACAAATTTTAACATAGTACATGAGTTGTTTATACAAAATTATTAATATTGCTGACTTGGTCTATTGCACTTAATTTTTGTTTTTTTGGAAATTTACATTATTTATTTAATTTAATTTTAAATTTGAAAATTTTAAATTTTACTTTGAAATAAATTAACATTAAAAACGGCACAATAAAATAATTTGTATTGAAAATAATTTAACACTTATCGGACAGCAAAAATTAAAACTAGTATAACTTTCTATCACAGGTCAGTTAAAGCAGAGCTTATATTGTCCATGTCTTCCTGATGGTTCATTTTTTTTTTGTCATTTTTTGTTGAATCCGAAGACTTTCCAATGCATAGCGGGTTTTATATTTTGTAATATACTGCCTTAACCCCATGGTTTACAGTTCTGTGACCATATTCAAAAATGATGCTCTTGAACTAAGCTTTCTAACGTTGTATACCTCAAGCACTAGGCGCACAGTTATTCCCATTCATTAAAATCGCTAAATCGATTAAAAAAAAGTAGAATTTTCATACTGTTAAGCGAATTATTCGCCCGTCATGATACTATTCGATATTTTTTCCCACTGGTATAAAAGTTCCTTTATTTTGTGTTCTATTCAGTTCATAGAAAGTGACCAATACTGTCATTTCAATGGAACACCTTTGCAATTAATTTTAGCTCTAATTGCAATCTTTGTTGCCATATACTGCCCACGGTTTACAGCTTTGTGTCCATACAAACAAATGATCTACTAAGGCTAAGCTTTCCAACGATATATGTTTATATTTTTGTTGCAATACAGCGTTGAAGTAAAAAAATATGTAAAAAACAGAGTAGTTTTGAAGCGCTAAACTGACACCAAATTGTCCAATTCTACTAATGTGGACTCAAGTATTCTAGGGAATTACAAAATGAAATATCAAAACCCGATTCAAATTGTTCTGATTGGTTCGGCATGAGAGACAATAATAATGAGAGAAAGTAATAATTAAGTGCACCGCGAAATTTTTGCGTCAATGTTCAAAGTTAGACATTTAAGCTGGCGCTAATTTTTATAAACATACTTGGAACCTTTAATTATCGTAAAGTATCGTAATTATATTTATTTTATTTTTTTAGTGACTTATGTAGCGATTTTAAAAGAACAAAAATCGTATGAAAAATTCTTTTTTTAATAAAATAATTATTTTACTTAATTATTTAACTGTTTCTAGTGAATTTGCGAGTAGGTAACATGTGAAGCTAGTTTTTTGCAAAAACCAAACCAAACACGTTTTTCGCCCTTTTCAGAACAAGCCAAGTCAGAACAAGCCGACGAGACAAGAGGATTGTCAAATTCACTCCCACCTTACCGCAAAATGTGCAAGCTAGGATTTGTTTATAGGTTACCATCGATGTTAAAAATATTTGTCAGTTAAGCCAGCCAATGTTAATTTACTAGATTGTATGAGATAACTCCTATTTAACTCAGGACCTAAACGACAGTTTAGACCTCAAACTAAGATGATTGGGTAGGTTCAGAGAACTTAGGGGACTTGCAAGTAAGGCAAATTACTAGACTGTGATTGGTCAGCTGTCGAAAAATTGTTTCAAATGAAAGGAACTTTCGACAGCTGGCTAATCACAGTCTATAATTTTGCCTTACTTGCAAGTCCCCTAAGTTGTTTGAACCTACCCATTGTCGAACTGTAAAAACCAAGTTATTGCAATCATCTAAAAGAAGAACTCGAACACAGTTTGGACACTGATAATTTGAAAGTAGATGGACGTATCAACTACCAACATTTCGGTCCAAGCCTGGATGAGCCCATCAAACATTCTAGAAGCTTCTGTATAAACTAAATCGCTCAATTGTCAAAGAGGAATATAAACAAATTTTATTTCGGAATATAAGCGTAACTATTGGTTTTTCATAAAAAAAGGATTTTTTTTAACATTTTTGCCTATCAAAGTCTCAAATGCCGAATAAAGCTGTCCTTAACCTGCTTAATGATTGTAATATTTTTAAGCTAGAGAAAAAAAAGTTAATTGTTTTAGGTTATAAAAGGGAACAACGTACAAATAAATAATAAATAGTAATTAATTTAGTTGTGAGCATAGGTATAGAACACTTGCAATAAAATTAGCTGTAGAAGCCATCATTTTTATTTGAAGTTATCAATTGGTAAACAGAGCGGACAAAATACAAGGTTTTATTGCAATGAGATTATAGGTACTTTCTAAGAATACAGCACTGATAACGATAAAGGTTTTATTTATGCTGAATTCACTATCATTTTCTTTGGAATAGGTTCCAAAATATAGCACCGTTGTGAAAAATGATGACATCAAAATTCATTTATAATCTTTTCGACCCCTTGCCCACCCAAAAATAAACAATACAAAAATCTAAATTACCTTGTTTGAATATTCCACAAAGATGCTGAGCTTACACCTTGGCCCCACTTTGAACTCAATGTGGGCAGGTAGAGTTTTTTTTTTTTTTTAGATATAATTTGTGGATTGCGATTGTTACTATGTACGTGCAACAATTTAATTGTATCCCGCAATTGGTGATTTCAGATTTTGTAGATTGAAGTCATTTAAGATGTATGCAAAGAAAAAAAAATAGCTTAATAGACTCGGAGTTCAATGGAATGTCCTTGAAATTAGGGCGGCGATGATTGAAGCAATTTTTTTTGTTATTTCTCTCCACACTTGATTGGTGTTTTTTTCTTTGTTTTTTTTTTGCAACTAAACAAAGTAAAAACTTTTAAGTAGATCTATTTATCAAGAGGTTTCTTTTCAATTAACACTTCCTTATTCTTTTAAAACAATTTTCACACAGCACAAAATACGAAATGAAATTAAAAAAAAGTAACATATTTTCCAAATAAAATACCTATGTATATGTAAGTATATACAACAAAAAAAAATTAAACAAAACTGTGTTTTTAAAGTACTTTTTGCGAGTGTTTTCGGCGGTTAACTAGATTTTTTTTGTAATTCAATTACTCTAAAACTATTTAATTATATATTTATTCATATTATTCTTAATAAACTGTCGAAAATTTTAACAAAATTAATATTTTTCTTGAGCGACTGCTTTATGTTATGTCAATATTTTACGCCATTATTGAAAAAATTGCAGTTGTCAAAAGCCAAAAATTTGGTTTGGCAAAATGTCAGTTTTGTTTGCCAAGTTTGTTGGAATAAGAGCGACATCCTTTGTTGAGACTAAAAACTAAAATGATAGGTTTGTGTATTTGATAAAACGGATGTGTGGGCCAATTCACAATGGTGTTTTTTTTTCAAATCTTGCTTGATACGATACTGTTAAAATAGTGTTGATTTCTTTTTTTACATGCTCGTATTAAGGCTCTCCCAAACCAATGCGGAACATTCGTTGCGGCGAAAAAACATTCGCATGTCAAAATTTATTTACGTGGTGATATATGAGAGTGCCCACGCCAACGCTGCGGAGAAACATATGAAATAATTTTGACTGACGAAGGTTTTTTCGCCGCAACGAATGTTTCGCATTGGTTTGGGAGAGCCTTTAAACTGGCTTTAGACTTTCGGTGTTATCGTCGGTGTACGTTTTTCGTTGTTGTTTGTACGCGGAACAAGGAAAATGTAAATGATAAAACCGAACACCGAACAAAGACCTCTTTCACACAAGGAAACTGAGTTGCCGGCAACTGGGAGTTTGTAGGCGAGAAGGGCGTAAAAGGAAGATAACAAATCTCCACTCGCACCCTTCTCGTCTACAAACTAGCTAGTTTCTGCCAAGTCAGTTTCCTTGTGTGAAAGCGGTCTAAGAACGAATGAAGAACGTGCAAATTCAAATCAGGCGAGAAATTTCGGTGTTCGTTGTTCGTTGTTGTAGAGACATTTTCGAAGTTTTTTAATTCCTTAATGGCACAAGAAGCCCAGTTAAATAAATAAACAATTTTGTAAATAGAGTTTAACTTTCTAATGTAAATGCTTTCTTCGTTGTTCGTTGTTGAGAGAAGAACAAATACCGAACAACGGACACCGAATGAAGAACGAAAGTCTATAGACAGCTTTAGGGGTATTCAATATTCATGCAACGAGATAAATCGTCTGCTTTGCAGATAGATATAATTTTCCTCAAGACACGAACGACCCCTTAAAACTACTTGCGTAAATAGAAAATCAATCAGCTGTTCGTTAAATATTTCTAATACAAAAAGTACGTTATCTTACGTTTTAATTTTTTAAATTATCTGGTTATCTGGTAAATTATCTGGTAAGTTTAGCTGGGTTTTACGCTACGGTTTCCACTATGCAGAAAATTATAACTTTCCGCAAGTTGTTTACATGAACACCCCCTAAAAAATACTTGCGTAAACGTGGGAAATAATCAAATTAAACGTCAAAAATTGACTTATCCCAGTGTATCAGGTTTTTTAATTGCGATATGTGTAGTATAGGGCAAGTTTTGGATTCGTGCAAAAATAGAACTCGAGATATTAATTTTCCCTAACATAACGATGACAGATAATGCGAAAAAAGTGGGTCCGGTAATTCCGTCTGTCTGTCCATCTGTGTGTCCGTATGTCTGTCTGTTATACGACCTGCAGCTTAAACGGCTGAAGTGATTTTCTTCAAACTTTGAACTTAAGGCTCTTAAAGGCTTCCACACTAGCCCACTGTGTATAAATACATGTCAAAAAAGTGGGAAACATGTAGAATAGTGTGGAAACAAAATATGAAAGCCCAGCCTACATAACCCGACATTCTATCCCACATGTGTTTGACATGTGTTAATACATGAATAATTTTAGGGATAGTTTTAATTCTTTCCCACATTCTATCACACTTTTTTTTAGCTTAAGGTGATGTATTAATACAAGCAAGTGTGGAAGCAAAATATGAAAAGTCATTTCTTTCCCACAAATTTGGCAGTCGCGTGGAATTATTTCCCACTTTCAATTTGACATGTATTAAAACACAGTGGGCTAGTGTGGAAGGGCTATTAGGAGATTCCCAGAGGGGAAATTGAATTTTGTTTTAGCTGAAATAATAAAGGTACCTGCCATACAACCAATATACAAAAATTAATTTATTTCAAAAACGGCACTAACGATTTTGGAAAAAAATACGAGCTACTATAATTACTACAGTTTATATTTGGTAGAAAAAAAAAATTAGAACGGTTTTATAACAGTACCCGTCATAGAACCTATTTTTTGGTTTTCAAAATTCTCGTTAACGGCTTCATCGATTTCAACCAAATTTTTTATGTAAGAGGTCCTCTACAATTTTAACAATTTTGCATATATAATATTTCAAAAAAATAATTTTTGGAAAAAAATATTGAATTTTTTTTTGTTTTGAAAATTCAATATCTAGAAAACGGGTTAATGATTTTTTTTTAATTTTTTGAAAAAAATGTATTTTATTAAATATCAAAATTTGGCATACCAAATTTTTTTTTTTAAATTTTCAAGAATTTTTATATACAAAAAACCGCTCTAACGATTTTTGAAATTATTTTTTCATAAATACATATTTTTTTTTTATTTATAAATTTATAGGAATTTATAATAATAATTTATAATAAAGAAAAAGAAATTTAAATATTAAAATGTTAAAATTACTTTGGGTTTAGGTGGAGTGAATGAATATAATTCAAATAAAAAGTACAAGAGACTTCAACTCCAGAAATTATTGTGTTTCGCCTTGGGCGTTGGGTGTTATACCTTGGGCGAAACACAATAATTTCTGGAGTTAAGGTCACTTGCACTTTTTATTTGAGTAATAGTTTATATTTTAAATAGTTTTTAAAACTTTTTTAATGATATCGTAACGTTATAGAACTACATAATGCACATTGTCAATTTTAAGCTACGTTAAAGTTGTTAGCTACGAGAGCAAGTTTGTGCGATCCAGTCGTGCCCATTTTTTTCTACGCCTTCCGCTTCAAATTTGTGAGATTAAAGGCTTTCCCAAACCAACGCGGAACATTCGCTATGCAGGGCAAATTATTCACAATGATAACAAAAATGACAAATAAAAAATGATAAGCAACAACAAAAATTTGCCGTCGGCGGATAATTCGTGCCGCTTTCGCTTTGGTTTGGGTGAGCTTTATGTTTTTGTGGATGTAATGCATGTTTCATATGAATCATTTGTGATAACAAAATACGGCTTTTATTAATGACATACGGCCTTAAACAACGTGGGTGAATTGGATTCAAATCGCTTTATATTTTATAAGAAGTTTAATTTTTGACACTAATGTGAATTTAATGTGCACATGCAAGCAAGTTGGCTACATATATTGACTGTCAAATTCCTGAACGTAAATATGCTGTGACGTAGGCGGCAAGCAAGTTGTTTTCAACGTTCAAGTTTGTTACTGGCCACGTTCTGTTTTATGTAATGGTGTTTTCGATTGGTAAATTCCGATTTCAATCTAAAAATTAATTTATTTCGTGGTGAATCGAAGGCCAATTTAAATTGATTTATTTTTGTCATTGTATTCGTGTAATTTTATGTATGTTTCATAACATCACAAAACTCGTCATCATTTGATGCACTTTCAGAAGAATTTACTTCATTGAATTTACTAATTCACTAATTCATGAATTTACTAATTAATTTTTTTTTTTAGAACACAATTTTAATTAACCGAAATAAATTCAAGCAATAAAAAAAATTTTGTAAAGTAACAACTTAAAATTGTATTGGTATAAGTGTAGGAGGGGTAAATCTGCCGAAAAATCTAGATCTGCAAATTTGATTTTAAATCAAAAAATAAATCAATTTATTTGCCCATTGGAATGTAAAATCTGCGTTTTGACAGATTTAAATCAATAATAAATTGATTTATTTTACCAATCGAAAACATAATAAGATAGCCTTTTAGGATTCTGAACTTACATTTTTATTAAAATTTCTTAAAATTATGGCAAATCGTACTTCAATGATGAAAATGAAAATTCAAACACAAAGAGCCTTAAGCTGGCCATACACGACCAAGCTGGAGCCATTTGGCTCCGGTCCATACGGTCGATCCGAACCAATTTCGATTTTGGCAGTTTGGTTCTTGTCCAAACAAAAGACGTCAGCGGTCCGTTCAATGCAGAAAGCACAAGTCGACTGAACTGAACTTCTTATGACAGTTGCCCAATCAGAAACCAAGAAAATTCTAAAAATCAGAATTTTGTGTGTTTGAATTGAACATGACAAAAAAGAGAATGAGACAGTTAAGGTTAGACCGCACTAGGCGGAACTGCTTTACAGCGGAACTGCGATTCAAAATAATTTGTATGAAATTGTATGAAGTTCAGTTGCCGCTAAGTGCGATATAGCTCATACAATTTCATACAAATAATGTTTTGCCGCGTCGTGAAGTGTAGTTCCGCTGCGGTTGTGTGTGGTCTAACCGTTAGATGTTTTTGGTGAAAATTGTTTTCTACAATTTAATGAGATAGAATGAGAAAGCGGGATTTATTATATATCGACGGTGGAGCGATTGGAAAGTTGGAAGCAAACAGAACTGCTCGGCTTCCTGATTCCCCACACACGAAAGAGCCGAACATTGGTTCGGAGGGTCGTGTTCGTGGATTTTGGACTGGCTGAATACCCAAATTGTTCGGCTGAACCAAACGAAGCCATCTGAGTTTTGCCACCCATAGACAATTTTGGTTCGACTCCGGGCCGTTCGGGTCTTTGGTCGGTCCTGTATGGCCAGCTTTACCAATAATCTCATAGTGACGACTTAAATGCTTAAGTAAAATGGACCATAACGGTCTAAATGATAAACCATAACTTGGTATTTCTAAATATTTAAGTGGGCCCTACATAATGAACATGATTCTAAAATATGAAACATAGACCACTTTCACACAAGAAAACTGAGTTGCCAGCGATTTTTAGTTTTTAGGCGAGAAACGCGTAGAGGCTCTCCCAAACCAATGCGAAACATTCGTTGCTGCGAAGAAACATTAGTTGGTCAAAATTAATTTATATGTTTCTCCGTTGCGTTGGTGGTTTTCTAAACGAGTTTCATTTTTAATTTTTTTTTTTCATATAATACATAAATAATAAATTTATTGCGAACAAAAGTATTAATTAACACGATCAAGTTCTTCCGAGTTATTTAAAGTGACACTCCTTACACACGTCGAAAAATTAACAATTAACAATCATTGTCTTTACTCTTTAAGGACTGATTTCAAAATTACAACTGTCTGGCTTGCTATCGTGTTTTAAAATATGATGCTTAAAATGTATAAATACGTTAAATATTTGTCACATCAATTTTATTTGGAAGAAAATTGAAAGTGTTTTGGACTCTTATGATCATCTTTTAAATGAATGAGATTTTTTTTTGGATTTTGTAAAGATTTGTTACAGATAATGCATATAATACCCGTGTTTTTTTGGCATTCTATAAATAGTACAGTAGAAAATTACCAAAAAAACGCATCCGCAGTAGCCTGGTTTTTGTATTTCAAAATTGGTTTAACTGAAAGAACACCTGTCAGAATATTTTAAAAAAAAATATAGTATTTGTGAGAATCAGAAGCAGTCAAAATTAACTTCACGAAAAAACTAAAAGTAACCAACATTTGAGAATGAAATCACCAAAAATCCATTCGAGACTCGGAAAACTATCCGCAGTATGATTCTACTTTAACTTTTATCGGCAGTATGCCGAGGTTGTATTTGTTATTCATGTAAAATCTTACTATGGATAGCTACTATGGACTACTACTATGGATAGCTTTTCCAATAAAACACGCGTAATTTTGACGTACGAATGTTTCTTCGCCGCAACGAATGTTCCGCATTGGTTTGGGAGAGCCTTAAAAGGAAGACAAAACATCTCCCCTCTCACCCTTCTCGCCTACAAACTAGCTTGTTTCTGGCAACTCAGTTTCCTTGTGTGAAAGCGATCATACCATCATGCATGGTTTATTATTGAGCGTTCAACATTATGGTCCATTTTACCGGCAGTAAATTTGATTATTGGTAATGCCTAAAGTCTTTTCTTTTTTTAAGTCAACGCAAATGTTCAACGAGTTGGCTAAAACTGACTTTAAATTTTGTCTGAAGTTTGTCAAGCCTTGCGATCGTACTTCAATCTGTCGTGTTAAAAAAACATGGGTTGACTTTCAGCTATACAAAACATTTCTGTTTCTTAATAATAATTTAAAAAAAATAATTTTTTAATCCATCATTATTGTAGTCATCTTTCAATGCAATTTGACATTTCTTACCGTGACAGATGGGTAAGAAAGTCCCGATCTACATTGCCCGATATTTCCACGAAGACTTTTCCAGAAATCGTGTGAAATGTACACACAGAACGATTTTGTCCATGAGATTTTTTCCTTGTCTTCTTCATTTTTTTATTTCTGTGCTCTTCATTTTGCATTGATATTCACTCACACCATAAACCCAATGGCACACTGACACCGAACACACACAAAAAACTGGAAAGAGGGCGAAAGAGAACATAAACAGACTGGAAAAATCGTTCGAGTTTTGTGGTACAAACGATTTGATCCCTACCCCTCACTTTTCACTCCCTTCACCAACGAACAAAAGATCGGCACTGGAAAAATCGTTCAATGTAGACCGGGACAAACTAAATCTTGGCGTACACAGAATATTTCGTTCCAAATGTCACCAAAAGCACCACAATCGGTTTTCACGCAAAAGTTAACTCTAAAAAATGTCGTTTTTTTTAATGTTTTTGTGATATTTTGAGATTTTTTTTTGACAACATCTGTTTTTTTTTTTCACGGAATTACAAACAACACAGAGCTATCAGGATAGCTCTGTATAGTATACAAATCTGAACGTGTCAGTTAAAGGTCATTTAAGGGTTAAACGATTAACTTACTATATGGACTGTTAGTCGATTGAAAAATAGAAAATTCAAATATAAACAGTTCGTCCTATTTGAAGAGAGTCAAGCCAACAATTCAGGTCCAGCGACAAAAAATTATGTAATAATAGGCGTGTTTTTTAGTGCCCTCTATGTTAGCTTACTATGATATGCTTACTTCGCGGTGATAAAAATCTCTGCTTAAGAATTAAGCTAAAATAAAAACAGTGCTTTCATACACTTTTTTCTACGTTTTTCCGATGAATTCTCAACAAATGTAAACAATTCATCCAAACATTAATTAATTTGGCAGATGGATCTTGAAGCACGAGTCGAATGATCGAGAAAAGGATGACAGGAAAAAGGCAAAAACCAAACATTTTTTTATTTGTTAAAATATTATTTTTAATTTAAAAAAAACGTTACTTTCCATTAAATAAAAGCAAAACCTGGTCCAGGGAGGAGATGTTTCTTTTAATTTATCAAAATTTTAACGAAATTTAGTTTAAAGTTTTTTTTGTTGACAAACATTTGACAGCCAAAATGTCATTTTTGTATCAAAGCTGCCAAATTCTTTTCAGAAGCAATGATAAACGTTTTTTCGTGGCATTATTTCTTAAGCTAACATAGAGGTCACAAAAAAACACGCCTAATAACATTCTTAACACCACCTCTTGCATATGACCTTAAATGAATTTTCATTCATAGAAATAAAGAAAACTATTTATTAAAAGAACTTTATTGAAAAAGTAAATGAAAGAAGGGATTTCTGGCCTTGAACAAAAATATAACAGGGTTTTTAAAAACTTGGTTTTCTGTTTGCACCTCCCACCTTAAAGCCGCCATCAAGGACTGCAAGACTTACTTACTTACTTTTGATGGCGCTCACAGCCCAGGATGGGCTTCGGCCTCAACTAACAAGCCCCTCCAGCCAGCTCTGTCCCTAGCTAGCCGCTTCCAGTTGCGCACACCGAGTGCTTTGATGTCGTCATTCACTTGATTGCGCCACCTGTTACGGGTTCTTCCTCTGCTGCGTACCCCATCGGGGTTGGATTCGAAGACTCGTCGGGCAGGTGCGTTGCTGTCCATACGCTCCACGTGCCCCAGCCATCTCAGCCGCTGTATTTGCAAGACTTGCATTTCTTTAATTAGCCTTAACACACCTTTCGAATCATATTATTTTTGTTTGGTTCAATTTCACACCCCAACATTTGCTATGGGCTCTTATAGTCTAAGAAAGATAGGATTGGACCAGGGACAAATTAATTCATGAAATTTTATTGCTGGTATCGATTCAGAATTTTATCCTCAACAACATATCCAAAGTCCCCCCAAATCCCCGAATTGGCTTTTTGTATAGACGCATTGTAAGAGGTGGAGAGGGGAGGGAGGCGGGAGTTTGTCAAGCTGAAAAATTTGTTGTAATACAATCTAATCATATGACACATGTTTTTAGGGTGCTTTTCAACGTTGATTCTAAAGAGACCAAAACTGAAAAGATACATGTATCCTGTGGAAAGTTAATGTCATTTTTATGGAATGATCACTTTTTTTAAAGTACAACAAGTAATATATTCCCCAAAACCATTTTAAAATAATGGGATTTTGATGAAATTTGGTATAAATGTTTCATTTGGCATGTTAACTAATGTTGAATTCCTTACAACCAAAAAAATTCGAATTTTTCTAAACAAATCGAATTTTTTCTAAACAAAATCGATTTTAATGCTGTCAAACAAATCTTGCGATTTTAGCTAGATTTCACATCAAATCGCATCAGGATGAAATTAAATGTTCTAATTACAATTTTGTGACGATGTTAAAAATGAAAACAAATGTTAAAGTGTTTCAAATTATTTAATATTTCAGTGAATGATCAAAAAAAGTAAAGATTATTGTGCGTATCTTCAAGAAACAAAAAATCTCATTAAAATAACATACAATTCGCGAGGAAAACACGTTGCAAAATTATTTTTCTTCGTCCCCTAGTGAAATATTCAGAATAGATCCTCGCTGCTGTGTGTGGATTAATTTTGGATTGTAGTTTTTTTACTTGATTACGCGCACAATTGTGTTTGATGTGTTTCAATTATCAGACGAAATATATTTGTTTTAAATTATCAAAACAACGCGAAAAATAAAATACACTTTAATATTTGTTTAGCGCACACCACTTCTTTGTTTTTGTGCGACAACAAAATTCCTGTCAAATTGCACTCACACACTCACAAAAAAAAGTCGAATTTTATTTTGAATTCCTTCTACCAAGAAAAATTTTTAAATGAAATCGACTTCAAATGGCTGTAAGGAATTCGACATAAGAATTAAAAGAGTCCCCAAAAATATGTGTGGTAAAAGGATATTTTTTTTTAGGGCGAGATGTAAGTGCGTCATTATTACCATAACATCTATGAATAAGTTTTGGCACTGATGAAATTTGCTAAAAATATTAAATATGTCATGGTTTCCAAGTATCAAAAGAGTCCATTAGAATAACTTGAACCAAAGAGTTTTTTTAGAGAGTTTATGTTTGACCTGCCCTATACGGAGCAAAATACTAGGTCTTACTAAAAATTGTATTTTCGTGTAATCGAGATGGTACATATGACATATGATATATGATTTAAGGGTATTTTTTAACGCCGAATCTAATAAAAGAAAAACCAATATGATATAAGCAACCTAAAAAAGTAAGATTAATTTTCAAGCAAAAATTACTGTTTTTCCACGCTAGGACCTTAGTTATTGGTATGTACTCTTTTGATCCTTGGGTTCCAATATAAATTTAATATGTTTAGCAAATTTCATAAGTGTTCGAATTTGTTGATGGATGTTATTGTAATAATCACTCAGTTGCATCTCTCCGTCAAAAACAAAACCCTTTAACCACAGATATTTTTGGGGACTCTTCTGATTCTTGGTAAGCGTGCCAAATGAAACATTAATACCAAATTTCATTAAAATCCCATTATTTTAAAATGGTTTTGGGTAATGTATTACTTGTTATACTTTAAAAAAAGTTACATTAACTTTCCACAGGATACACGTATCTTTTCAGTGTTGGTCTCCTTAGAATCAGCGTTGAAAAGCACCCTAAAAACATGTGTCATATGATTAGATTGTACTACAACAAATTTTTCAGCTTGACAAACTACTAACTAAAATTCTGCGTCGATACCAGTAATAAAATTTCATGAATTAATTTGTCCCCGGTTGCCGCTATTAAATTTCCTATCTTTCCTAGACTATTAGACTTATAATAGGCGATCAATCAGCAAACAGCAATTTTGGCACAGCAAACCCAATAAATACACACATTTTGATTTAAGGTACACATATAAAATAGTATAGATGATGTATTTTAATGTTATTATTTTTCCTAAACTATTTCTAAGCTACTTAACTAAAATAGTAAGCTGGATGAAAATAAAGTATTTTACAATGAAAGCTGCATAAAATAATACTAATACTTCATTCAAACAACTCAAGGTTTAATGACAAATTTGTAAATATATTGCCAATTTGTCAGTCCCGTTAATGCAGCATAAGACGTAGAAACGTACGTATTTGTATGTACTAGGTTTATTAAAGCTCATCCTTGAATAGATTAGCTGGGATGTGAGGCTTCAAATCATTCCAAAAGTCTACTCGTTCTTGAAGTAGGCCTTTTTCAAAACTCAAAAGTTGCCAGTTTTCGTGATCCTGATTGCCAATCCGCACATAATTAACAGGATAGCTTTTAGTTGGATTCCATCTAGGAAGATCAGATGAAGCTGGAGTGGGTTCACTATAGCGTGCAAAATTAACCCACATAGTTTGCAAGGCTTCACGAATTTGAAGATCTTGATTGGTTGGAGACGATGTTACAAACAATTCCTTTCCAATTGGGAATAAATATTGAAGTTCTTCGGCGTGGCAAACACCTGTTAAGGAAAAGAAAACAATAAGAACATTTTAAATATCAAAAAGTGTATATAAGATGTAGCTTTATGTATATTTGTTATAACAGTTTTTTATGATATTGGGTCCCCTTTCTTTAACTGCCTCTATCTTTGACAAAGCCTAATTGTCAAGCTCTTGAAGCAAATTTTTATTTTCAAGAATGTCCCCAGGCTGATTGAATTTTATCCGGCTTACATAAATCTGGTGGTTGTTGTTAATTTAAACATCCAACATTAATATGAGGGCTTGGTCTAGGCTTACAACAGTTGTTAATTTATAAATTAATATTGGAGCATGTAGACCAGTATTTTCCAACCTTTTGTGTGCTATGCCTCACAGAACCTTTTCAAAACCCTAGTGTCCCACTAACATTATATGAAGATACCTTAATAATATTGCAGATCAACAATCTGAAATGTCCAGTGAAATAATTGAATAGCTGACATAAGGAAGAATTCCATAGAAATTAAGTAAACCGCAAGTTTATTTTCAAAACATACAAGTGTAATAGGCGAGTTCAGGAAAGGGAGATTTCGGGGGGCCTCAACAATCTCAGTTCCCTGAACAGGATTCCTCAGAAAAAAATCTCTGTTTGGCTGTCAAAATACTGCAGACAAAAATTTTGGATTCGCTTACGGAGCAAAATCTCCGATATCTCTCTTCCCTGAACGCGCCTTATGTAGAACTAAAATTCAAATAAGAAATAATTTAATAATTATGTTTAAATCACTTGCGCTTGATGCCTCCTGCAATTCAGCAACAGTCTTAAGTCTCTCCGTTTTGTTATATTCAGGCAATTTCTTTTTTATTATCAGCTTAATTAATTATGGCATTATCCACATTCAGTTAATACCAAGATGAAAAAGGTAATAAAACAGTTCTTTTGAAATTTTGGTTGCATTGGGGTATTTGATCTCGGTTAAAAATCAACGTAAAATATAAACTGATTCATATTTGTAGTCAAGTTAGTGGCAGCGTTCGGATACGTAACCAAAGGTATCTGGATTTGTTTGTGTTGTTGTAATGCCTAAGGAAAAACCAGCTGACGAACCAAACAGCTGATGTCAAAAAGAAATCTAAAGCTATCCCAACAATTTTCGGATTTGTTTGGATTATACTAATAGCTGACATCTCATGTGTTCATTTTCTTGGTTTTGTTTGGTTTGGTTACGTATCCGGTTCTGGTCATTCGAAAACATATCAGATTCTAACGTATCTCAGATACGTATCTGCTTACCACCCCCCTTCAAGCAAGCGAGCTCGTTTTCGGTCCGCAAACGTATCAAACAACGTATGGACGACTTCGTATTCGGATCCAAATACGGATCGAAAAACTGCGTTTTGTGGCTCAAATTAGTATGGAAATTAGAATCACCACGGAGCCATTATGTGAATGTATTGTGAGAGAGAGAGTTTTTCAATTCACCATACTCGGAGAACCGAAACCAAATGGCATCTAAAACGGTTCCAAAAAAAATGAATGAATTGAGGCATACCCAACCCAAAAGTATTAAAAAAAACTTCCCATCTAGTCCAGTTTCTCCATTGCCTACAAAAATAAAACAAACTGAATTTTTTCATTTCAAGAGTTTTTTTTATTTATCATTCATAAAAGGTTTTCTAAAGACTATTTCGCACTAACAAACATGACATATTTCCACAAATATAAATTTACATTTAATAAATAGAAACTTGCATTTCTGATTGGAAATGTTTAAAAGTGTTAACAAGAAAAAAGAGATAAAAAAGCAACCGTCTTCGCCACGCTACCTACAAAACTGAACTAAAAAAAAAAAGTGGTGGAAATTAAGGCAAAATGATTGTATACTTCGCCTATACTCTCTCTATTTCTCGATGCTTGAAAAAAAATACTCTCGATTCTCGTTCTTTTTACATGCGTACACAGAAAATTTGTTATTGTGTGTGAGACACTCATTTTTTTTTGGAGTCCCAAGTGAACCGAGAAATTGGGTCCGTGATTTTGCTTGAAGGGCCGAACGTGGCCAGTGTCATTGAGTGAAGTGAAGTTGGTAACAGTTGATAAAATTGATATTAATGCAGAAGCAGATCCTGGGTACGTTCCGAAATTTATCTTTAAGGGTGGAACACAAGAAGCATAGATTTTTCGGAGAGAAGTGTTATGAGCATGACATTAAATTGCCCTCCTTTACTATGGTGGTAGCCCAATCAGGTGGTTGTAGTTCATTCAAACATTCAACAAAAACCTTCAGACGTGAAAATAAATTTAAGCAATTTCTCCATTTTCTGACATTTTGTCAGTTAGTTGATCAGAATGGTTTAAATTCAGATAAGGAATGATGTTTGAAAGACGTCTGGTGAAGTTGGCAGGGCAACCAACGCAGTAATTTGCAATTGTTTTTGCATTTCAAGAAAAAGATGGTCCAAATTTTGAAGTCCTTTATTTGACAAAAAAAATCATACTGTCCTGCTAACTTCACAGTGAAGTTAGCAGGTCACAGTGTATCTCGAGAACCAAGCATGCTAGAGACTTCAAGCAAGGCTCAACATTTGTAGTTTTTTGTTTTGCATTCTAAGAAATGCTAGGTCCAAATTTTGAAGTCTTTAATTTGAAAACAAAATTCATACTGCACTGCTTACTTCACAGTGAAGTAAGCAGGTCACATAGTGTACCTTGAGAACTAATCATACTAAGAATTTGAAATAAGTCTCCAAATATGCAGTTTTTTTTTAGCAGTATAAAAATAGGCTAGGTCAATATTTTGAAGTCCTTATTTTTAAGACATTTAAAAAAAAATGACTTCGATATAAAATTATGAAGTCAGTATATGTATAACCAA
This sequence comes from Melangyna quadrimaculata, assembly GCA_949320155.1. NCBI lineage: Eukaryota > Metazoa > Arthropoda > Insecta > Diptera > Syrphidae > Melangyna > Melangyna quadrimaculata. Next base: position 83,244,798 of record OX439484.1, on the reverse strand, counting down.
GCATGCTAGGAATTTGCAGTAAGACTCCAAATTTGCACTTCTTTTTGCATTGCAAGAAGAGCTAATTCCAAGTTTTGAAGTCCTCCATTTAAAAAATTGACCTGTTAGCAGGTCAGTCGATTGAATCCACTATTTGGTGAACTGCAGACTACTGCGTTAATCCCGTTATTCTAGCTGAAAGTTGCCCTGTCAACTTCACATGTTAGACGAATGCGGGCGCTTATGACTTTCATCCATCAAACATTCATTACGACCTGCATGATGCATGTCATACAATTTTAAGAATTTGAATTTCCCTAAATATGTATGTGAAACTGTTTTAATTTGCTTCTGCATAATATTTCATGCTAAAATGAAACCTACTTGTTCTGATATTATTATGCAAACATATTCTTACCATAATAATCTTCCTTTCCACCTTCAAATATTTCTGTAAAACTAGCAGCACCCTTATGATCAAACAGATACACATATGTTGGTCCAATTGAAGTTTGGTCTTTCTTAAGAACATCCATGCGCAGTCGCAGGTATTCATCAAGCCCAGCAGAGAACCATCCATCTGTCACGAGCTATAAATTAAAAAAAAAAAACGTAACATTAAATTTAATTTTATTAAAACTGTTATAGAAAAAATAAACATTTAATATGGAATCATTTCGAAAATCTATGGATCAAAACATTTTGATTATATTTATTTTTGACTTGTTCAAGAAAGTGTTGAAAAAACTCGTATTCATATTGAAAACCTCCATACAAAAAATTAAGAACATACTTTTTCATTTACATAAATATAATTCCATATGAATAATTTACTGGCTCGACTTACATTTGTTAGATTTTGATGGTTCTTCTTATCATAGTCATGCAACCGATTAAAGTAAAACTTATCGATTCTATCTGTTATTCGTCTTTGAACATCTTTCGAATGATGATCATAATTGAGAATGATAGGAAGGACATCCTGGAATTTCAACTTGAATTCATCCAATAATCCTGGGATATTCAAGAGGCCAGCTGTCTTCAGCGCTCCTTCTTCAGAAGTTGCTCCAGCCATCCAGGGTAATTTGAAGCCATGTGGTAGCTTTTCACTTCGCGGGAGTGCAGTTAAGAAAGCATCGGGGTTATCAGGTTCGATAACTGGAGGAAATGGAATCATTGGATCGTAGTCCCATTCCTAAATCAAACGTTAAACCAGGCAAATTTAAATTGATATTGTGAAAAAACAAATAGTTGATATTTCTACTTACAAAGAATTCATAGACCGTTGCTGTAATGTCACTGGCTGATCTCTGTTTTAGGCAGTTTAGAGCGTCTGACCAATTGGGTTTATCACAATCAAGCATCTGAGCTAAACGTTTTGCTCGTGATGCAGCAACACCCTTGTGTGCCGGTTGAGCCCAGGGATTGAAGTAGGTACCTGATTGTGAGATGCCCTTGTGAAACAATCCCTTTGATTTTTCTGACATCATATGATATGTCACACTTGCACCTCCAGCACTTTCTCCAAATATTGTCACTGAGTCTGGATTTCCACCAAATTCAGCTATGTTTTTCTGTACCCATTTTAGAATAAGTAACTGATCTTTGAGACCATTGTTACCAGGGCAGTCTTCAGTTTCCGTGCTTAAAAATCCAAGTGGACCCAACCGGAAATTTCCACTAACATACACTACATCATGATCCATCAAGAAATCTGGTCCATAGAATGCACTTATTCCGGAACCACATTCCCATCCTCCTCCATGGAAGAAAACCATAACTGGCAATGGACCAGACTCACGGGGTTTCTGGAATTTGTATAAAAATATGAAATTGTTTTAATTTAATATGCATAATATTAAATGCAAGAAATTACCTCTGGAATGTAAACATTGATATAAAGACAATCCTCACTGCCTTCGATTAATTCATCTCTTCGGAAGGGATCTCTTTGAATACATATAGGGGAATCACGAATTACTAGTTTTTCACCTGACCATGGTGCTTTTGGAACTGGGGGCTAAAGAAAATTTATTATTTTATGTATAAAGTAATTTTAATAAAATCGTTTTTTTTAATACATATGTGGCGGTTCATGCACATCAACTTCAAAGTTAACATTGAATTTGTTACTTAAATATTTATAACACTTGTTCATATTTAACTCTAGTTTAGATATTCAAAAACATCGTATTTTGTTTTAAACGTTATTTGCAAAATTCTAAAATATTTTGAAAATTCTTAAATATTTTTCATTCAAGTTTTTTCTTAGTTACTAATAAGAACTCGTTTCGCATTAAATCTTTTATATTTATAAAAAAAAAATAAGTTATTCTGTTTTATAAGTTTTTTTCTTTCGATTTTTTTATAATAGTGGATTAAAGAATCCAAATATATAATATATGTGTATGTAGATATTATATTAAATATATATTTAAAAGTTCATGTTCAAAAATTATCGTGACTTAAATTAAATTTGTATTTAATAAGTTTGAAATTTCGCACGAATTTTGACATAAGAACTTTTACATTTTTCAAGAATGAGATGTGATAATTACCTACATAGGTAATTTGTTTTAAATTATTTTCATTATAAAATTCAAATTTTACTTTTAAAATTTAAAAGTTTTTATGTAAAAAATCGCATGATTAAAATTTTAATATCGAAACTTTAACTTTATTAAGTAATTTTTTAAATTTCACGTGAACAATTATTCAAATAAACTATGTAAATAAATTCACTTTATAAAAAAATACTTTCAAAATCGAATTTTGAATATTGCCCATTAAGTTGTTTTCAAAAATTCAACACGAATATTATTTAAACAATGGGTGAGTTCAAAAAAGCAGGAATGCTGCTTGACTGCAAAATACAATTGTAAAAAAATGGTACCATTTATGCAAGTTTTTAGTAAAATTTGATGCCATAGTCGAAATAATGTTTCCTCTCAAAAATGACATCAAATTTTACTAAAAACTTGCATAAATGGTACCATTTTTTTACAATTGTATTTTGCAGTCATGCAGCATAAATGGATTAGAAGTTTCGGACAAAAGATCATTTATGCACACCAGCATTTATTTGTTCATTCAATTTGTTCAATTTGTTATTTGTTCGTTCAATACAACTTGTATTGAACGGTTCGAAATATAATTTCTAATCCAACGAAGAAGAGATTCATTAATGCAAAATGCCCCCATTTCCGATAATAAGAAAGCTTGATGCCAAACTCTATCAAACGCTTTAGAAATATCAAGCGCAATAATCCTACCTTCTCAAAAACGATGTAAAGATTTGATTCACTGTTCGGTGAGATATACTATCAGATCATCAGTGGACCTATTGCTACGAAAGCCGTACTGGCGGTCATTAAGAAGCTTTTGCTCCTCGAGATATTTCTTGAGCTGAAAATTGATCAGCGTTCCCATGACCTTGGAAAGAAAAGACGTACATAAGTGCATTTGGTCGATAGTTTGAGGGTGAAGAGGAAACGCCTTTTTTATGGACAGGCTGGACAAATGCTGTTTTTCATCCACTCGGAAGAAGACCAGTAGAGTAGAGAGTTAAGAAAAATCTTATTTTTCTCGAAAAAGGCTGCAAGAATTTTGATAAAAGGATGTGTGTGAAATTTAATAAGTACATTCAACTTTGTTAGATTTTTTTTTTCGTTCTTATTAAGAGTACTTCCCATAGAACTACTTTTCATATTTTCGACTTCCTTATTATTGGATAAACCTATTAAAATAATCTTTTTGATGTAACATCTACAAGTTTAAAAAATATTGCATTACACACAATTTTATATTAAATCTTAAAATTCTAGCTGTTAAATTCATTTTTATTTCTTGTACTATAAATGTTTTTATTTTTCTGTATAAGATTTTGGGGGGATATTGTCCTCATGACCAACCCCAATGTAGCCACTATTGCTTATAAGTCTTCCTTTTTCGAGATATATGCAGATATACTATGTATTGTCATATACATATATCCCAAAAACAAAATTCACACAGAAACCCTTTATGCGAATTTTTGACAAAAATCTATAAACATGTGCAAATGCAAATACGAATGGCCCCTCATGACGATAACCAATTTTTGTTTAACTTCTCCCATCACCATCACCAACCTTCTTTCAACACTAATGCCGGATTTACACGACTGGCAAAGTTGCCAATATTTCTGCCAAAAAAATGGTAAAATAATGGCAGAAACAATTTTTTTATGACATGCATTTACACGATTTCAAATAATGCCAGATTTCAAAATACTGGCAGCATGCCATAAAAGAATGAGCAAGTTCATTCTTATCTAGAATGGCATAATTTCGGAAAATGGCGTCAGTAAAGTGTTTACACATAGTCATATTAATGGCAGCATTTTATGCCAAATTATCTCTGCCATTTTATTTTGGCAAAAATATTGCCAGTATTTTGAGCGTTTACACGATGAAAAGAAAAATGGCTATAATTTGACAGATATAATGCAGCATAAGCGGTGAACACCAGCCATTCTAACGATTTGGAAGACCTCACCTTATCTATAAAATTAAAGTCATAACAATCATTTTGCTGATAGGACTGATAATTAGTTGCTTAATCTATGTCTGCATATCCAGATTTGCTCTAACAAAAATATATATGTACATAAATGTAAATATCCACCATTCTAACATCTTCTCATAAGCTTGATAATTAACATAACTATACCTACATTATTTAAAAATGGATAAATTTATAAATATTAATACGCGCTGGTACCATTTAAAGTCTATAAATAGTTACATACATAATTTAGTGACCACAAATATATTCTTACCCAAATATGTAATAAAAACCTAATAAAAAGTTACTTTAGATAATTATTTTCTTCTTGAAAACTAGTATAGTAGATAATCTGGTTTTCAGTATTTTATTAATAGATAATAGTTACTAGAGGCATTGAATAAATTTTGAGACCATGACGAGAACAGCAAGGGCACACGCAGGATTTCGATTAAGGGGGTGGGGTTGCAAACTCAAACAAAACCAGATCCGCCGAATTTTATTGTTATTTACATATTTTTTTTTTTTTTTATTTATAAATTTGGGCCTACTTATTAAAAGCATCTAATAAAAATTCGAAAACATAAGCAGTCAGGACCAACTTTCTGAAGTAATGTATGCTTGTCGAATTGTCACACTGGCCATCGAGACGCTATTTTCTTTAACACAAAAATATGAATTTCATGTTTAAAAATCAAATTTTATTTAAAGCTGCAGGCTTCCGGTGCAATGAAATTAGTCTACTAAGTCCCAGTTTTTCAGTGCGAGATCGTCTCAATTTCTGAGTTGAGTTAAACCCGAGCTAACTCCTGAAAATTGTTTTTTTTTTTAGTATAATCGACAGATTTTTGACAACTGAAAGTTAAAGTAAGTTAAATCGGGTTCCAATTATTTGCGGAATTAACTAACTCAGGTTTAACTCAGAGTTAATCTCTGCACTGAAAAACTGGCTTTGCTTCAAACTGGATTTAGTATTTAAATCATTGTTTTAGCATTAAAACTATGTCCTATTTTATAAAGTTTCTGTTGTAATTTTATTGAGAACATACACCTTTAGTGTCAGTGTACAAATCTTTATATTGCAAAGCAAATATCTTAAGCCATGGATTTCAGCGAATTAACAAAGGTTCAATCACAGTCTAAGTTTAGAATTGTATTGGATATTCTAGCATTTCCAAACATAATGAAATACAAAAAAAAAAATGGACACCGGATCGCACAAACTTGCTCTTTTAGCTAACAACTTAAACGTACCTTGAAATAGACAATGTACATAGTATGTATTGGTTCCATCATTAAAAAAAACGTTGTAAAAACAATTTAAAATATAAATTATTATACTATAAATTACATACTATAGATTTGTTATGTTAATAGCTTAAACAGATAGAGCCCAAAAAACAGTATGCCATCTGATTTGTTTGATATATATGAATTTATGAACAAAAAATTCAAAAATCGTTAGAGCGGTTTTCTTAAAAATTGGCCATTTTTATAAATAAAATTTGGTATGGCAACTTTTAGTATTTATTAAAATACAATTTTGCACAACATTAAAAAAAAAAGTTTGAACACAATCGCTTATGTGGTTTATGCTGCAGGTCGACGTACATACAGACAGACTGACAAACTGAGAGACTGACAAACAGACAGAATTGCGAGACTTACTTTTTTCGCGTTCTCTATCACCGCAAAGTCTGTACTCATCTGAGTACGTATGTCGCGCCTACATTGCTCAACTTCCCAATATTGCATAGTGAAAATCTTATTCGAACTTGTCGATAAGTTGCAGATTGCAGTTAATTTTGGTCCCGTTGCGGGACAGTTTGGTGTAAGGTCTGCTTCTTTAAGTCGTCTCCTAACTGTCCTTTAACTTACGAGTCTTTATCGTACCTGTCTCAGCTATTGTTGGACGTCAACGCTAGTCAAAGCACGATTTCGGAAAAATGCTGAATCGGTCATAACATTCGGTGATCCTGGCATTTACGCGTTTCTTAACCGAGCTGACAGAACCCAGTACATTGGTTTATTCCTTGTTGCAGTAGTGTGACAACTTGACTAACTTCTACATGCGTGGTTTCCATTGTTTTTTAAGATAAGGAGGCCTAATAAGTCAAGATATGTTGAAATTCACTTTTAACAGCACAATCAACACCAAAGACCAACTATTGGCGCATTTATTGCATATCAATGTTTCAAACTCTTGCCTAATTTAAAAAAGTATAATTTGTTATTTTTGTTATTATGGCGGATAGCGCGAAAACTATTCAATGGATTTTTTTTTTGATTTTACCCTTAATTTGATGTTATAAATTCAAGCTTCAAAACGAGCCCGTTAAAAATTAATTATAGATATTGTATCCATCGCGATTGTTGTTTTTAGAAGGCGAACTTGAGTGATTCCATTTTTTTGCTCGCGATTGTATTTTTTTTTTTTTCCAAAAAAGAAACAAAAAAAAGAAAAGTAAAAGATCACGCCAGACGACAAAAGTTACTGTTGTATTTTTATTTAACGAATAACAAGAAAATAACTCAAATAAGCTACATTTTAATATGTCAATTATTTTTACCGTAGATAATTTTTAAAATTTAAAAATGAAAAATGTATGTATATTTGTAAAAAATAATTTCAAATTCAATATTTTGAAGAAAAAAAAAAAATGAAACAAATATAATAACAGAGTTCTCGTTTTAATTGTGAAATAAGCTAAGTACTAAGTTCGTTTGTATTTTTCTCTGCATTTATTTATTCTTAATCGAGTAACTACTGAAAACCAGATGATTAAAGTCCAATAGTTTTCGAGAAAATTGAAAACATTGGGGCATATTCATAGTTCATACGGTTTAACTAAACTACAGTTTAAGACAATATTGGCTCAATGAATACAGACCGATTTTAATTACAAATTGTTGGTTTTATATTTTTATAAGATAATTAACAAATAGCTTCAAATATTTTGAAATGATAAACTTAAAAAAATAGAATCAAATTCAACTAAACCTGTGTTTAACTTAGACACAGCTCTAAAATGACTATGAATACGCCCCATTGAGTTTAGGGATTTTTGTTTTCGGGATTCTAGTTTCTTAAGTTTTATTTTGGATATTTTGGTTTTGAGTCTAAGGTACCCAACCCGGAAAAAAAACTAAATGATAAATATTTAAATGTTTTAAAATTTGAATTTCAAATATTTACAATACCAATAAACACATTATTACAGGATATTATTTCAACCACATGAGCAGACAACAAGTTCCAAAGAGAAAGACAAAACTAGGGCCTTGTGTTTGTCTAGCGGACATAATAGTTTTTTTTTTTTGATGCACAAAATTGTAACTCAAAAATTTCATTTATTGAGATATGTTTGTCTTATTTTTTCAGATCACTGATATTAAATATAAGGAAAAATATTGCGTCTTTATTGCTTAAGAAATCGCATAATAATATTACGAAGGAACATTTCCTAAGAAACATTTTACTTAACACTTTTTATCATGCAAATGTCATTCATTTTTTCACTTTAAATTCCACTTAATTTTTAAACACGTATTTATTTTTAAAATGTCCTCACTTAAAGTACCCAAACCTTGATTTATGTAAAATGCCATTCTTACTTTAAATCTTAATTCACCAACAGGTGGTTCCGCATAGGGTATTCCCATAAAAGCACGCACATGTCGACCGTTATGTGATGTAAGATGTCGCCCAACCAAAATTCCACCATGTTTAAGTTCAACTTTAAGAATATCTGATGTTCGACATTGCACTTTGTCGAACACAACCGATAATCCTATCAGAAAAGTAACAAAAATCCGCAACCGAAATGTTTTGGACGAACACATTCTAAGCAGAGTTTAACGAAGACTGAGGTGCTAAACTTAAGACTCAGATTATTTGAACTTGAATGTTATACGTTAACGTTATACCCCTGGCAGACATAAATACAAGTTTCACATTTAAGTTGTTGTTATTGTTGTATGTTTCTTTCAATTTACTTGTTACCTGTGGAAAATCAAATAGCTATTTCCGATCTGCATTATTGCTTGCGGTGAAGCTTAGAAAAAAAAGCTTCAGGTCTTGGAAATATCAGACCTCAAGCGAGAGCACAGATTTATAAGCATTAACGAGATAGAGAGATATTGTGAATAATAGTAACTTGAGACGAATTAAGTATGAGAGAAGGTACATATAATTTGAGAGATATAGATTTGACCCCTTTGAGATAAGCTTTTAAAGAATAAAAGAAAAGTCTTGAACTTTAAAAACGAACAATAATCATGATCGTCATTTATGTAAGTATTTGAAGTTGCATAACCCACACAAAGTGTGTACGAATATCTTATTCGAGGAATTTCGCTTTATCCACTCAGGCGAACCATTTGTTTAATAATAATAAATTAATGAGACAACACCTTGTGGCCTAACATGGCACGTGGACCAAACCCAAAACAGGTTTTCTATAATAGATTTAAAATGAATAATTTGAGTAAGATTAATGAATAAGGTTACCTACTCTCTTTTACAATTCATTGACAAAGTAAACAAAATAATGCAGACGATTGGGTCGCATATGTTTGCAATGCGGGTGAGACAATAGTTCAAAATTATAGATGGCCGATTTCAAGGGTCTTAGCTTGTTCCTAGATAACTATTTTAAAACTTTAATGTACCTTTTCTTGGATTATTACCACTCTTTAATATTATCACATTTAGGGTCACTTTGATCAAATAAATTCACCTTTAATCCATGGTGATTGCAACTGATAAATCGTCTAATGTGTTTTTTAACCAATATTTTTCGTCAAAAAATTCTATTTTTGAGTTGTTAGGCATGCAAATCTCAAATCCCCCGATTTTAGTTGATTAACGTTACTTAATTAAAACCTGTGAAAGTAGCATCATACAAATGTAACTCATTGTGAACAAACTTTCTCTTAGTGTCCTTCTTACACCTTTTTATTTAGAAATTTAAGATGCGTTTTTAGCCGACGGCGACGACAGCTCGGGATTTTTTGTAATAAAATGAATCACAAGTGAAAGTTATGTCTTAAATTTATCATTAAAGTGATATTGTTTAAACACTGTGCTGTCATTATTTTTCAATAATGCACACAACAGAGAATGCTTCTGCCAATTCTTGTCTTAATAACTCAATCATTTATTATTTTATCATTAATAAATTGGGTATTGTCATTATTTTGCCATTTTAATGACAGATTTTATGATAGTCTTGTCACTCATGTACATAAATGCGGCATAACTTGCTGAGCACTGCTAGAACTGCAGCTGCACCTAGAATAGTTGTCAAAAAATATCGTGCGCGATATTCTAAAACACTTACTTTAATTTTCTGTGATTTTCTATGCATTTCAGTCCAAACCCGTTCCCGTACTCAAACATTTGTTTTTATTTATTTTTTAATGCATTTAAAAAAAACTTATTTTTTAATGTTAATGTTTCATGCCTTTCGTTATTTTACCGTTATTTTAACAAACAGTGCTCTTGTGAAATAGCCAGTTGCATTCCTCCCCTTAAGCAATTCAACCGTAATACTCGCGCTTCTAGGAATGCCCATCAGTTTACCCTTGAGCCCAAGTTCGGACGTACTGTTAAGTACAGAGATTCTTTCTTCAGTCGCACTTCACAAATGTGGAATGCTCTACCCAACTCAATTTTCCCCTCCCATTGTGATCTACAGACATTCAAAACCAATGTGCATCGGTATCTCCTTTTAAATCCACTCCAACCTACCTAATCTCTCGTGGTTTGTACAACACTTACCTCATAACCCCTTTAGCGCGCGCTAAATATAAAAAAATATAAAAAAAAAATTAAAAAAAAAAAAACAACAAAAACTGCCGAAGATCGAGGGAGAAAATATAAGAGAGAAAAAAAGGAAAATATTGAAGTATTTAATAACTTTAAAAATCAAAATAAATTATAATTTAAATTGAAAATTTTGAATGAAACAACAACAACTAAGTGTTCTACCACCAAGTTATTTGGCTGAAGTTATAGCTATTTCACGAGTGCCACCCCGATAATCAGACTTCTTTGTAGTACAGGCAATGGGGAAAAATCTCGAAAAAGTTTTGACGTCTGAAAACTTTGAATGCAGTTTTGAAAAGGGGCATGCATCTCGATTTGCGGGATTTTTGGTCTTGTGGGGCGGGGCGTCCGCCATCTTGGAAAAACGACTCATAGTGATAATTTGCGTTTTTCTCACTTCCTGTGCTTTTTTATGAAAAAAATTTACTACACTTTTTTGTTTTTATTTAAATTTCCTACAAATCGGTATGTAAATTTTTTTTCTGGTGTAGATAATTCAAAAGTTATTAATTAAAATCGAGTACAAAATTAGGCCTTACAGGCTTATAGAGTAAAAGCCCAGAGCCGCCAGACATACGTCATTTTTATCAAAGCTTAGATTTTTTCTGCGAACAGGTACTATGGTAGCAAAGAACAAATGGATACTAAGAATCTTCAATCCGGGTGCAATTAAGAGGAAGCGAGTGTTAAAGTTGCATACAAATGTTGCAACATTGCGTTATTTTATGAAAGCTGAATTTTTGATATGTCTTTTGTATGCAGTCACGCTGCGCAGACAAAATTTAAATTTTTTTCAAGAAATTTTCTAAATACAGTTTTTGAAGGACCAACAAATCAATCAGAATTCACAAAAAAAGAAAATAGAATAACAGTTATAGTTCGAGAGAAAAATAATGGTAAAACTATGACCTTAGAGGCACGGGCTAACGACCTCGGATCAAATATTTTTTGGTCAATAATTTTTTCTTGCAGCATTAACTTTCGATTGATCGGGTGTGCTATGCAAGAAAATGAGTTTTAGCCCAGGAATTTCCTAAATTTTGGTAATAGGTTTAGGTATTTGAGGAATTATCCTGGCCTTTAGCTGTTGAGCAATCCCCGTAATCAGCGTTTGAAAAAAAAAAAAAAAATGTAACGGTACATTCCACAAACGTTTAAAATATCTCAAAAAATATATAATTAAATTTTTTATCATGGTACTATTTTTTCTTTAATATCTAAAATCCAAAAATTAGTAGAAATTTTATTCAAAATTGAAGAATTGAAATTTTCTAAACTTTTTTTGAGGTTTTTTCCGTTAAAATGCAATTTTTAACAAATATGAATAAAAACTAAAAATACAGTTTTGTTAACCAATTAATTCTGCGTCGTTTGATATATCTTACAAGCTTGTGTTATGTACCCTTCTGTAAAGAAAAAAACATTTTATTTAAAGGCAAATCACAAACAAAATTAAGGTATAAATTAAAAAAAAATATAACGGTACATTTAAGAAAATTTTTAAATACCTCAAACGATGCAGAATTGAATTTAGAACAAGAAAGTAAACATTTTATTTTATTATGTACCGTTAAGTCTGTCAATTTTTTATAAAAACTTGAAAAAGTGAACATTTTAAATATTTTTTTACAATATTTACTGTTGAAACGGAATTGTTAACAAAATATAAAAAAAAAATCAAAAAACACACTTGTTTTCACTGTTAAATTCAAAATTGTTTGAGATTTTTCTCGTAGATATATCTTGAATAGTATCAATAAAATGAATAAGGAACCATGAACAAAAACTTAAAAGTTTCAAATGATAAAAAAAAAATAAATATAAAGGTACATTTCAGAAAGCTGACAAAAAATTCAAATGATGCAAAATTTACTAAAGCATTAAACTGTGTACATTTTTTTTTGTATATTACGACCTTAAAATTAAAAAAAATTAAAAAAAATTTAGTAATCGTCGAAAAAGTGAAAATGTAAACTGAATTTTTTTACAAAAAAAAAATATAACGGCGCATCCAAAAAACTTGAAAAATACATCAAACTACGCAAAATTAAATTTAACATAATATTAAAGAAGTTTTTTTTTTTTAAAAAGTGTCTTAAACTTGGTAAAAATTTTATTAAACGTTGAAGAAGTAAAAATTTTGCAGTTCTTATCGTTCCAATTTAACAGTCAAAGGATTTTTATAAAAAAAAAGTAATTAAGATTGTTTATTATTCGATTTCGCATTGTTAAAAAAATGTGGTTATAGGTAAATTATTTACTGTTTTCAAATTATTTTGAATTTATTCAAGAGACAACCATGATTTTTCTTCACAAAAAATATAACGGTACATTTTTTGAACTTTCAAACTATTTTAAATTATGCAGCAATTAATGGTTCTTAAGATTGTATGTTAACTTGTTTTATAAAGTAGCACTAAATTTGGCAAATTTCTATACAAATTGAAGAAAATGTTTTTTTTTTCATTTTTTTTCAAGTGTTTTTTGTTAAAATTAACCGGACCCAATTAAACTAAATGCAGTATTAGTTTGTTCTTTATTATATTTCCCGTCATGTGTGGTATTACAAAAGTTTGTATTACGCACTATTTAGAATTTTTATAATTTAATCCATCAAGAAACGTGCTGCAAAATATTTGAGTTCTAACTAAAAAAAAAGAACAAAATACAACGGTACATTTCACAAAGATTCAAAATATCTAAAATGATGACCAATTTAACTCAGTTTAAGTAAATGTAATAATAAATGTTTATAAAGAACCGAAAAGTTGGAAAAATTGTCATTGAAAGTTGAAAAAAGGAAATGTTCATTTTTCTTACAATATTTACTATCGAAATTGAATAGCTAACGGTACTGAATAACACTAAAAAAATATTTTATTTTGTTAATAATGTTATTTTAAGTCTTTTATGATGTTTTCCGGATATTACTGAAAAAAAAAAATCGGACAAAACAATGAAAAAGAACATACTTGAGTTATACATAGATTTTTATCAATATTTCTAGGTACATTATAGTTTATATATAAAGTTATTTTACCTACAAATTTATTAGTATTACAAAAATTTGAATTAAAACTCATTGGCATCTACTTCGGTCAGCTGGTCTTCTTCGCCATTGGTATTATTGCAGGATGTTCTCTGGCAGGTTCCACACATCACTGAACATAGCATTCCTGATCGCCTACATTCGCTTCTTGATGTACATTGTGTCCAACAGTTACAAGATATTAATTTAAGTAGATGTTCTGGAGGTGGTGACAGATCTGCTGTAACAGGAATTAATCCGCTTTTGACGGATTTACACCCCCAATCGGTTGGTCCCAAAGCATTTCTCAGCAAAGCTTGTACTTGATGATATACGCGATATGAATGCTGATCTGCAGCAGCTTAAGTTGGAGGAAGACAAGCTAAATCAAATTTAGAATGTAACTGCAGATTAGCAATCACCCTGTTGTAACCACGGAACCGTACTTCATCAAGTGGTGTCTTTCGTGGAATATTTTACAGTCCACGGTTCCAAGGGTGCAGTTTATTGTTTTTTTTTTTTTGTTTTTGTATATACGTAAAAACCAAATTAAACTTGGATGTTGACGTTTTTTTTACAAAAAATTGAAATTTTGTGTATTTTTAAAAAGTTTTACGCATCAATTTATTTTGTTTTATATTTTGTAATTCAATAACTAACAATTTCTAAACATTTCATGTATCTATCAAACTTATTCCTGCATCAATAATACCCAAAGATATAGTCATTTTAATTAATCGAAAAATTCCCAAAAATTTAAAAAAAAAATCACAATTAAATGCCATTATTATTTTTCCTCAACAACAGGTGGGTATATGTCGGAAAAGTCATATAATGGTATAAGGTTCAATATAAGTGAGTATCAAACTTATTACCGAAATTTAGAATTTTGTATGGAGGCATGTCTCTATAGGAATTTTGAGATAAAAGGGTGCGATTAAAATCTTCTCAAACACAGTTAAACAAATTTTGTATGTAATTCTAAGAATGAGGTTTTCTGCACAATTGAATCCTTAAGACTGATCAATTTTGTTTTTTAAGTTATTAAGTTACGATTAAACAAAACTAAACCAACCTCCATTACGGCTTTTTTTTTCCAAAAAATTCACTTTTAGTGTATTTAAAAAAAAAATTAAGGTATATATATTTCGTATTATATTTTATTATCTAAGAAAAAACAATTATCAATCATTTGACGTACCAACATTGTTTCTAAAGCAATTATGTCCAAAGATATAGCCATTTTAATGAAACAAATAATTCCCAAAAATTAAAAAAAAAATCACACTAAAATCCCGTTATTTTTTTTTGCTCAAGAGCTACAGTCAAGGATATTTCTGAAAAGTTGTATAATAGTAAGGTACAATATATGTAAGTATCAAAGCTATTACCAAAATTAAGAAACTTGTATGGAGCCATGTTTTTGTTTCCTGGGCTATTTGGGAAATAACGGACACCCAAACTTAAATGAAAGTAGGTAAAGGGGTAAAGAAATGTCAAAAAAGTAGTACATAATCCTGATAATTTCACCATGATTTGGCTCCAACATATTTTGGTAGACAACAATCCACATTTCGCTTATTACGAAAAGGAAAAAGAAAAACAGTAGATAGATGTTTATTGTTGTTTTTATTGTTTCAAAGAGCTTATCAAATTCTACAAAACATAAGCAATTTGACAGTTTTCGTCTATAACTCTTACAACTAGGTCTACCAGTACCAGTCAAAAAATCAAGATGCTCGTCTCTAACGATTTCCCCCTGGTACAATCAAGAGAATTGGGCGATTTCTATAGTTATATATCGGTGTTTGAAGAGTTTCGATCATTAAGTCAAAACCATTATGATCGTTATTTAGTCATAATGCGTTCTTCGCTTCTTATTGATCTTAAAATCTTTTGGAAATTTGTTAATAGCAAGAGAAAATCTGATGGATATCCATCTACTATAAAGTAGGTACCTACTTGGACGAGACTAAACTCTCTGAATAGCTTTTCTCAAAGCTTAATGAATAATATTATAATCACAGTTGAGGACGTATGAAACTAGACAACGACACTTCTAGTGGACCTGATGGAATTCCTACGTTTGTTTTGAAAAATTATTGTGACACTCTGGCAGGACCTATAGCATTTTTATTTCAAAATTCTTTAAATCAAGCTATTTTTCCTAACATTTGGAAAAATTCATTTATAATTCACAAACAGAACAACCGAGGCGATATTTTAAATTATAGGCCAATAGCCAAACTTTCGTGTTTACCTAAACTATTTGAGGCTATTGTGTGCAAAAGTTTTTAGTTCAGCTGCATACCTTTTCTTGCGAGCGAGCAGCATGGGTTTATGAAAAAGAAATCTACTGTTACTAATTTTCTTGAATTCACGTCTTTTACAAATAAAACTATTGACAATGGCCATCAAGTTGACTGTATCTATACTGACTTCAGTAAGGCATTCTTTTTCTTTCATCTCTTGGTTTCCCTCCAATTTTTGTTGAATGTATAAGATCATATTTGAAGGGGAGGAGTTATCAAGTTCTTTTAAGAAGAATAATATCTGATTCAATAACTGCGGACTCTGGTGTACCTCAAGGTAGTCACATTGGTCCAATTCTCTTTATTATTGCTATCAATGATGTTGTTTCGATAGTTAAATCCTGTAGGGTGCTTATCTACTCTGACGATATTAAGTTATTTAATTCAATTTAAAAGTACAAGTACCTCAACTCAAGAAATTAATGTGTTTCGCCCTGGTATAACAGTGGTCTCTTCAGTCAGTCTGTTATAACCTACTAAGACAAAAATTTTAGTTGATGTTTACCGACTGACTGAAGTGCCTACTGTTATACCTGAGCGAAACACATTAATTTCTGGAGTTGAGGTCACTTTTGTACTTTTAAATTGAATTATATTCATTCACTCCACTTAAAACCGAAGTAATTTTACTATTTTAATATATAAATTTCTTCATCTTCATTATTAAGTTATTTAATATCATCAAAAACCAGTCCGATTCCATTTCTCTTCAAAATTACCTAAAAATCTTGACTTTGCACCCCACATTTAGAAAATCGTCAATATAGCCAACACAATGCTTGGTTTTATTAAACGTTGAAGTAAGGAATTTTCGTGTAGACGCGTAACATCTTCCCTGTAAAACGCTTTTGTTCGTGCCCACTTTGAATATGCGAGTACTGTATAGTCTGCCCACTACACTGTACACATTAATCGAATCGAATCTGTCCAGCGTAAATTTGTGGGTTTTGCATTAAGACATTTGAATTGGAATGATCCGAATCAGCTTACTCATAATAGCAATCGCCTTCTTCTTTTAGTAGTAGTAGCCCGTAGCGTAATGGTTAGTGCGTTCGACTGTCACGCTGCAGGTCTGGGATCGCTTCCCAGCCTCGTCCACCTAAAATCTAAAGAGTTTTTTTTGCAGGGCTACTGCATCTTGCGAGGAATTGACTTGTCACGAATAAGTGCTTCTCGTCCAGCCGTTCGGATTCGGCATAAAATTGTAGGTCCCTTCCATTCCTGTCGAAAGGCGCACACAGGAATGGTTGCGAGTTGTTAGTCACTAGGCCCTGGTTCTTCATGAGCCGTTGTGCCACCCGATTTATTTTATATCTTCTTCTGACATGACATACCTGGAAAAACGTCGCAGAGTAACCGATGTTACTCCTGAATGGTTGCATTGATTTACCGGTTCTTTTAGACGAAATTCATTTGATCGTTAGAAGACATAGTTCTCGGAATTCTGATCGTACCAATTATGGTCTCAATGAGCCGCTGACTCATATGAAACATGTGGCGAATATAAAACATAATATTTTTGACTTAAATGTTAAGTTACTCAAAGCTTACACTTAAGCACAAGCTGTATGGGCGTCCTTGATATTCGCCAGCACCAATGTGCCAATATTATCTGTTTTGTTATGCATCGTTAAAGTGTTGCCACGCATTATTTATTTGTTTATTTAATGTTTAACTTGTAATTATGTATAAGTATTTTTTATTATGATCGATGTTGTCTTTAGTAGTGAGTTAGGCTTTATGTATTTTATAGCTAACAACTTACACCACACTTAATGATGACTGTGACAAAGTTGCTATTTTTTAGTATCTGAAGGTAAAAAAACCCGATGAGAAATAAAATATGCTATGTTACAAATGTTTGCAATAAGCAGTACTGTTAGCGAGTTATTCGCTTGCTCTCCAAAACTGACTATTTTTAAGTCCAAGATGAAAGTAGCTAGAAATTGACAATGTATTTTATTAGTTCAATAATATGCTGACGTAAAAGTTTAAATATAAATAACTATCTTATTTTTTATAAATGTATAATTTAAATAGCTTAAACAAATATTTTAAACAGTTAGAACTAAAAAAATGCCACCTTTTTTGTTTGCTAAATATGAATTAATGAAAAAAAAATTCAAAAATCGTTGGAGTGGTTTTCTTAAAAATTAATTTTTTATATAAAAAATTCTTTGAAAATAAAATTTGGTATGCCAATTTTAAGTATTTAATAATATAAAATTCATTAACCCGCTTTCAAGATATTGAATTTTGCAAAATAAAAATTTAATAATAATTTTTCAAAGACTAAATATTATTTCTTAGAAAATTTGTATATGTAAAATTGTTAACATTTGTAAGCGATTTGTAAATGAAGCCGATATCACAAGTAAAAATGAGTATAATAAGCAAAGTGGAAGGTAAACAAACTTTTAACCTTAAATTTTCCATTACGGTTAACTTTATTCAAATGAAATAAACGGGTTCCACGATTATGTCCTCGATATCTTAGTTGTAAGCTTAAGGCAAATCTACGTTGTTTTGTTTTGCCAGAAGTCGTATACCTATTTGATTCTATTACCAACTTCTATTAACAACAAAACCAAATAAATTGAACAATTAAAATCTAATTAGCAATATAAAAACTAGCATTTAACATGTCATTATCTTGTAGTAGATAATTTTCTAAATTTAATAGGATAGGATAGACGTAACTGTCTAGTGCATTAATGTGAAGCTTAAAGTTGTATTTATATTGTGTAATAAAAGCGGCTCAAAGATTTTATAGTTTGGCGAAAAAAAATTTGTCGGCATTTTTTCCTGTTAAATTAGAATAATGGGCATGTTTGTATGAATATTTGATGACCTACTGGTGAAATAGCGTCAAGTAATATTTCATTGAATAAAAGTGGTTTTATTGGAAACAAAGTTTAGAAATAACTAACGCTGTTTATGAGGTAAACAAAATTTTAATGCAAAAAAAAAAATTATTTGTTTTGCAAAGAATTAAAAGGAAAAATTAAAAAAAATAAAAGATTAGGAATTAGAAATAGGGATTTTGGTTAATTACTAATTATGAATTTATTTTTTAGTAGGATTTCGTTAATTTTATTTATCTAAATGTTAATTATTCATGAAGCAACTCCCGGACGACACCACATGGATTTTACAAACTTATAACAAGTATAGTTTTTTTTCCGACCTTTTGATATGGCGGACTACTTTTGATGTGGCGGTATTCTGCTTTGAGTTGTTTGTTTGGAATGTCATTTTAATATTTTTAAACACTGGTGGTAATAAATTTAGCTAGTTATATACTTATAAACTGAATTCAGATTGAATTTTCAATTTGTTAAGAGAAAAATGCACCCACAAATACCTAAAAAAAAATCAATCTCATTTGACTGGAATACCAAATTCAATAAATAAAAACGTCGTTGTTTAAATAAACAAAATACAAATATCCATTTAATGTTTTACGAGTATTCATTTAAAAAAATAAACACATCTGATTTGTTTGATAAATATAAATTTATGAAAAAAAAATCAAAAATCGTTAGAACGGTTTTCTTAAAAATTCTTGAATATTTTTCAAAATAAAATTTGGTATGCCAACTTTTAGAATTAAATAAAATACAATTTTACACAAAACTAAAAAATATTCATGCATCCGTTTCCAAGATATTGAATTTTCAAAAAAAAAGTTTCAATATTTTTTT
Organism: Melangyna quadrimaculata; assembly: GCA_949320155.1. Lineage (NCBI taxonomy): Eukaryota > Metazoa > Arthropoda > Insecta > Diptera > Syrphidae > Melangyna > Melangyna quadrimaculata. The sequence goes on along the minus strand of OX439484.1, from coordinate 83,225,400 downwards.
AAAAATCCAAAAATTATTTTTTTCGAAAAATTGTATATGCAAAATTGTTTAAATTGTAAAGGATTAAAAAATTTGTTTGAAATCGGTTTAGCCATTAACGAGAAATTTGAAAACCAAAAAATCAGTTCTGTCACAGGTACCGTTAATAACCGTTACACATTTTTTTATACCAAAATATTTACTGAAGTAATTTTAGTAGCTCGTGATTTTTTTTATCAAAATCGTTAGAGCCGTTTTTGAAAAAAAAATCAGTTTTTGTGTATTGGTTGTATGGCAGGTACCGTTATTTTTTGACCTAAAAGACCTAAAATAAATTTCATTTTCCCCTCTAGGGAATCCCCTAAAAATCTTAAGTCCAAAGTTTGAAGAAAATCGCTTCAGCCGTTTAGGCTGCAGGTCGAGGTACAGACAGACGGACGGACAGACAGACAGAATTCTCTATCATCGTAATGTTAGGCAAATTCTTATATCGAGTCTTTTTTATTGCAAGAATCCTAAACTTGCCTATACTACTTATATCGCAAGTAAAGTATAAAAATTTTTCTTTTAAAAATTTATTGCTCTTATTTATTTCTAGTCAAACACTGAAAACCGGATGTTTCTAAAAGCAATGTTGATAAAAGCAATGAATTTTGAAAACAAAAATAATACCATTTTTTTATCTGTTTTTAGAAAATTTTGAGGTTGAAAATTATTTTTTCAAAAACCGTTCCTTAAAAGAACTTTATTTAGAAGAAAGTTAAAACAGGGCATTATAAGTGTTGCTGTTTTTTAATAATTTATTTTCTGTTTTTTTATTCGTAATATCATTTTATCGAAAATTTGAATATATGCAAAATTGTTAAAATTGTGAACGACCTCTTTTATACAAGTTTCGGTTGACATCGGTGCCGCCGCTAACGAGAAATTTAAATATCAGAATATATAACAGGCACCGGTAATAACATTTCTTATTGGTCAATTTTTTTATCACAATATTAACTAGGTATACTTTGAGTAGTAATTCCTATTTTTTTAATTAAAATCGTAAGAGCCCTTTTTGAGATAAATTACTTTTTTCATAATGGTTGTATGGCAGGTAGTTATTTTTTGAGCTGAAACAAATTTCAATTTCTCCTCTAAGGAATCACCTAAGAAACAACCTTAAAGGACCATTCACATGAGAGCGACCAACGACCGACGAATGAACAAACAAATTAAAAAAATAATAAACCTTAATATTTCACAAAATCAAGTCAAAATGGTAGAATTCGATTTAAGATTTATTTTAAAATTATAAAACCTGAAACCTATGAGAAATTTGAGAAAATAAATTGGTCGTAACGAATTGCGGCTATTCGCGACGAACAAATTGTTTTCTTAAAATTCTCTTGTTTTAGCTAATAAAAATAAAAATTTTAGTATCTCAAAATATTCCTCCATTATATTTCTTCCATTTTGTCTAGATTTTGTAAACAATTTAGGTTTATTAATGTTTTAAATCCCATTCTTTTATGCATTCGTCGGTCGTTGGTCGATCTCATGTGTACAGTCTTTAAGTCAAAAGTTTGAAGAAAATCACTTCAGCGATTAAGGCTGCAGGACACGGTACATACATGTATGTACTGTCTGTTAGTACATACATGTATATACCTCGGCAGAATAGCGGGACCAACTTTTTTCGCGTTTCATCCTAATGTTAGGGAAAAATATAATCTCGAGTTCGATTTTTTGAACGAATCCAAAATTTTCTCCATAGTACCTATTGTCAAAAACCACCAACTAGTTTACATACACCCTAAGAAATCTAAACTCATCTTATCGGTCTGGCTACTGCCGAACCTAACAAACCTATTTCTACTTATCTCATTTTTTCTCATTGAACGAGCTTCGTTAAGATACTTACTCATCTATCTTTCTTGCTTTGGTTGATTGTCATCTTGAAATTACGCGTCGAGACATATTTTAAAATTTAACGAGGCAACGGCAGATATTCAGATTGAGAGATACATTTGATTAACTTTGATTTTTATAAGAAAATACTGTAATTTTGAACTATCTATATATCTATCTAGACATTAAGATTAAGAAAAATCGGTGCTTTTAATTTTCTTAATGGTCACAAAAAGGAGTGACACCTATATCGCAAGTAAAAACGATAACCAATTTGATGTCCAACTTATTGCGAGCCCTAAACAGCTCAGCTAGAGTTTGAATGGAACATTCACCTCCTATAGTTATCAAGGAATTACAAAAGCGGCGATTAGTTTTTTTTTTAATTCATAATTCATTTAAAAAATCAATGATAACCTATTTTCGCATCGCTCGTGTCGTCGACCTTTTTTAAGATTAAATTTTAAACTTGCGTCTTGCGATATAGGTACTACAGGGCAAGTTAAGGATTCGTGCAAGAAATCGAACTGGAGATAATTATTTTCCCTAATATTACTATGATAGAGAATGCGAAAAAAGTGGGTCCAGCAATTCTGTCTGTCTGTCTTTTTAGTTTTAACACTTTTAGTTTTAAAACAAAGAAACATAACTATGATTTTATTTTTGCAATATGCTCAAAAATTACGGGGTTTTGATTTTGGATTCATAATTCTTCAAATTACAGTTAGATAGGCCACTATTGCACAGAGGAAAAATGTAAAAAAATTAAAAAATTGAAAAGATAGGCGGAAAGATTTGTAAATAAAACCAGTTTTGTATGTATGTTTTATTTTATTTATTAATTAAGTTTTTTGTTAATTACGTTGAAATTGAAGATTTGTTTTCACTTCCAGAAGTGTAAGGATTCATAAAAGACTTTGCCGTATTTGCAATAGAATTATTATATCTAGGATCAGTGTAAAAATTGTGATGTACTGACGGTAAAAACTGCAGAAGGTCCAGGAAATCCTTATTTTTCTCCATGCTTATATGTCTTGCATCGGGGTATAAAGTTTTTAGGTTGAGGCTTGTTAGCCTTACACTTTATTGTTCTCGAAATAAAATACTTTGAAATGGAAACATTTCTTTAAGAGAATATTTAAAAAATATATTAAGAAGAGATCGGACTTTAAATATTGAAGCTCAAGAATCTCACACAGTGCGAAAACTGGAAAGGAATATGCGTTCTGCCTGTAGTAGCCAAGATAATAGCAAGGATAGTATTGGACCGAATTAAAGACCACCTCGAAGATACACTGGACGCCGAACAAGCAGGTTTCCGCACTGGATCTTCCTGTGTGGATCACATCAACACCTTGCGGATCATCATGGAACAGTGCGTTGAATATCGATCACCACTTCACCTGCTGTTCATCGATTTTGAAAAGGCGTTCGACAGTGTCAATAGAGAATTTATTTGGCTTGCTTTGCGCAGGAGGGGCATCCCGGATAAATTGATTGCTTTTATCAAGGCTACATATGATGGATCCAAGTGTCACGTTTTGCACAAAGGTAGGCTGTCAGAGGAGTTTGAAATCCAAAGTGAAGTTAGGCAAGGCTGTATACTGTCACCAATACTGTTCCTGTTGGTGATAAGTGACGTACTGCACGCAGCTTTGTCAAACGGAAATGGAGGAATTCAGTGGACTCTGCAATCTCACCTCAAACATCTGGACTACGCGGTCGACGTATGCTTACTCTCTCATAGGATCATGGATCTCCATCAAATGACAACAAGGGTGGAGAAAGAAGCAGAAATCGTAGGGCTTAAGATCAACTCGGCAAAAACTAAAAGGATCAGCCTTGGAACTTCCTCATCAATCCAAGTAAATATTTCTGGACAACCGGTATAGATGGTATAGGATTTCCAATATCTTGAGAGTATTGTCTCTATGGGTGGCGGAACTGAACTGGACGTAAACAGCCGAATCAGAAAAGCAAAGGCTGCGTTCGGAATGCTGTCCAAAATATGGAGAAACAACTCTTTTAGCTTAAAGACCAAGCTACGACTGTTCCGCTCCAATGTTGAATCCGTTCTGCTTTACGGCTGCCGCACTTGGAAAGTCACTGACACTGTCAATAGAAAGCTGCAAACCTTCGTTAATAGATGTCTACGAAACATCTTGAGGATTTTCTGGCCCAACCGTACTTCATGCGAAAACGGGTCAGGAGCCCATAGACTCCATTATACGAAGAAGAAAGTGGCAGCCATACCCTTCGAAAAGGCGATCGGTGCAATGCATCTCAAGCAATGCAGTGGAACCCGCTCACACAGGAGGGAAAACAAGTGGGCAGGCCTAGAAGTACATGGCGAAGAACGGTCGAACAGGAATCGGCACGACTGGAGAAAAGTTGGAGAGAGCTGAAATATATTTCAAGAAATCGTACACGATGGCGCGTAGGTGTAGTGGAGGCCCTATGTCCCGTAAGGGAAACATCACGGACGAAATAGGTCAGAGGACCTAAGTAAGTAAGTACAACAAAATAAATTAAGTTATTTCAAAAGTTGCTCTCCAAAAATTCCTGGTGCATCTCTGGTACTTGTTGGAAGAATTTGTGGCTTTTGGATTTTTCGATGAAGGAGTTTCCAATGAAACAAAAAGGAAGATGGTTTCTGCCCTCGAAATAGAAGGAGTAGAGAGTGGATATTGCTAATATTCAGTCAAATGGGTTGGATTGGAAGATTTCGTGAGCTCAAATACGAGGCGGTTCTTTAATATCATACTGGTTATCGTCGGATTTCTTGACTAAAGATGTGGATGAGTGGCTCGAAGACAAGGTTTAACAATGAAGTTAAACATTCAGCACGCAATATGAGTGGTCAACGACATCGCTGAGAGAGGAGTAATGCTCATGGATGAGTATAACAAGCTACACACTAACAATGAAGAACAGAAGCAGTTTCTCTTATTGGCAGTTAAAGACTACAGAATGAAACGAAAAAATCATCATTTTCATGTTTATCTTTTATATGTTTGTTTTCTAAATAAAATAAAATCTGTAACCAAAACTTTTATTTTTGTTTTTTATAATTAGTTCTACAAATCTACTTATGATGGAGCACCCTGTAATATAAAATTGCCGGTTGCGACCTCTAAATACTGTTCAATTTTTACAAAATGTTCAGGTAATGTTTATTTCATAAAAAAGGAATAAAATAGTGGGTTGGGACGGTCAAAAATAACAATTTTCATTTTTTGCCTAATATAAGTCACACCCTAATGTATATGCAGTCCTCATAAAGGTCATTGTCTTATTTTTAATGACGCACCCGCCTTACTTGTTCTAAATACATAAATACAAACAAAAATCATGTAAAATTTGAGCTCATTATATTGACGTTAACCCGGCCCCGAGACGTCTGAAGTTTTATATGGGAAATCCCGCGTATTTTTGTAAATCCAAATAATTTGAAAAATCTTAACTTTGGTAATGATTGATGAAAAAAAATTGAATTTTGAAACACATGTTGTCACCTTTGTCATATTTATAAAAATGTATCAGAAACAAATTTACAACAGTAATTTCCCTACTTATAGCCATTTAAACAAAAATATCGTTTTAATTTAATTTTTAATAAATGTTGTACATTTTTGTTTAATAATTTTTTTTAAACATGTCAAAAGTTACTATGAGTACATGTGTGCAAAAATTCAATTTTCTTTATCAATCGTAACTAAAGTTATGAATTTTTAAAGTTGGATGTACAAAAATACATGGGATTTCCCATATAAAACTTCAGACATCTTGGGTGCCGGGTTAACGTTAATAAAATGAGCTAACATTTTACAGGAATTTCGAAATGCGTCATTCGAAATAAGACATTGACCTTTATAAGGACCACCCTTATATGCACATAAGGCATAAGCACTCAAATATTGAACAGTTTTTTTTATTTTGCACTCCTAAATTGCTAAAGAGATATCGTAGTATTATTATATTAGTAATATCTAAACATCGACAGCGTTTAGTTACGTTAAGGTTGTTAGTTACGAAAGCAAGTTTTTATTTTTTTTTTTTTTTTTAATGAAGGCAAAGATTTGTTTTCAATTAAATTATTATAAAATCCTATTAGCTAAGTCGACGAGCCTAACGATCGGGATCGGCCATGAAACCGTAAAATAGCTACAGGTAATTCTGGTACTAAACTTGGTGGTCGTGGTAGCAGCAGCACACTCAAGTAGCTGATGTTGTTGTTTCATAAAAAATCAAGCAAATTTCAATGTTAATAATGTAGGAAGTCACAAGTTTGTAATCTAGCGCCATTTCGGCTTTTGCAAAATATTGAAATCACAGCTACACATAAATATGCTTAACTGTTTCCTTGATATAAAATGAAAGTGTATATTTAACACTTTGTTAATTGAAACTTTAAATCATTTCTTTTTATTTATTGACATTAATAACGCTTAATAAATCGTATCTTTTTGGTTTATGAATTTGCGATAATGTGACAAATTATTTCAGATCATTGAGATTTGATAAGAACCAACCAATTGTATCGATGCGATATGCAAATGACAATGACCAAACCACCATAAGTGTGTTGATAATATATTTAATCAAGTGCAAAAAAAAAAAAAATAATTAAGGAACGGCTAATAAGTTATATATTTTTTATAGAATGTGAGAAACTTGTTTATTTATTCAATTGATTATACATAATTATGAAAGACTGATTTGTTGATGAAATACAGTACATTGCATTGCGTAAGCTCATCTAGCTATGACAATTAAAAATAATAAATGCATATTTGAATTGTACATGCCACACATATCCAAGCTATTCAAAAGCTACAGGTGTTAGGAGTTTGCACCAACTTATCTCTCCGATGAACGGAACCTTAGCATTTTTGTTTAATCCTGCAGCAATTACAGATAGGCCAGTCGAAATGTAATTTTTAATTACAAAAATTAAATAGTGGAGTTGTTTTCTTTGAATCGTTAGAGGGGTTCATATAGAGTGTTCAGTACGGTTTTCGACCACCTAGCTCTTTTGCGTTAGCCGCCATTTTGAATTTTCGGAAAATCGGTTTTTTGTAAAATAACTTGTTTATTTTCAACTTTTCACTAAAAATGACTTCAACAAAAGTTGTTTAAAATTTAATTATCTACAACTTTGGTGAAAACTATTTTTATTCCTAGTACTAGTTTTTGTATAAAAACAAAAGGATAGTATTTTTTTTTCAATTATTGAGGAGGCCGTAAGGAGTCTAAATCAAAAAATTCGACCTCCTATCTCTTCAACTTTGGCCGCCATCTTGAATTTAAAGCAAGTTGGTTTTTCAAGATGGCGGCCAAAGTCGAAGAGATAGGAGGTCGAATTTTTGTATTTAGACTCCTTACGGCCCCCTCAATTATTGAAAAAAAAAAATATTTTATCCTTTTGTTTTTATACAAAAATATCCTTTATTGCGGATAACCTATAAATAACCGATCGGAATCACAATTTCCGGATTATATCGAAAACTATCAATCTTAGACAAAAAATTATTTCCACCAAAGTTGAACAACTTTTGTTAAGGGAATTTTTATTGAAAAGTTGAAAATAAAGAGTTATTTAACAAAAACCGATTTAACGAAAATTCAAAATGGTGGCTAACGCAAAAGAGCTAGGCGGTCGAAAACCGTACTGAACACTCTCTATTAACCCCTCTAACGATTCAAAGAAAAAAAATCCACTATTTAATTTTTGTAATTTCAGCACTTATTTTTGTTAAATTCGACTGGGCTAAGAGGTTTCAGTATTCTAAATCTTCTGAATATCTCTTCTGCCTTGTAGCCTTGTGCCAGCACCGCAACGGCCGGTGCGGCGAGGCGGCGCGGCGATAGAGATGTAAAAAAGCAACTTTGTCTTTCTAGGCTGATGATAACAGCAATGAGACAAAACGAAACGATGGTTTCCTTCCTCAAAACCATGGTTTCCTTTGCGTAAGAAAAATTAATTGATATTGATTTTCCACTGGCCCGGATTGTATACCTCCCATTGTGATGAAGAGGTGTTCTCGAAGAACGAAATCTTCTTAATTACTGGCAGTGCGGCTTTTGAAGTAGAAACAAATTTTTACATCGTTTTGAAGAAAATAAGATTACTGCGCTTGATATTTCAAAAGCGTTTGATAGAGCTTGTGCATAAAGATCTCTTACGAAGATGCCTGCATTTCGTATCGATGAATCTCTGCTTCGTTGGATTAGAAATAAAGGGTAGATATAAAGGGTAGGTCATCTAGTGGTTTCTTTTTAAATCATAGGTTGTTTTGAAATTCGGTATCATACCTTCACGGAACGAAATGAGTCGCTTAACGCTTGAACAACGTTGGAAAATATTGAAAACTTGTTTCCAAAGTGAGTGCTGTGTAGCACAAACAGTGCATTTTTTGAAAAGAAGTTTAGGTCGAAATGAAGCACCCACCGCGTGCCTGAAATGTTAACAAAATTGGCACATCTGGGGATCAAAAAGCTAGCACTTGATTGATGAGAAGCCAATGCATCTACTGAGTGACAGTTTGGTCCGGATTGTGATGTAGCACTATTTTTCTTCGAAAATGAGGCTGGGACCAACGTTTCGGTCAAGGGTGGGTGTTATAGAGCCATGATATTTTTTTTTTTACTGAAATTGTAGACATGGATTTGAACGACCTCTAGTTCATGCAGGATGGCGCGCCATGTCTCACAGACCATGCCACAATCGAACTTTTCCGCACCAAATTCCCAAATCGTGTTATCAGCCGTCTCTGCGATCTCAATTGCCTCGGAGCTGCGATTTGACCCCTTTGGTGAAGAACTTATGTAAAGCCCACAATCCGGAAACGATTCAAGCACTAAAGGCCAATATCATCCAAATAATCCGTGATCTACAGCCCAGAACCATCATTGGAAAATTGAAGTGACAGAATGCGAAGTCAACCGAGGGAGCCACCCACCCCCATACCGCTATCCGTGAGCTAAGTGCTAAGGTTTTCTTCAGTGACGCAAGTAATTTGTCTCCCCTTCTGATCTGGCTATGATCTGCAAAGTTTTTATTCGTCAAAAATTTGTTAACAATTAACATTATATGGGCAGATACTCCAATAACTTACTTGAGTCTATTGGATAGAATACAAAAGAGAGCTTTAAAAATTATAGGCGAAAGAACTATCACGGAAACATTTACATCTCTTGAACACCTCAGCAATGTTTCATGTTTTATCCATTATTTTAATGCTATTTTTATATACAGTATTCTAGTGAAATAGCCAGTTGCATTCCTCTCCTCAAACAACTCAACCGTAATACTAGATCCTTGTGCTTCTAGGAATGCCCATTAATTTACTCTCGAGGGTGTACTGTTAGTATAGAAATTCTTTCTTTAGTCGCATCACAAGAATGTGGAATGCCTTACCCGACTCTTATTTCCCCTCTCATTTCGATGTTCAGACATTCAAAACCGATGTTCAGCGGTGTCTCTTTTAAATTCTCTCCAACTTTCCTAATCGCTTGTGCTGTGTTAAAACATTATAAGGGTAGTCATAACCCCTTGAAGGCGCGTATAATACTATATACAAAAAAATTGTAAAACGCTTTCTCGACCGAAGTGCTGCTGCCTTTTAACGCACTTAGCAGTCCTGCTGAATGACATGGACCTTGTCATAATTATTTGATAGATTTTTGGTGATATCTGCAAAGACAGTGAATAATGAAATGGATTACAACGAACTACGGCCTGTATAGCAACAACGACACTTTGCATGAACCTTCTTAGAATGCAATTTAAAATTTATTAAGGGCAACTGAGGTCTTACAGACATGTAGTTAAAATTATTATTGTTATAATTATTAACTGGTTATTTTGTTCAATGAGTAGCTTCATATTTACACTGTGCTATGCATCCATTTCCTCCATAATGGCTATTGACCTCAAGTAATTTTTTTTCACTGTCGAATGCATCATGTATCTAGATCTACTAATTGAAAACAAGTAATATAAACTTAAATTGTTTTTTTTTTATATTTTTAATTTTATTGATCGTAACTCATGCCTATAAAGTAGGTAGGTATAATGCAAGTTCAAAACCACATCCATTATTTCTCAATGCATATCTACCTATGTATGAAGCAAGTTTTGAAATGAGTGGGTTTCTATTAAATTGCATTAATTGCATTAATTGCATTAATTGCATTAATTCATGTTTTATTTTGAATACAAAATTACAAAAGTTACGACTTTGAACTAAGGCTTTAAGAGCACTAAAATAGTATAAGAATTATTTAAATGCATTTGTTTTTTTTTGTTTAATTACTAGAAAATAAAATTAATTATTTGTATTGTATATAATATGTACATATATTTGATCTAGTATTGATGTTATTTAATTTATAAATGCATCGAAGTTGAGTTGTCTTATATTGAGTACCGTTGAATTTGCATTTCTTTATGTGATTAAATAAATTCATATTGACAGCTGTGAGGTACGAGGCTGCGCCCGATTGCAAATATTAATTTTGTTTGAGTTTTATTTTATTTTATTATTTAATAATTTCAAAAACATGTCTCTAACCATATTTGCATATAATACACGATACCTACTTAGCCTCCAAACAAAGAGTAAGTATAGATATTGGATCGGCTTGGAGGCTTTAAATTTAAATTAATAATAGATGAAATTTGTCTACAAGTATATTATGATGGGATTCAACGCGAACATTATAATTATTATTTGTAAAGAGGGCAGTTTAAGCTTTCATTTGATAGCCCCATTTATAAAAATCCATCATGCATTAGGTATCGTAAGCCAAAAACGCAACCGAAAAAAAGCGTTTTATACCCATTGCCACCTGAAAAACCTTGTCCGACCAGCGGTTTTGTCAATGCTAAGACTAATATGTACTACGTTTCCACCAGACACTAAACCGAGATTTAACAAGATAATCACAAATCTCCTTGAAATCTCGAAGATTTACCATACAAATTTTAATCTCCTCAAATGAAGATTTCAAATAAAACTCATTCATATCTACTTGGCAACAATTGTTTGTCAAATCAAACAAACTTTTTTTTCGGAGAATAATTGTGGAATCGACACTTTTAAACGCCATTTTCGTTTATTCGGCTTATCCCACAAACGTCAGTGGCAAACGGAGCTAAAAAAAAACACAACAGTCAAAACAAGCTCTAAATCAAGGGTAACAAACATAAACCATAGACTTTTATATCGGTAGAAATAAACTGTAAAAAATTCTATGGGATAAATAATCTGCAAAACATAGAATTTTATCTCACGAATTTGAAGCGAGAAGCGTAGAAATTAAAACGAGTCGAAATCTTGTAACCCATATCTTAAAGCTCCAACTTAATCGCTCAATTTTGCATAATAAACATTGCAAGAAATGTGTTCGTCAGTTAAAAACTAAACTTAAAAAAGTATGGTGGTAACGCTGATCCCTTGATTTAGATTATTTTTCTTTCATTTTTTTTTGTAATGAACTGTCAAAGTTAGAAAGAGAAAAGACCGAGATAAATCCGCGAAAAGCCGAATTGACAGATGGAAATGTAAACAAAAACTATCTATCTCACTTCCACTTCATATCAAAAAAAATGAAACACCATTGCCATAATCTTCTTTTTGATCTTTTTGTGCAGTGTAAACACCAAACAAATCTCATTACCTAAATCTCGGTTTAGTGGTTGCTGGAAACGGAGTATAAAGCTATGAGTTTAGATTTTAATTTATTTTCTTGAACATTTTCTGTGCCATAAAACTATAAATTTTGTAGTTGGCATCATTTTTTTCCACAGCCGCGATGAGATAGGTAAACCAATGGTCGCCTCCCATACTATAATCTGAAAGTTTTTATAAAAAAATGAATATTCTTGGTGCCCTGAATCCAAATCTAGCCCCTCAATCTTTTCCTCGTTTTCCAGATATTCCAATCAAAATTCATTGCAAAACTATTTTGTCCACATTTAAATTGGTGGAGGTAATTTTGAAGTCTGATTCGTGTTTAGTGCATCAAAAGCATTTTTTTATGGCTAATATTGGTTTTGCACCAGAATGTGTTTTAAATTTGTTGGCTGTGTGGATAACACACGAAAATTTTTAATAAGCAAACAAAAAATTGACACAGTGTCACCGCTAATTGAGACTGAATAAAAAAAACAGTTCGTTAATCCTCTATTAAGGCTAAACACTGAAAATGCGGGTTTTGTCGTTTAAGCTTAAACCGATTTTAAATTAATTAAAAAAATAGTTAAAAGAGCAAACTTCATTTCAAATCGTTAAAGGAGGGTGAATAAATGCAAATATTTAAAATCGATCAATTTCTATTTTTTTAATAGTGAATGGACCTTAAAAACGTTAAGTGTTTTAAACAATCTGTTATAAAAAAATTATTTTTTTTCCAAAATTTATTTACAAAGAGCCGACTTTTCCATCAGCAGTAAAATTATCAGAAGAATATTAATGTTATACCTACCTATATAAGGTTCATCTGTCCATTAAAAAATAGGCTCTCAAACGACTTGATTTTATAAATTAAACACAAAAATGGATGTCTCACTTTGAAAAAAAGTCAACATCATAATATTGTAAAAGTTGCCATTGTTTGAATAAGTAATTCTCTTTTCAATTTAAGTCATTTTTTTATTTTTTATACCATAAAAATAAAATAAATCGGGTGGCACAACGGTTCTTGAAGAACCAGGGCCTAGTGACTAACAACTCGCAACCATTCCTGTGTGCGCCTTTCTACAGGAATGGAAGGGACCTACAATTTTATGCCGAATCTGAACGGCTAGACGAGAAGCACTTATTCGTGACAAGTGATACTCTTGGAGGATTCGTCAATTCCTCGCAAGAGGCAGTAGCCCTGAAAAAAAAACTTTTTTTAGTTTTAAGGTGGACGAGGCTGGGAAGCGATCCCAGACCTCCAGCGTGACAGTCGAACGCACTAACCATTACGCTACGGGCTACTTTTGTATACCATAGGATTTATTAATTAATTGCAATAGTGTTCCATTGAAATGACAGTATTTGTCACTTTCGATGAACTGAATAGACCCCAAAATAAAGGAACTTTTATGCCAATGGCCAATAATAGTAAATAATATCATGGTTGGCCAATTATTCGCTTAAAAGTATGTAAATCTTACTTTTTTTATTCGATTTAGTGAATTTAATGAATGGGAATAATTGTGCGTCTAGTGCCTACAATACAACGTTTGGAAGCTTAGTTAGTTTAGCCTACTCCCATTGTTTAGGACGACAAAAATTCTCCTATGTTGGTACATTCCATAGTACCTAATCATTTCCAGTCCCATATATAGAAAAGCTGTCAGCTGAATTTTCATTCCGGAATTTCTTGCTGAAAATTCATATTAAACGTAACTAAACTTCAAAAAGCGTAATTAAAAGTCCTCTTACTTTTTATGACAGGTGACAAATCAGAAGCTCGATTTGAAAATTTAGTACTTTTTGAAACGATGAACGCACGCATTGCGTTATTTTTAAAATAATTCTAATCAAACTCTTTTCAAAGCAAACCTTAATATCTTGAATGAGTGCCTTGGGGAAATTAACATAACAAAACTACTGAAGATTTAACGGTTTAAACGGTTATCAATTCTTAAAAATATCTCTACATTCGACAAAACTCAATAATAACATAACTGAATCCTACTTACTTACAGCCGTATTAACAAAAAAACGATTATTCCATCATAGAATAAGAGTTAGTCCTTGGAATAAAATTTCCTAGTAAAAAAAACAGAACGAAAATCTACTACAATAAGTAGATCACGTTACCGAACACACTTAAAAATTCTGCCAACGTTATTATCATTTGTTTGACACGTCTAATTTTATTCCTTCACTAAACCACCATGTTCGGTGGTTTAACTTAGTAAACGTCACTTAGACGAAATGTTGTTTTTTAAATAACATTTTTTACTTAATCCATGGAATAAGGTTAACCCTTCACTATTCCGCGTTTATAAATTTGGCTGTTAATGGTTACATGCGGGTTAATAATGTATGTATGTATGTTGTATATGTATAAACCAAACATGAAAAAAGATCAATAAAAACCAAATGTTTACAACTTAAAGGCCTGACCATAGTAAGACTTTGCTAGCGACCACAAATTTTCATAAATTATAATCTAACTACGTACTATTAAGTGTTTTTTTTTTTGTTTTATGTTACACAAGATTTTTTGGCAAAAAAATAAAAAAAAAAAAATTGATAGCTGATGAAGGTAAATATTAAGTCAAAACATTACATAAACACCTGCAGCTATTTTATGCCATTAAGCAGGCGGAGTGTGTATTTTAAAACTATAAGTTTTCCAACGGCACAACACTTCACGGCCATCAGCTTGTTAAACGATTTATCAATGATGTATGCCTTAAGATCATCGGCACTGCATTTTACTAAATGTTTTTAAGGGTCAGTATTTTGTTCATGTAAAAAAAAAAAACAAACAAAATTAAAACTCTTAAACCAAAATTTTTTTAAGATAAAGGAGAATGGTCAAAAACATATGGGACCTGGTCTACCTAGTGTCCAGAATCGAGACCTATACAAAAGATTAGGTACTATGGATTGTATGCCAACGTACGAGTATTTATGTTGTCCTAAACAATAGGAGCTGGCTAAGATAATAATAATAATAAAAATAATTGTACTATATTCCTGTAAGACCTCAGGTGTTTTAAATAGTTTTAAGTTTTAAATAACGGCGATATACTTTGCAAATTCGAATAAACATAGACGAATTGTTTTATATTTTGTAATATACTGCCTTTACCCTATGGTTTCCGTGTCCATATTCAAAAATGATGCTTTTGAACTAAGCTTTCCAACATTGTATATATTTCCATTGTGGGCACTAGACGCACAATTATTGCCATTCATTAAATTCACTAAATCGAAAAAAAATGGAATTTTCATAGTGTTAAGCGAATTATTCGCCAAGCATTATATTATTCGCTTTTATTAGCCGTTGGTATAAAACTTCCTTTATTTTGTGTTCTATTTAGTTCATCGAAAGTGACCAATACTGTCATATCAATGGAAGACTATTGAAATTTTTTTTTGCTCTAATTGCAATCTTTGTTGCCGTAAATACTGCCTAAGGCACATGGCTTGGAGCGTTGTATCGATATACAAAAATGATGTACTAGCTCTAAGCTTTCTAACGATGTATATCTCATTCGCGGGCAATAGGTAGACCAAAATGCCCATTCTTGTTTAAGTATTGCTTTGTACTAGCCAGCTGGATGTGTTTTACCTATATTTTTGTTTGTTGTTGCGTAAATCTTATATGATCTTACGATTGAACGATCAAGTGACAGTGCTACCGATCGATGATAACTTATTTTCATGGCCCAAGTTAGACGTGGACAATGTGTGGTTCCAACAGGGTGTTACGGGTCACATATACACAGGCGGGCATGGTTGTAGGTTATTTCAGGCAGAGGTGAAGTGAACGCGGGTCACCGAGGTCGTGTGATTTTACCCCCTTAAGTGCCTTTCACATGACCTGCGAACTACCAATAAATCCTTTTAACCAATTTCAAGAGGAAATATCGAATTATTTTTATTTTAACTTTTCGATGAAGTAAATAAATTATCACATTTAATAAATTTAAAAAATAAAAAAACTACGGAAAATGTGATTAAATAAAAAAACCTACATTTTAATATTTTCTATGCGACCACCAACAAGCTCCTGCGAACTGCCAATTATAAATTCTCAATCCATAACAGAACGGGTTCCACAAACTTACGAGCAAGTAATTCACTTGAATTTCAATTAAGTGCCATTCATATGAAGCGAAGCCGCGACCTGCGTCTAGTCTGCGAATTGCGAATGGTCGCAGAATTTGACATTTCATTCATATGATTGGTCGCAGAAAGCTGCGAACTGTCATAAAAAAGTGAAGTTTCAAATAATAAAAAAATGTATTGTCTGTTTTTAGAAAGCAATAAACAAAGATATTTAATTATTTTCAAATAATTTTACCCTTTTCTCTGCGGACATTTTATTTCTGAGGTTAAATTCGAACGAATTATTTGTTCGCAGCTTTGGGGAATGCAGAAAATACTAAAATGTGTTTTTTTTTTTAAAGTATTTTCGCCAACCAGCGCAGCGGCCATTTCAACGATATCATATTTTAACAAATTGTCATTAAATCTCACACAAAAATCCGTCCCTATTCGAAATTTCCTTCTAATGTTTTGAAAATATATCTATTTAATAAGCCAGAACATGCGACCCGGTGGTTCACGGATAAATGATATGTTATGGATAAATTTTTGAGGTTCTGTCAAAACCAATTGTACACTAATCGTCGATAGCATGTAACGAGTTTATCATAACAACTTTACAACTGGTGGTGATTTAGGCGTGTATAAAACTGATGGTGTTTGAAATTAATTGGTTGGCTTGATAGGCGAGCGATGAAGTGGGATTAAGATTGTGTTTGTGGTACATTTGTACATAGATATGTACGTAATTAGTAAATTGCTAAATGTTCTGTTAAATTTTGACTGTTGGAATGCAACTTGCCTTGATTCTTTATTATTTGATAAGTGATTTAAGTGAAATAATGACCTGGTTTTAAATTAATTTACAAACAAAATATTATTACTAAAGACATGTTTCTCGTATTAAAGGAAAAATCTTTTTAAAAAGCGAATATTGATTGTTGCCATGTTGAATGTACTTGCTCGTTAAGTTAAAATAGATGTGGATGAGAGTTTTTTAACCAATAATAGAAAACATTTCAAAAACTATGATTTGAAGTGTTAAAACAACCTAAGTACATAACTTTACTGAATTAGTTTCAGATACAAATAAAATGTATGGCTGGATCGCTAAAAACGGAATATGTGTGTAAATAATGTTATTCATTCAGCAATGTTATGAAAATAAATAAAGTTTTAAAAATAATATAACATATAAATTATTACTATAAATTACTACAAAGGAGAATGGGCATTTTGGTAGAAGCCCACGAACAAGATATTTCGTTGAAAAGCTTAGATCTGGTACATCATTTTTTTGTATGGACACAAAGCTGTAAGCCATGGGGCTTAGGCAGTATAAATGGCAACAAAGATTGCAATTAGAGCAAAAATTATTTGCAAAAGTGTTCCGTAGAAATGACAGTATTGGACACTTTCGATAAGCTGAATAGACCCCAAAATAAAGGAACTTTATACCAAAGGCCAATAAAAGCGGATAATATCATGGTTCGCGAATAATTCGCTTAACGGTATGAAACTTCTACTTTATTTTATTCCATTAAGCGAATTTAATGAATTGGAATAATTGTGCATCTAGTGCCAACTCCCATTGTTTAGGACAACAGAAATACTCGTACATTGGTACACTCCATAGTGCCTTATCATTTTCACAGGTCTCGTTTCTGGGCACTAGGTAGACCGGTCACATATATTTTTGCCCATTCTCCTTTGTTATAAGATTAACTAGAAAAGCTAGAGCTCAAAATAAATTATACCATCCGATTTGTTTGATAAATATGAATTTATGAAAAAATAAATCAAAAGGCGTTTGCGTTTTTTTTTAATTATTATGTATACTTTATTAAATATCTTAAGAATTTAAGAACAAAAATTGATATGCCAACTCTAAGTATTTGATAAAATACACAAAATTTAAAAAAACATCTATGTATTTAATGAGCGGTTTTCAAGATATTGAATTCTTGAAAAATAAAAATCCAAAAAAATTTTTTTTTGTAAAATTGTATATGCAAAATTGTTAAAACTGGTAAGGACCTTTTATATAAAAAAAAATATCGGATATCGGTTCTATGACAGGCACTAACCGTAATAAATAATTTTTTTTTCTACCAAAATATTTATTATAGTAATAAAAGTAGGGGAAAAGTGCTAACAGTGAGACGGCGCAAACAGTGAGACAACTCATTTTTCTCTTTTGTGAAAGCATGCACAGACATGCCAGTATTGGTGACGATGTTGCGCACGAATTTCAGTTGCGCGTTAACCTCCACCGGATAAATATTTTAAAAAAATCCTTCTAAGTATTTTTGAATGAGTGAATGAAACTCTCGTGAAGTTGGCCCCCAAATTTTCAAAAAATTTATTTTTTTTAGAGTTCTGGGTAGATTTGAAAGAGTTCTAGAGTTCATGCCCAAAATAGCAATAGTTCCCGGTAATCTTGATAAAGAGTTCTGGAGTTCTCAATGGATTTTAGAAATAGTGCAAAATTAGAATTAGAAAAATTACAAATGCTATGGGGGCTAACTTCACACTTAGTTTTTTCTATTTTGTCGGAGTTCTGTGGAGTTCTGTTTAGAGTTCTGGGTAGCCCTACAAGAGTTCTAAACAGAACTCTAACAAACTTTTTAGTCCGACTTATACATACAAAGTTATAGGCTTCAACAAAGTACCAATTCTGAAGGGGCCAACTCGAAATGTAAGTACAATTTCGATTTGTTTTGCTTAATATATTGTTTTTGTTTTGCTAAGATCTTACCGAATTCGTTTTTAAATTAAAAAAAAACATGTTTTTGGTGAAATTTGAAAGTGAAGATAATTTTTTTCAAAGTCAAAGAACTGGAAATGATTTACCAAAAACAGACATTTTTTTATCAGAACTCTTTTTCATGATAGTGAAGTTGGCCCCCAATATATTTTTTTTCTGTTTATGGCCAAGATTACCGGGAACTATTGCTATTTTTGGGCAAGAACTCTAGAACTCTTTCAAATCTACTTGGAACTCTAAAAAAAAAAAATCAATTTGGGGGCCAACTTCACGGGAGTATGAATGAATACAGTTTTATTGAGACTCACATTCGATTACAGCATTGTATTATTATCGACTTGGAATAAATTGGTCTGATATGATATTATGGTTTTTATTTTAGTGTACCAAATGTTAAATTAGAATTACAGTTCGGTTTTTATATTTTTGTGGTTGCTCACTATTAGTATTTTTCGGAGTGTGTTTAAATTTGACATAGCAACGAGAAATAATCAGGTAGATACACAGATTTTTTGTACATATAACATTTATATGTGTTCTGTTATAACAAATAACAAAATCATAGATTTCTTTTCATTTTTGTAATTAGGGCTGGCCACGAGACGAAACCCTGCCAGACTTTTGTAATTCTCGTCTCGGTCTCGTTAAAATCGAAAATTGTCAGTCTCGTCTCGGTCACGTAAAATTAAGTCTCGTCCCGGCCTTGTCTCCGAAAAATATGATTTCCGGACAACCTGTTGACCATTGGAACGAAATATTTTCGATTATAGTTTGAATATGTGCAGAAGAAAATAAATATTTAACTGAAATTGGATTTTTTAATTTATTATACTCTCTGTAAAATTCGGTCCAAATATACAGTCTCGTCGCGATCTCGTCTCCGTTGATTAAAAGGCAGTCTCGTCTCGTGTCGTCTCGGTCTCGTCATGCGAGATTGAGATCGAGACCGAGACTTTTCTCGTCTCGTGGCCAGCCCTATTTGTGATAGTTTTTTTCCTTTCTATGAAATGACTAAAAGCGAACAGTGAGAGATTTCCAAAAAACAAACAGTGAGACATGTCGCACTGCTTACACGTTCATTGTAATTTTAACTAACAGCTTTTTAATTACATAGCGACTGGCCGTTTTTTGTTTTAACAGCCTTTATTGTTGCTACAAAAAAAATATGTCTATGGAATCAACCTAAAGCAGTGTTTCCCAACCTTTTGTATGCTATGCCCCACAGTACCTTTCCAAAATCTTCATGTCCCCCTGAAGTTATAAATAAATATACTTAAATAATTTTGAATATCAAAAATCTGAAATTCCCAGTGCAAAAATTGAATAGCTGACAAATGGAAGAAATCCATAGAAATTAAGTAAGCCGTAAGTTTATTTTCAAAACATACGAGTATAATATAAAACTGAAATTAAAATAAAAAATAATTTAATAATTTGTATGTAATTGCAACTTTTTATGTTACATAATGTAATTGTTATTATTTAAATCCCGTGCGCTTAATGCCTAATTCAATTCAGCTACAGTCTTAAGTCTGTTTTTTTTTTTTGTTATGAGCAAATAAATTATGGCACTTAATCCATATTCAGTTAAATACCAAGATTGAACAGGTAATAAAATAGTTCAATTGCATATTTGGTTGCATTGGGGTATTTCATTTCGGTTAAAAATCAACGTGAAAAAAACTGACTCATATAATATGTCAGTGTCATTCAGAGAATTGAAACTGTTAACAGTTGATACAATTTATTAATACAGAAGCAGATCCTGGGTACGTTCCGAAATATATTTTTTTTGGGTGGAAACACAAGAAGTATAGATTTTTCGGAGAGAAATGCAGCATAGCTTTCAATTGACCCCTATAATATCAAATTGCCCCCTGTGGGGTGAGGGCCCCACGTTGGGAAACACTGACCTAAAGTACATGTACAACATGGTTACACGGTTACACGGTTACGAGGTTACACGGTTACACGGATACGCGGTTACACGGTTAACCGCTTACACGGTTACACAGTTACGCGGTTACACAGTTACACGGTAACACGTTTACAAGCTTACACAGTTACACGGTTACACAGTCACACGGTTACATGGTTACACGGTTACATGGTTACACGGTTAATCGGTTACACGGTAACACGGTTAAGCGATTACACGGTTACATGGTTACACGGTTACACGGTTACATGGTTACAAGGTAACACGGTTACACGCTTACACGGTTTCACGGTTACACGGTTACACTGTTACACGATTACACGGTTACACGCTAACACGGTTACACGGTTATACGCTTACACGAATACACGATTACACGCTTACACGGTTATACGCTTACACGGTAACACGGTTACACGCTTACACGGTTACACGGTTACACAGTTACACGGTAACACGTTTACACGCTTACACGGTTACATGGTTACACGATTGCACGGTTACACGGTTACACGGTTACACGGTTTCACGGTTACACGGTTACACGGTTACATGGTTACACGTTTAATCGGTTACACGGTAACACGCTTATATGCTAACACGCTTACACTGTTATACGCTTACACGGTTACAAGGTTACACGGTTACACGCTTACACGGTTTCACGGTTTCACGGTTACACGGTTACACGGTTACACGGTTACACGGTTACATGGTTACACTGTTACACGGTTTCATGGATACACGGTTACACGCTTACATGCTTACACGCTCATAAGCCTACACGCAAGACCCGGCATACAACATAAGTATTTAGTAAAGAATATAAACTTTAAGCAATCAACTGTTTGTAGGGTTGTTAAATTTGATTTTCAGAAAAAAATCCAATTTTTAAGTACCCCCTTATATTTATATTTTAAGAAATGGCCCGTAGCGTAATAGTTAGTGCGATGGACTGTCACACTGGATGTCTGGGTTCACTTCCCAGTCTCGTCCACTTAAAAAACTAAAACGTTTTTTTCAGGGCTACTGCCTGCTGCTTGGAATTGACAAATCCTCCAAGAGTGTCACTTCACTTGACATGAATAAGTGCTTCTCGTCTAGCCGTTCGGATTGTATGTGGCTTCAATTCCTGTCCATGAATGAAAGAATACAAGATTACGACACTTCCTACGTTTTTGGAGACAAAACGTAACAACAGATGTGACAGCCAAGAAAATTTGTATAGAGATGATTTTTTGTTCGCGAATTATTATATGTTTGATATAGATTTTCATTCTAAAAACACAAAAAATATTACCGAAAAATGTTTTTAATTGTTATTCAATTGTTTTAAATTATGTTAATAGTGAAAAGATAAAGCAAAAATAGAGAGTGCGATGAAAAAAATTCAAATATCAGATATATTCCATTCTTGAATTATTATTTTTATTGTTGTTTTTATATCATCAAAATATAGCCCACGACATTAAAAAAAAAATAATGGTAAAAAATCACTTTAATAACAAATTCAAGTAACTTAAAGTTTTCGCACCCCTATATCTCATACAAATTATACCAAAGTTTAGTCTTTTTTGTCTCCACTTAAGTCACGAAGCGTGTTGAAAATTACAATAACAAAGCGAAAAATCCAAAGTGCCGTAATCTTGTATTCTTTCATTCATGATTCCTGTCGACACACGCACACAAAAATGGTTGCGAGTTGTAAGTCATTAGACCCTGGTTCTTCACGAGCCGTTGCGCCACTCAATTTATTTTTGTTTTCTTATATTTAACATGAGCTCATAAACATACATAAAATTAGTTTGTTCTCTTCCAGAACTTTCGTATTATATGTACTACATATAT
The DNA here is from genome assembly GCA_949320155.1 of Melangyna quadrimaculata. Lineage (NCBI taxonomy): Eukaryota > Metazoa > Arthropoda > Insecta > Diptera > Syrphidae > Melangyna > Melangyna quadrimaculata. Next base: position 83,203,190 of record OX439484.1, on the reverse strand, counting down.
ATGCATACATAATTTCAGTAATTTAAAAAAAAATTACAAACAAAACCATTGCCAAAAACTCTTGAGATTATTTCCTTGTACAATTTAAAATACAAAATAAACAAAAAAAAAACAGAACTAATCAAAACCTGGCGAAAAATTTCACAGTTGTATTAAAAACCGCATTTATAAATCAGCAAAAAAGATTACCTGTCGTCTTCAGATATTCCTCATATCATCAATTTAATCAGTTAGTTATTTAAAATGTTTTAAAAGGATATGTGAACAAAAAGCTCACAGAAAATGTTCATGCAATTCGAATTGTATATCTGTCAGCTGCAAACATTAATCAGAGTTTCTTAATTTAATATAATACTATGAGCATACAAAAAAAGCAAGGATTATTCAGGATGTTGTTCACTTCACAGGTTCGCAAAGGCACATAGTATACCTGCCCTGCTTGCTTATACGATACGACTTTCGGAGAAATTTTAAATTCAATGTTGTCTGTTTTTTGTGTTTTTTGTTGTTGAGGATTCTTTTGGCTAAATAAAATATGTTTGCAAACAAAAAACACTTTTGTCTGGAAAGTTTTTTAGTTTTAGATTTGACGTTAAGTGCTAAGTTTGTTGACCCACTATGCAACGGTAACCAAAAAAAGACAAAGATACCACACCAAGCATTGTACCTATGTACCTACATATAGAAATACATAATATACAAATGTACCTACATAGAGGCCGGCCGTGAGTTCAATAGTGGCCTAACTGCATTTTGCATTATTTTCGGTAGAGCAAAAATAAGAAACAGGTTATTTTCAAACACCTGTCGTTTTGAAACAAAGAAACATAGCTTTGATTTTCTTTTTGCTTTTTACTTTCAGCAGTTTTAGGATCCATAAAAGCCCTTGCGGTATATTTGCAATAGAATTGTTATTTCTGAGATCAGTGTAAATTTTTTTTGGTAGAAACGTGGTATACAGAGTTATTAGAACTGTTCTAGAAATTACATGTATGAAGTTTAATTAAAATCGTTAGAGTCGTTTTCGAGAAAACTATTGATAAAACCCAAATCATTGTATGACAGCTATACTACCCGTTCTAGATGAGCTAAAACAAAAATTCGAATTTCTCCTCTAGGGAATGACATAAAAATGCTTCACAGATGAAGCAAATCCTTCCATTCGATGTAGACGGACGTCTTGAAGAAAATCACTTTCTTGAACTTCTCCACCATCGTAATGTTGGTTTTGATTACAATATCAATTTTTTTTGGACAAAAAACCAATACTTGCCCTTAAGAGCAAATACCAATCTGTGGCCACAAGGAAAAACAACATAGGGGAAAGGTTGGAACAGTGAGACAGTCCGAACAGTGAGACATTTCATTGTTTAGCTTCCCAGAAACTTGCACAGGAATTTGGTGCAGACAATAACGTTTCTTTTCAATTCCGCAACTTTTAGTTCTGTTCCGAACAACACCCAGTTGCGCGTGTGCTCTCAGTGAGCAAAGAGCGAAAAAAAGAGCAAAAGTATTTTTTTCGTGGTTTCTAAAATTTGTGTAGCATGTACAAATATTTAGGTCAGTGAGGCCCTTTTTTATTGGCTTGTTATTATGTATGTTTGCAATATACAAACAGAAATCTACGATATTCTTTCCAGTTTTGTATGCACAAAAGTTTTTACTTGAAAATGATAAAAATTAAATAGTCAGACAGATTCAAAGGTCGAACAGTGAGACATGTCTTAATTTATCTTTTCTTCTTTTATTCAACATAAAACTGTTTTTTTATTTATTTTTATTTGTATTGCAACAAAATTTCTTAAAAAAAAGGAACAAATGAAAAGTATGAATTTATTTGATGTATTAATGTGTAATGTAATAATGTGAACTGAAATGTGATTTTAGTTAGTTTTTTTTTCTCTTATACTTTGATATGTTTTTTGTTGTTTTTGTTCTTATCAATTAATAAATAATATGTTAAACGAATATAATTAATTTATTTTTGTTGGTAAGAAATTGCTTAAGACGAGTTTTTATTAAAAATATCTTTCTGTCCCACTGTGCGCCCTACGCTGTCTCAGTCTTCGAACCCATGCCGAACAGTGAAACAGTTTGACCTTCTACAACAATTTTACTCATGGGAAAGTTGTTTTTAATTTTTTCAATGAAATTTTTATGGCAAAATGTAGGGGAAATACGTCGTAAGATACAATATTCATTTTCATAGCTCAAAAGAATTCGGAATTATAACCCTTTGAAAAAAAGTGTCTCACTGTTCCAACCTTTCCCCTAAGTCACTTTTTGTGGTTTTTCAGGAGAGCAGTTTGAATATTTGCTTTGTAATAACGTAAAAATAAGCAAGATATTGATAAAAATTATTCTATAGGTACACTGCGCATGAGGTTAGAAACAGTCATTTTTGAAAAGTTAATATCAAACGCGAAAGAGATCGAAATTAGAGAAACTACTAAATTATATAAATTTTGTGTAACTTTTAGTGGGCTGTAGGTCACCTACAGCTACCTACAGCCGAAAAGTTACATTATATCTTTAGAGGAACTGCTCAATGTGCTTGAGAAAACCTATGGTAGAACTTCAAGAAAAAAAAAATAACGGCAGTTAGGGAAATAGATTTTTTTAAAGTAATTTTATCGTTTCATAAGGTTAGAAACACACACAAAAATTGAATAAAAACAATGGCGCAACATTTTAAACAACCTAATGTTAAGGGCTTTACATTTTACTAGTTAAACATTTCCTAAGTATTTAGCAATTTACTATCTATTCCAAAATTTTAAACCTTTTACTAACTAGTAAGTTGCATTTGTAGGGTTTGAATTTGATGAACACATTTATTGTTTTTATGCGTTGTAAATTAATTATATGTTGATGGAAACCAACATGTGCTTGAAATAAGTATTCAATATTTTTATCATTTTAACTTCATTATTTACAAAAAAAAAGAAAAAAAGTTGGGCACCAGCAGGGCTCGAACCTAGAACATTCGGGTCTTTTCATATGGATTTAGTATGAAACTAAAAAGATAAAATAGCCGGTTGGTGATTTTAACTTTAGTAAAATGTTAGGGGATAGATAGTACGTTGCTAAAATCGTTTAAAATTAGCAAAACACAATTTTAAACCTAGTATCATACTAAAAATGATTTAACAGCATACTAAATCGTCTAAAATTTTGGGCCAATGTTTTTAATGTTTTTTTTTTTTAATTTTAATAGAAGAATGTGTATGCTAATAATGTGTGCTAGCCAGATTTCAAAATAACTTCAAAAATTCGATCCTTAAGGGAGTTATACAGTGATTCCAAATAGTAAAGTGATATTCCAATCAAAGGCAACTTAATGTCATGTTCCTTCCCTTCTTTGTATACTTTTAGTGTGAGCCATCACCTAACATTTTCTTTAATATGAATTTCAGCGAACATAGAGCTTTTTGGCTTGAAAGTAATGATTTTGTGTGCTAGAGTATGAATAGCGGCATTGTTTGGTTGAAACTCCAAAAATATCGTTGGTTTGAAGAAACACTGATTCTAGCGAATGCTGTGTAGTATCATGATGACTGGAAACCACTGGTCTTGGTACTTTAAACCACCAAGTTTATCATTCCATAAAAGGACATTGCCTCTTTCAAATGTTGAAATAACGGTTCAGAAATTGATCATCTTTCCTCATATTGTTGAGGAAAGAAGAGCAACTTCTGAGCCATCATCACAACAGGGAAGGAGACGTTACGATGTGGGAGCAATATGGTATTATGGAACGATGAACTTCATAGTTAAAAGTAACAAGACTAATGTTTTAAAATCATCTTGGTACTACAAAGCATCACTACAACCAGCGTTGGAATGATATTTTTGGACGAACTTAATGGATTTGCAACCAAACAACATACAGCTCGGGTGTTTAAATAATCAATTTTGAGCCAAAATGCTCTATTGCTGGCCTTACCCCAAAATTGACCGGACTTCAAAATAAAAGAAAATGTTAGGGGATGACTCACACGAAAAGTATACAATGAAGGAAAGGAACACGATGGAGCAGTTTTTTTTAACCAGGACCTTCTAACCCGAAATTTCAATGATGTACTCACAGGTTGTCGGTTTTTCTGTCTTATTCCAAGCATTTTAGTCTTTGATGAAGATTTTACTATCGATGAAAGCAATGAATTAATGTTAAGAGTATACTCTTGCATTATAACTACCTATAAAACCCCAGTAGTTAATGTTGATGTTGAAGAGTAATATTGGTGAGTAATCGTTTTGGCATGAAGACAATGGAATTAGTTTTAGTGTAAGGTAAAGAAAGCCTCTGTTTCCTTGTTGCTAGAGATATTAATGAGCCTCTTTTTTTCTTAATATTTGAAGGTCCAGCAATACACTTTTTCAAAGTGTTTTAATGCTATAAAGTTTCTTATACAACATTAATAACAACGTATCAAACCATTATTTACCACTTTTTAAACATCTTACAACTAAAATAGCCAGAAAATGGAACAAAACTGCAACACAACCACCTACCAGCACAAAACTTATAAGAACAAAACAGCATAAGTCACACACTGTTCATAATGTTTCTCTCAGAATAATAAAGGCACAAGTATACTTATTTTCAAGGATTTCAGTAGCGGTCTTTTGGAATAAGAGCATAAGTTAACTTGTGTTGAGTATTATCGTAAGGAAGGAATACGGAAAAACTACACAAGTCAAGTTATTTTCGTAAAACACAGAATTTTTGGTTTGGAAAAACGACACAAGTCGAAAAAATTATTATAGTTTTGGAAAAAAAGCACATGGCTTCTTATGTGTGTGTTTGTCTCATTTTCAATTATGGAATAAGTGCATAAGTAGAATATGAAATATTTGACTTTTGCTGTTTTTCCGTGTGAAAAGTTAGTAGAAGACGTCTTATGTCATTTTTTACTTGGCTATAACTCAGAAACCATGTTGTTTTTCCTTATGGCCACAGAAATATTAAGAAGGCGTTGGTATTTATAATATTAAAGCTCAAGAATCTTGAACTGGTTAACCTTAAGTCCTTTTGTAGAGATCTGTCTATGCGAAATGTTTTTTTTTTTGTTTTCAATTTCAAAGTGGAGAAAAAGTGGTCTTTGGTCATATTTATGACATTGAATGGGTTTTTTTTCGCTGTGTCATAATCTTGGCCAATTTATCAGGCTACCCATTTAGTTCATTGCATCGATGTCACCTGTAAGCAAATGTAATATAACTGGCTTAATTTAATGTTTCAAACAATAAAATCAGTTATAAGAGCGCAAAAGTGGATTAAGTAGATAGGCCACTTTTGCACTCAAGTTTTTCATTTTTCTGTGGTTGTCCTAAGTACTAAAGGCCTGTAACTATAGCATGTAGACGAAAATTTAAAATATTAAAATGCAGAAATGTTGGTTAATCAATACAGATGCAATTTTCGCAATAAACTCAATTCCAATAAAATTGCAGTTAGGCCACTATTGCACTCACGGCCTGATATTATGTAGGTCTAAATATTACTTGATTGATGTTCCATTTTTGTGGAGTATGGAGTAAATCTTTGGAATATGTTCATCAGATTAATTATCTTATTTTTATTTCAGAGTTTTCAAAGAAATGTTTCTGTTAATTTAATTAATGAATCCTTAACCAGGTGATGTGTAGTGTTTTAGTATGAATACTTTGTATTTCGCTAAAAATATCTTTTTGTTTAAAATAAAAAAAAAATAGAAAAGTTGTACCTTCAAAAGTCTATAATTTTATTATTCATTGCACTTACTATGTACCTACTGGAGTGCATAAGGTAGGGCGGGAGTACACAATCTTGCAAACATCTGGATCTGAATATAACAGTTCAAATGGTCGAATGAGACGGTTGTAAACTTTCTAACCCTTGGAGACTATGCGCACATTTTATCATTTTTATTTATGGTTCTCGTCGGTCGGCCCTTAGCAATCGGACAACGGAAGCTGCCATTTAGTTCATTCCAGTTTCCAAAAACTGTCAAAAGGAACGTATTTTTGAAAGGAGCACAAATACATAGATGGTGTATCTGTATATATGTTTACTCAATATATGCATTTAGTATATTCTACCAAGCCAAATCATTGTTATGATAGGAGCAACAATGAGATATGTAGATATTCAGGGAACGATGATGGTTGGGTGGTGGAATGCTGATGCTGAATTGTATTAAACTACCTATCAACTTCAAATGACATCAGTGATTTGTTGTTTTTTTTGTAATGGAATGATAAGGTATGTGGGTAGATGTTCCTTCGAGGATAAAGTAAGATTTTATGTTTTCACACTTCGTTTTTGTTTTTTCATTTTAATGGGAAAAATAATATAAGGGCAGAAATTAAGTCGAATGAGAAAAGAGATGCTTTTATTTTTTGTTTTCAAAAAAAAAAAATACTTTAGAACATTTTTTTGAAAAATTAAATTTTATCTTTAAATACGTCAACCAATATCTTCCAGGATTAACTGTTCTGAAGTTATATACTTCCAGTTTTTTTTTTTATAATTTTAGCTATATGCCTGTAAGACCTTAGGTCTTTTTAATGCAATGCACGGCACTAGTTAGAAAGAATATAATTTGTATGGAGAAACAAAATAGCGATGAGGAGCCTCTAAACATTAATATTTTGAGTGCATTTTTATTGCAGTTTTATTTTTTGAGCCCCCAGGCAGCCAATTTTTCATGGAATCATCAAATTAAAAGCAACTTCGTTCAAATTGACCCACCCTAATATGCTCAAGCAATTAAGCAGGCCAGATAAAAGTGTTAAGGGATCACTTTGGCAATCTAACACGTTTTGCCGTTTAGCTTATTTCCTTAAAGCCTATAATTAACCACAAGAGAACCACCGACGATCTATTTACTCAACATTACTTTTTAGCATTTGTCACTTATTTGTTTAAATTTAATTTATTGACAAACGCGCTCTATTCGAGGCAATACAAAATAGACACTGAACATTTTTTTTTTTATTTTTTAATTTTAGCAAAAAAGCTTTCTGAAAGCCAAACTTTTATTGTGTGACGACCCGAAAAGTACTTTCTGAAAAGCGTTTTCTGAAAGTGACTTGCTTTCTTGAAAACGCTTTTACAGAAAAAACTTTCCTAGTGGGACTTGTTCCTGAAAGCGTTTTCAAGACAGCAAATCACAGAAACTGTTTGTGAGAGTATTTCTTATTCTTGTAATCGAACGTATATTTTTACCCAAATTGCTCTTTGTGGGATTGTTACGTTTTCCTGCAACTCAGATGAGCAGGTAAGGTGATTTTTGAAGTAGGTACATTAACTTCCTCTATCTCGCGAAACGTGATCTGGAGTGCCAACTTACGATGTAGTCCGGGCAATCCAAATTGAATTTTTTTTCATAAGAAAATACCACTTTTGTCCACTCTATTTTTTATTCTTCCTACAAAAATCTATTATATTGTGTCTTCGTATTGGATTTAACGGTGGTTTTTTCTAAAATTTTGGGTGCTTTAAATGTTGTGACCTACGAATGACACGTCTAATAGTGCTAGGACTAGCTGTAGTACCACTTTTCGCCTTGATTTTAGCAGCAAAGTCGCTTGAATTTGAAGCCAGTCTAATTATCTTTCTTCGGTCTGCTTCTGTTGTGGCTCTTGATTGCCTTACATTACCTTACACATTTTTTCCATAGTTTTCTTTATTTTTAAGGTTCTACCAAACAATTTTCACACTTCTACTTATTTTGTTGGCAATTGTGCGTAGGGGAAGCTTGTTTTTCGTGCCTACTTCTATTTTGGATTTTTCTGCATGGTTTAATGGTTTTCCGCGGCCCATCTTTTCTTTGATCAAACAATTATTATTTTTAATCTACACATCTATTATTATAACAATATTTTTTCTTCTTACCGTAATCTATAGAGACAAAACGCACACTGGTTCTATTCAAGTGTTGCAAAAGAAAAAAAACAGTGTATTTAATGAAGTAAATTAGAAAAGTGGTATAAAATAACCTTATGATATTTTCCTGAACTATTCTGTCCCAGCAGTTTTATTCGCAATAGATCCCTCTTATAGGAACTAAAACCAAAAGGTGAATTTATACATTTACCAAAGCACTACACGCTCTGATAGTAAAAAAAAAAGTTTGTTTCTATTCAAGTGGAGCGGACTGTAAATTATATATTTTCATTAAGTACTTTCAGAAAACGCTTTCTCTCTGTAGAAGAGTTGCTGTATTATATCCAGAAATAAAACTCGGAAACAAATTTAGTTGTGAACAGTTTGAATTGTTTTAATGAAGTGAAGAAAAAATATATTTTAATAATATTGATATGTAGCTATTTGATAAGAATACTTAAATTGATTATACGTAGAGTGTTATCAGTACCTACAGTATTTCAACATCCCCACTTAATCAATGCATATTATTAAAAATTAAGTTTAAAGTTAAAAAACAAAATAAAATTTTCCACCATTGCAAAAATTAACCAAAAACAAAATAACGTACATTTTAAAAATAACTAGTAACAGCAAAACAAGAACTGAAAAAAGTTGTTCAAGTTTTTAATTCAAACCCATATTTCTTGTGAAAAAAGCATGTTTTTCTTTATTGACTGGCTTGGTTAAATTATCTGCAATCATCTGATTGGTATTAATTTAGTTAACTTGAATGTCGCCACTATCCAACCTTTCACGAACAAAATGATGACGTATGTCAATATGTTTAGTTCGTGGACTATACATTTGATTTTTAGCCATATTGATGGCACTTTGGTTGTCGCTATAAATGTCTATTGAGTCTTCATAGTTACCCATAAACTCTGTTAATAGCTGTCGTCTCCAAATTGCTTCCTGAGTAGCGGCTGAAAGAGCCATATATTCAGCTTCAGCATTAGAAAGTGCGACCGTTGGGTGTTTCTTGCTTGCCCATGAAATTGCACTGATTTCATATTTAAAAATATAGCCAGTGCACGATTTTCTGTCATCCGGGTCCGATGCCCAATCAGCATCGCAATAACCATGCAACTTCGAATTTTCTTCATCAAGTGATTTGAAGGTGAGCTTATAGTCTTTAGTTTTCTGCAAGTACCGAAAAATTCTTTTTACTGCTTTCCAATGTGGTCTCCCCGGTTCATGATTAAATCTGCTTAGATTTCCAATCGCAAATGTTAAGTCTGGCCTTGTACATTGCGACAAGTATAAAATACTCCCAACTGCTTCTTGGTAAGGAACATTTCGCATATCATCTTTTTCTTCTTTAGTCTTCGCTGACATGTCCTTTGTCAATTTGGAATTTGAATCAATTGGTGAATCTATTGGATGACAATCAGACATACCAAATCGTTCAAGAATTTGCTCAGTATATTTGTTCTGATCGTTCCAGTCTTACGATCCCTCCTGATTCTCATTTCAATACAACTTCCAGCTTGACCAAGATCCTTCATGCTAAAGTTCCTTTTAAGATTAGCTTTTAATTGGTTTTTCCATGCATTGTTATTTGAAAAAATCAGGAAATCGTCTACGTATACAGCAACAAAGACCATACTCTTTTTCTCTTTCTGAAAATATATGCACGCGTCTGTTTTGCAACGCTTGTATCCTGACTTGAGCATAACATCGTTCAATTTCGCATTCCATTGACGACTAGCTTGCTTCAATCCATATAATGCCTTTTTTAGCAAGCAGACTCGCCCACTGCCATCATCAAAACTTTCTGGTTGTTTCATGTAGACATATTCTTTAACATCACCCTGTAAGAAAGCTGTAATCGCATCCATTTGATCGGTCTCAAGATTATATTTTGAAGCAAGGGCAATGAGAAACCGTATTGATGAATATCTAACCACTGGAGAAAAAGTCTCTTCATAATCGATTCCAGGTCGTTGACTGCACCCTTTGGCCACCAGCCTTGCCTTGTAACGGACAACTGCCCCATTTGATTTGGTTTTGACTTTAAAAACCCATTTTGAATTTATGGGTTTTCTCTCACTTGGCAAATCCACCAACTCCCAAGTACGATTTTCCAGTAACGATTGATATTCTTCGTTCATTGCACTCTTCCATTCTTCACAATTTGAACTTCTCATAGCTTCTTCAACCGTAAAAGGTTCTTCAATATTGCCGCATGCCAAATATGATATACATCCAGGAAATTGTCTCTTTTTAGGTTCTCTAGATGACCTTCGTAATGTTGATGGTTCCTCTTCCTTATCACCGTTTGATTGCAAGTCATCTATTGTAACATCAGTTACCTGAACGCTATCAGATTCAACTTCAGATGAACTCATAAAATCAACTTGCATCACCTGAGCATTTGCATCAGTAGTTATGGTAGAATTTTCTTCATCAGAGTCAGAACCATCGTATAAAGCAAATCTTTTATTAGTTGAATCTGGTAATTTACTTTTTTCCAAAAAGACGACATCTCGGGTGTTTATTGCGCGATTAGTTGAAGGATCATACACACGATATCCTTTGGTTCCTTCGCAATATCCAATGAAGATCAGCTCCTCTGATTTTGCATCAAATTTTTTTTCGTTTTACATCAGGGACATGTACCATTGCATGCGATCCAAAGATTCGTAAATGACTTAAATTCGGCTTCAGTCCAGTCCAAATTTCAAAAGGAGTTTTGGCATTCAACACACGAGAAAAACAGTGATTTTTTAAATAAGCCGCCGTTGAAATCGCTTCTGCCCAAAATTTCTTCGGAAGATCAGCATCCTGTAACATGCACCTTACACGTTCGGTCAATGTTCGAATTGTTCTCTCAGCAAGCCCATTTTGCTGTGGTGTATAAGGCGTTGACGTCTGCCGTTCTGTTGATTGCAGAATTCAGTTCCGTTATCTGATCTGAATTTCTTGATGCGTTTTCCGGTTTGTGTCTCAACTAATGATTTGAACTCGCAAAATTTGGTAAAAGTTTCGTTCTTCGATTTTAGAAAATACGTAAAGGTTTTCCTGCTGAAATCGTCAACCAGAACGAATGCATAGCGAGCTCCACCAATTAAAACGTTCTCCATCGGTCCTGCCAAGTCAGCGTGTATAACTTCTAAAAGTTCCAGTGCTCTTGAGGCATTTTTCTTGAACGGTAGTCTTGACTGTTTTCCTTTTAAACAAGTCACACAAACATGTTCCCCACTGTCTTCAGGAAATGAAATACCTTCAACAACGCCATTCTTCATCTTCTTCAAGTCCTGATAATTTAAATGGCCTAACCGCCGATGCCAAACCTCAGAGCTTCCATTTGAACCAACTGCAATGTAACCGCATTGTTTCAAATCATTGAGTCTGTATAAGCCATCGATCATCGAAGCTGTTGCCAATATTTTGTTCTGTTGGTCACGGATTTCACATCGATCCGTAAAGAATTCTACAGCATGCCCACGTTTTGTTATTTGACTTACAGATAAAAGATTTGCTGTTAAATCCGGAATGCACAAAACGTTCTCTACTTCGATCGTATTCAATTGCCCATTAACCTCAGCTAGTAACTTAACTGAACCACAAGACTCGACTTTCATTTTGGTATTATTGGCAGCAGTTATATCAGATACTGATGGTTTCTTTCTGTTTAAAACCCAGCTTTGGTTCATGGTAAGATGTTGCGTAGCTCCGGAATCGATATACCAATCACCTCGACTGAAATTTCCGGTCAAAAATGCAGCACTGAAAGACGCACCAGATTTACTTTTGTCATCAACCTTTTTGGACTTCTTCATCGGACAATCAGGAGATTTATGGCCAATTTTGTTACAACTGTAACAACGAATTCCTTTTTTCTTGTGTATGCCACTTTTATTTCCGCTGTTTCCACTAAAAAAAGCACCTTCGCCACTCACTGTGAGAACCTCTTGTAACAATTTAGTTTTGATGGTATCGCTTGTTAGCTTTGTTTCAGTGTTGTCCATGCCATTACCATTGGTGTAAACTGATCGGATAAACCACACATCAAAAAAATTGCCAACCATTCATCGTCGACTTTGAATCCAATTGCATTCAATCGGTGAGCCGCCGTAATGATTGAAGAAACATAAGTATCCATTGAGTTGCAGTTTTCTAGTTTGGTACCCGTTAATTGTCTAACTAATGTGATTCGGCGTGCACGACCTTTGTCTTCGAATGTAGTTTTCAACTTTGCCCATACTTCCTTAGCTGTTGAGGTGTCCTGGACATGGACATAATTACTTGGATCAATGCTCAAAATAATCGCCGCTCTTGCCTTCGTTTTTTTAATTGCATCATTTTCTGTTCCAAGAACGGCGTCCCAGTTGCCGTTGTACTCGAAGTAGGTTTGCATCGCAAATTTCCATGTTGCATAGTTTTTACGACCCTTCAGGCGTTCAATCGATGATAAAAAATTTGAAATCTTTTCGCTTCCCATTGCACGTAATCTCAATTAAAAAAGGCACCAAAAACAGAAATTTTATATTTTTTTTCAAAAACAATTCAAAAACTAATATTCTCGTATTTTTCTGGGCCCATAACCTGTAGAAGAGTTGCTGTATTATATCCAGAAATAAAACTCGGAAACAAATTTAGTTGTGAACAGTTTGAATTGTTTTAATGAAGTGAAGAAAAAATATATTTTAATAATATTGATATGTAGCTATTTGATAAGAATACTTAAATTGATTATACGTAGAGTGTTATCAGTACCTACAGTATTTCAACACTCTCTTAGGCAGGGGCGTATTCAGCTTTAGTTCTTGGGGGGGGGGTCATGGAAAAAAAAATAACACAAACTAATATTTGTTAAAAGTCAAGTGCCTTATATTTTTTTTTTTTTCATATTTTACTGTGCGTAGCTATATAAAATAAAAGCGAAAAAATCATAATTAACTATACCAAAGGGTTTTCCAATAGGGACGGGTTGATTTTGACAGCTCGTGGCGGCCATATTGTTTCTTTTACTTTCGGTCAAAATATCGTCTTTTAATCATTCACTACAGACAAATCATCATGGTGAGTTACAGCGTCGAGCAACACGTGCAAATGATGTTTTAGAGCAGTTAGAAGTTTATCCCAATTTTGGTCGAAAAATCATCTTTAGCGATGAGGCCCATCTTTGGATGAATGGGTACGTGAGTAAGCAAAATTGGCAGACTTGGGACGACACTAATCCACGCGAGATTTACGAGGTGCCAATGCATCCAAATAAAGTTACTTTTTTGTGTGGATTTTGGGCTGGATGCCTGGAGGCGTCATCGGTCCGTATTTCTTCGAAAATGATGCTGGCCAGGCCATCACCGTCAACAGCGATCGCTAAAGGTCGATGATAACCAACTTCTTGTGGCCTAAATTGGATGATGAGGACACTGAAGATATATGGTTTCAACAGGATGACGCTACGTGCCACACAGCTTAAAACACAATCGATATTCTGCACGAGCGGTTTCATGGTGTGGTTATCTCGCGCCGAGGCAACGTGAATTGGCCAACAAGATCGTGTGATTTGACCCCTTTGGACTTTTTCTTGTGGGGCTTTTTAAAGTCGCAGTCTATGCGAATAAATTGCAAACCACCTCGACCCTCAAAGACAACATAATCGATGCCATCGGTCAAATTCAGCCTGATTTATGCGCCAAAGTCATCGAAAACTACATTTTCACTACGCCAATTTAGGCAATTTCGTTGAAAATATATATTTCGAACTGCCAAAGCCTATTCAAAATGAAATGAGCTACCTACCTATACAAAAAAATTAACAAATTTAAGACGAAAACACTTTTTTGGTATTTGCAAAATTACCTCATTTTCGGTTCCAAAGAAAATTAAAATAAACAACTGAGTTGAAAGAACCTTCATTAGCTGGACCAGTGAACACGCTATTCGGTTTTATTCCTGACTGTTACATTTTTTATTTCGGAGGGCCTCAGCAACAGCATACAGCAATCTCCAGTTGCCTGACCAAAGACAATCAGTTAAGCTAGCTGTGAAAATACTGAGGAAAAAAATTTTTTGGATTCGCTTGATCATTTGTTTTGAATTTTATTCAGAATTTATTTTAATCCTATCAAAGTTTTTATTTCAGTGAATTGAAGTTGCAGGAAAAATTAGTAAAATATCAAAGGTACTGTGCACTGTTTTCTGTTTCTTAATTTTAGTAAATAGATATAACTATTCACTACTGAAAATGAAAACAATAGCTCTGATTTTCAAAAATGACCACTTGTGTAAATTGCTCTTTTTACAATAGTCGAAAAACTAAAATACATTACTTACTTACTTTACTTTTGATGGCGCTCACAGCCCAGTATGGGCTTCGGCCTCAACTAACAAGCCCCTCCAGCCAGCTCTGTCCCTAGCTAGCCGCTTCCAGTTGCGCACACCGAGTGCTTTGATGTCGTCATTCACTTGATTGCACCACCTGTTACGGGTTCTTCCTCTGCTGCGTACCCCATCGGGGTTGGATTCGAAGACTCGTCGGGCAGGTGCGTTGCTGGCCATACGCTCCACGTGCCCCAGCCATCTCAGCCGCTGTATTTTCAGCTTTTTGACCAGGTCAACGTCGCTGTATAGCCCGTATAGCTCGTCGTTGAATCTTCTCCTCCATACTCCTTCGATACACACCGGACCGAAAATCACACGAAGAATCTTCCTCTCAAAGCACCCTAGCAGATTTTTATCCGAATCTTTCAGTGTCAATGCTTCTGACCCATAAAGCAGGACCGGGATGATTAGGGTTTTGTATAAAGTCTCCTTGGTTCTCTGAGAGAGGGCCTTACTACTTGAATGCCTTCTTAGACCGAAGAAACAGCGGTTGGCAAGAGTAATTCTTCGCTTGATCTCTGCACTGATGTCATTCTGCGATGTAATAGTGGAGCCCAGGTAGACAAAGTCCTTGACAACTTCGAAGTTATATCTGTCCATCGTGATATTTTGCCCGAGTCGACGATGTTAAAATTCCTCTCTCGATGACAGCATATACTTCGCCTTGTTCTCATTAACCGCCAATCCCATTCTAGTCGCCTCCGATTCAATGCTCGCAAATGCCCCTGCCACAGCTCGCTTCGTTCTGCCGACAATGTCTATGTCATTCGCATATGCAAGCATTTGAACGGACTTTTGATAGATTGTACCGCTGTTGTTGACATGTGCGTTGCGTACAATGGCTTCAAGAACGATGTTGAATATGTTGCATGATAACGCGTCGCCTTGCCTCAGTCCTTTCTCAACATCAAAGGAATCGGTGGTGTTCTTACCAATTTTGACGGAGCAGCGAGATTTCTCCATCGTCATCCTGCAAAGGCGGACGAGTTTGGCAGGGATGCCGAGACTCGACATGGTTTTGTATAATTCGTTCCTTTTCACGCTATCATACGCGACTTTTAAATCGATAAAAAGGTGGTGTGTATCGATCTGGAATTCCCGGGATTTTTCTAAAATCTGTCGGAGTGTGAACATTTGATCGACGGTTGACTTGCTTGGCCTAAAACCGCACTGATAGGGGCCGATCAGATCGTTGACAAAAGGTTTAAAGCGGTCACACAGGATGGCCGACAAGATTTTATAAGCGATGTTTAGGAGACTAATTCCTCTGTAGTTGGTACATTTCAGAACATCTCCCTTTTTATGGACGGGGCACACTATACCGAGGTTCCATTCATCGGGCATACTTTCGTCCGACCAAATTTTGCAGATGAGCTGGTGTATGCTCCTAGCCAATTTATCTCCCGCTGATGAAAATACATTACATTTTCGTATTATAATTGAATACAAAGATTCTTTTTTGTTGCGTTTCAAGAATAGTGTGAACAAAATTCACGAGTGATTTCGATATGCCTCTGATTTGGAAAAAATGTATGTCACTAAGACTGCCACCGATGGAAAAGTGAAAGGCACCTTCCAAAATAAATATGTACATGTACCAGTAAGCCTTTCTGATAAAAAAATGGGCAAAATTGTTAAATTCTACGAGCCTAGTCGCTTTTCGTCAATAATTCCATCCGACTGGTCAAACGGTTCACCGCAAGGAGTTCCAAAAAATCTCCTTTACCATAGCTATTGGCTTTTGCATTATGGGATTCATAGGTTACTTTGTAAAAGTAATCCACATCCAAATCAATAACAATATTGTTCGATCGTAAATATTGAATAAGTGCAAACAAAATTCTTTCGTAATAGGTTTTCATCATAGTTTTATATATTTATGTCTTTTATCGTTAACATTAATATTTTTTGGTTAGAATAACTATAAATCGAAAGTTATCACTTTTTTGCTTTTAAAAATAATTTGTCATACAGAAATCAAACAAAACAATTTCTGTATGTGTTCTATAATGTGTTTAAAGATTTTATTTTCAGAAAAAAAATGTTCTTTTTTTGAAAATCCTATTAGTTTTTACTTTACTGAGTGAAAATTTGGTAACAACTCCGCACTTTGATTTCTGTTTGGTTTAACAGGTTTTGGTTGTCATCTCAAAACGGAAACTAGCCTATGCATATATTTTAAGATTTGAATGTATTATCATATGAGAAGTTTGTTGTTGTGTTAAATTTTTTTATTGAATTGAAGTTACCAACATTCAAATTCTCTATTGAATTCTAAATTAACAATCAAAAATCCTACTAGCTTTCTAAGTAACCAACTTTCAATTTTTTTTTCTATGTGGTTACTAAATAATTATTTCAGATCAACAAAATAATCTTGAGTTCTCGGGGGGGGGGGGGGACATGACCCCGTGACCCCCTCCCCCAGTATATGCCGTTGCCTCCGACTATCGAACCAAAGATGCCCTCCTTTCCGAATCTTGCGTTGAAGTCACCAAGAATGATCTTCACGTCGTACTTCGGGCACATATCATACGTTGTCTCCAGGAGATCGTAGAATGCTTCTTTGGTTGAGCCTCTCCTTTTATGGGGGGCGTGAACACAGATCAGCGAAATGTTCTTAAATTTGCCTTTGATGCGGATTGTAGTTTTCGTAGAGTATGATACATCTATGGATCGGTGGCACCTCCTTACTTACTTACTTATGCTGGCGCCACTGTCGCGTAACGCACGCGTAATGGATGCGTAACGCATGCGCAACGGATTTGTAACGGATGCGTAACGCATGCGTAACGGATGCGTAACGCACGCGTAACGGATGCGTAACGGGTGCGTAATGCATACGTTACGGATGCGTAACGCACGCGCAATGGATGCGTAACGCACGCGTAACGCATGCGTAACGGATGCGTAACGGATGCGTAACGCATGCGTTCTTGAGATCCTGAACGGTCTTGAGATCCTCAATGGCCTGAGATCCTAAACGGTCTTTAGATTCTGAACGGACTTAAGATCTTGAACGGTCGTGAGGTCTTTGAACGGTCCTGAGATCCTGAAAGGTCTTGAGACCCTGAACGGTCTTGAGGTCTTGAACGGTCCTGAGGTCTTTGAACGGTCCTGAGATCGCATGCGTTCAAAGACCTCACGACCGTTCAAGACCTCAGGACCGTTCAATATCTCAAGACCGTTCAAGATCTCAAGACCGTTAAGGATCTCAAGACCGCTCAGGATCTCAGGACCGTTCAAAGACCGCAGGACCATTCAAGATCTAAAGACCGTTCAGGATCTCAAGACCGTTCAAAGACTTCAGGACCGTTCAAGATCTCATGCG
Source organism: Melangyna quadrimaculata (assembly GCA_949320155.1). Lineage (NCBI taxonomy): Eukaryota > Metazoa > Arthropoda > Insecta > Diptera > Syrphidae > Melangyna > Melangyna quadrimaculata. The sequence goes on along the minus strand of OX439484.1, from coordinate 83,185,611 downwards.
AAAGGTCTAGAGATCCTGAACGGTCTTGAGGTCTTGAACGGTCCTCAGATACTGCACGGTCTTGAGATCCTTAACGGTCTTGAAATCTTGAACGCTCTTGAGGTCTTGAATAGTCCTGACGGATGCGTAACACATGCGTAACGGATGCGTAATGCACGCGTAAGGCATGCGTAACGGATGCTTAACGGATGCGTAACGCATGCGTAACGGATGCGGAACGCATGCGTAACGGATGCGTAACGCATGCGTAACGGATGCGTAACGCATGCGTAACGGATGCGTAATGCACGCGTAACGGATGCGTAACGCATGCGTAACGGATGCGTTACGCACGCGTAACGGTTGCGTAACGCACGCGTAGCGGATGCGTAACGCATGCGTAACGGATGCGTAACGCATGCGTAACGGATGCGTAACGGATGCGTAACGCATGCGTAACGGATGCGTAAGGCATGCGTAACGGATGCGTAATGCACGCGTAACGGATGCGTAACGCATGCGTAACGCATGCGTAACGGATGCGTTACGCACGCGTAACGGTTGCGTAACGCACGCGTAACGGTTGCGTAACGCACGCGTAACGGATGCGTAACGCATTCGTAACGAATGCGTAACGCATGCGTAACGGATGCGTAACGGATGCGTAACGCATGCGTAACGCATGCGTAACGGATGCGTAACGCATGCGTAACGGATGCGTAACGGATGCGTAACGCATGCGTAACGCATGCGTAACGGTTGCGTAACGCATGCGTAACGGATGCGTAACGCATGCATAACGGATGCGTAACGCATGCGTAATGGATGCGTAACGCATGCGTAATGGATGCAAAACGCATGCGTAACGGATGCGTAACGCATGCGTAACGGATGCGTTACGCATGCGTAACGGATGCCTAACGCATGCATAACGGATGCGTAACGGATGCGTTATGCACGCGTAACGCATGCGCAACGGATGCGTCAAGCTTGCGTAACGCATGCGTAACGGATGCGTAACGCATGCGTAACGCATGCGTAACGGATGCGTAACGGATGCGTAACGCATGCGTAACGGATGCGTAAGGCATGCGTAACGGATGCGTAATGCACGCGTAACGGATGCGTAACGCCTGCGTAACGGATGCGTAACGCATGCGTGACGGATGCGTAACGCATGCGTGACGGATGCGTAACGGATGCGTAACGGTTGCGTAACGCATGCGTAATGGATGCGCACCCGTAACGGACGCGTAACGCAGGCGTAACGGATGCGTAACGCATGCGTAACGGATGCGTAACGCACGCGTAACGCGTGCGTAACGGATGCGTAACGCATGCGTAACGCGTGCGTTACGCATGCGTAACGGGAGCGTAATGCATACGTAACGGATGCGTAACGCACGCGCAATGGATGCGTAACGCACGCGTAACGCATGCGTAACCGATGCGTAACGGATGCGTAACGCGTGCGTTCTTGAGATCCTGAACGGTCTTGAGATCCTCAATGGCCTGAGATCCTAAACGGTTTTTAGATCCTGAACGGACTTAAGATCTTGAACGGTCCTGAGGTCTTTGAACGGTCCTGATATCCTGAATGGTCTTGAGATCTTGAACGGTCCTGAGGTCTTGAACGGTCGTGAGGTCTTTGAACGGTCTTTAGATCCTGAACGGTCTTGAGATCCTTAACGGTCTTGAAATCTTGAACGGTCTTGAGGTCTTGAACGGTCCTGAAAGCGCATGCGATCAAAGACCTCACGACCGTTCAAGACCTCAGGACCGTTCAAGATCTCAAGACCGTTCAAGATCTCAAGACCGTTAAGGATCTCAAGACCGTTCAGGACCTCAGGACCGTTCAAAGACCGCAGGACAATTCAAGATCTAAAGACCGTTCAGGATCTCAAGACCGTTCAAAGACTTCAGGACCGTTCAAGATCTCATGCGAAATGTCTTGAGATCCTGAACGGTCTTGAGGTTTTGAACGGTCCTCAGATACTGCACGGTCTTGAGATCCTTAACGGTCTTGAAATCTGGAACGCTCTTGAGGTCTTGAATGGTCCTGACGGATGCGTAACACATGCGTAACGGATGCGTAACGCATGCGTAACGGATGCGTAACGCATGCGTAACGGATGCGTAACGCACGCGTAACGGATGCGTAACGCATGCGTAACTGATGCGTAACGCATGCGTAACGGATGCGTAACGGATGCGTAACGCATGCGTAACGGATGCGTAACGCATGCGTAACGGATGCGTAACGCATGCGTAACGGATGCGTAATGCACGCGTAACGCATGCGCAACGGATGCGTTACGCATGCGTAACGGTTGCGTTACGCATGCGTAACGGTTGCGTAACGCATGCGTAACGGATGCGTAACGCATGCGTAATGGATGCGTAACGCATGCGTAACGGATGCGTAATGTATGCGTAACGCATGCGTAACGGATGCGTAACGCATGCATAACGGATGCGTTACGGATGCGTAATACACGCGTAACGGATGCGTAACGGACGCGTAACGCATGCGTAACGGATGCGTAACGCACGCGTAACGGATGCGTAACGCATGCGTTACGGATGCATTACGCATGCGTAATGGATGCGCAACGGATGCGTAACGCGTGCTTTACGCGACAGTGGCGCCAGCATAAGTAAATAAGTAAGGAGGTGCCACCTATCCATAGATGTATCATACTCGCATGCGTAACGGATGCGTAGCGGATGCGTAACCGATGCGTAACCGATGCAAAACGCATGCGTAACCAGGATCTTAGGACCGTTAACGCATGCGCTACGCACGCATTACGCTTGCGTTACGCTCGCGTTACGCTCGCATTACGCATGCGTTACGCATGCGTTACGCGTGCTTTACGCGACAGTGGCGCCAGCATAAGTAAGTAAGTAAAGAGGTGCCACCTATCCAAAGATGTATCATACTCTACGAAAACTACAATCCGCAGCAAAGGCAAATTTAAGAACATTTCGCTGATCTGTGTTCACGCCCCCCATAAAAGGAGAGAGGACTCAACCAAAGAAGCATTCTACGATCTCCTGGAGACAACGTATGATATGTGCCCGAAGTACGACGTGAAGATCATTCTTAGTGACTTCAACGCAAGATTCGGAAAGGAGGGCAGCTTTGGTTCGAGTGTCGGAGGACACAGCCTACACGACGAAACTTCCGTCAACGGACACAGGCTGGCAGACTTTGCTGTGGGGCGAAATGTCATCATCTCAAGCACCTACTTCCCACACCTCAATATACACAAGGGGACGTGGCGGTTGCGTGATCAACTAACCGTCAACCAAATCGACCACGTTGCGATAGACGCGAGACATGCTTCCAGTATCTTGGACGTCCGAACGTTCCGAGGGGCCAACATTGACTCGGATCACTACCTGGTGGTAGCTGGACTACGTATGCGGATATCCATGACGCGACAACACAGAGCAGATGCTGTGAAAAGATTCGATGTCGAGAAGCTTAAATCGCAAGAGACCGCCAGAGCTTTTGCATACCACGTAACTCTTAATCTCTCAGGAGGTCCGCCACCAGCATCAAGTGCAGAGGACCAGTGGGAACACTGTCAACAAGCCATCAGAAGTGCCGCCTCTGATGTGCTGGGTTTCACTAGGCGAATACAACGAAACCCCTGGTTCGATGAAGAGTGCCGGCTAGCGCAAGCAGCTAAGGACGAGGCCTACCAGGCAATGCTGCAGACTCGAACAAGAGCTGCTGAGAGAGTGGCCCGGGAGCTCTACGGGCTGAAACGAAAAGAGGAACGCCGACTTCTCAGGAGGAAAAAGAGAGAGCACGAGAAGCGGGCGGTAGAGTCTATTGAGGGTTGTAGCGGTAGGGGAGATGTTCGAAAATTTTATCAGAGGGTGAAGCGATCCACCCAAGGATTCAAGGCTAGAACGGAAGCCTGCCGAGATGAGAGACTGCTTAATGGCGAAGACAGCCAAGATGCCCCTAATAGGCAGAACGCTCCATTCAACTTGGATGATGATGGCCAAGAGTTCCGTCCACCCGACCTAACCGAAGTGTGGCTGGCGATATCCAAACTTAAGTCGTACAAGGCTGCGGAGGTGCGGAGGGCTTACAAGCCGAACTATTTAAATCAGCGGGAGATGAATTGGCTAGGAGCATACACCAGCTCATCTGCAAAATTTGGTCGGACGAAAGTATGCCCGATGAATGGAACCTCGGTATAGTGTGCCCCATCCATAAAAAGGGAGATGTTCTGAAATGTACCAACTACAGAGGAATTAGTCTCCTAAACGTCGCTTATAAAATCTTGTCGGCCATCCTGCGTGACCGCTTAAAACCTTTTGTCAACGATCTGATCGGCCCCTATCAGTGCGGTTTTAGGCCAAGCAAGTCAACCGTCGATCAAATGTTCACACTCCGACAGATTTTAGAAAAATCCCGGGAATTCCAGATCGATACACACCACCTTTTTATCGATTTAAAAGTCGCGTATGATAGCGTGAAAAGGGACGAATTATACAAAACTATGTCGAGTCTCGGCATCCCTGCCAAACTCGTCCGCCTTTGCAGGATGACGATGGAGAAATCTCGCTGCTCCGTCAAAATTGGTAAGAAGACCACCGATTCCTTTGATGTTGAGAAAGGATTGAGGCAAGGCGACGCGTTATCATGCAACCTATTCAACATCGTTCTTGAAGCCATTGTACGCAACGCACATGTCAACACCAGCGGTACAATCTATCAAAAGTCCGTTCAAATGCTTGCATATGCGAATGACATAGACATTGTCGGCAGAACGAAGCGAGCTGTGGCAGGGGCATTTGCGAGCATTGAATCGGAGGCGACTAGAATGGGATTGGCGGTTAATGAGGACAAGGCGAAGTATATGCTGTCATCGAGAGAGGAATCTTAACATCGTCGACTCGGGCAAAATATCACGATGGACAGATATAACTTCGAAGTTGTCAAGGACTTTGTCTACCTGGGCTCCACTATTACATCGCAGAATGACATCAGTGCAGAGATCAAGCGAAGAATTACTCTTGCCAACCGCTGTTTCTTCGGTCTAAGAAGGCATTCAAGTAGTAAGGCCTTCTCTCAGAGAACCAAGGAGACTTTATACAAAACCCTAATCATCCCGGTCCTGCTTTATGGGTCAGAATCATGGACACTGAAAGATTCGGATAAAAATCTGCTAGGGTGCTTTGAAAGGAAGATTCTTCGTGTGATTTTCGGTCCGGTGTGTATCGAAGGAGTATGGAGGAGAAGATTCAACGACGAGCTATACGGGCTATACAGCGACGTTGACCTGGTCAAAAAGCTGAAGATACAGCGGCTGAGATGGCTGGGGCACGTGGAGCGTACGGACAGCAACGCACCTGCCCGACGAGTCTTCGAATCCAACCCCGATGGTGTACGCAGCAGAGGAAGAACCCGTAAAAGGTGGTGCAATCAAGTGAATGACGACATCAAAGCACTCGGTGTGCGCAACTGGAAGCGGCTAGCTTGGGACAGAGCTGGCTGGAGGGGCTTGTTAGTTGAGGCCGAAGCCCATCCTAGGCTGTGAGCGCCATCAAAAGTAAAAGTTAGTAAGTTTGCACACACATCCAGAATCGAGTTATTAACGTGTGAAGTTTTGGAAAATTTATCACTTCACAGCTTCACTGATCGCGAATTGACCCCCAGAGCGAAACCTGCTTGGAAAGTGCTTAGCAATTTATTCTCTTCTACCCACCTCATAAGCCTGCAATAAGGTATTTGGGTAAATATTTTTCTCAAACAAGGAAGAATCGAAATGCTGGTGAGCTTGGATCTCCTTTTTTAAAAATTGGACAGATTGGTGACATCAAAAATAACTGAGGTATTTCTTCTTTTTCGAGAAGCTTATTCAAAAAGAGAAGAAGATGATTTACGAAAGACGCAAAAGCTTTAGCTTGTAGTAGTTCGCTATATGCAAATCCACGTGACATTTTTATTTTAGGCTTGCAGCTGAATGCTATATACAAACTATTTATTTAAGCGCTTTATTTTACCAATGTTGACAGGTCTTTAAATGCCTTATGAAAGTTAAACCTCATTGACTGCTTTATAACTTATTCTAAAATGCCTTAAGGAAATTGTTTTGGGTAAAAATACCACCAAAATTGTTTGATTTCCATAACTAAGCCTTTTGCAAGTTATATACAAGCAATAGCTTCCCAAATTATGTAAATGCCGTTTGATATTCCAACCGTACAAATGGCATCTGTTATCCGTGGATTTCATGAATTCGCTACGATGCGTTGGCTTCCCCTTCGGTGGGTTGCTCGTTTCCCAATTCCCATTACTAACCATATAGATAAGTCAATAAACAAGCGAGTTCAGGAAATTTTAAACGAAATAAATTTTGAGACATTAAATAGCGAAGAAAAAACCGAGATTAAAGCAATATGTACAAAATTCCAAGATATTTTTCACGTAGATGTGACAAACTTACGTATAGCCGTATTGGAAAAGCAGACATTAAACTTAAAAACGAATCTTCACCGAAATATACCAAGCCGTATCGATTGCCACATACTCAAAAGGAAGATATAAAGGAGGAGATACAAAAAATGTTGTCAGGTGACATAATAGAACCGTCCATCTCCCCATGGAATTCTCCAATACTTATAGTACCGGAAAAGAAAGACCCAGTTACCGGTCTACAAAAATTCCGAATGGTGATCGACTATCGTCACGTTAACGATCGAATCGAAGATGATAAATTTCCACTACAAAACATAACGGACGTCTATGATATGGTCGGAGGAGCAACAAACTTCTCATGTATAGATTTAAGTCAAGGATACTACCAAATGGAGTTATACGCCAAAAGTAGACCAATAACGGCATTCCAAACAGAGGATGGTCCACTACCAGTTAAAACGTCTACCAATGGGTTTAAAGATCTCAAGAATGATGTCTAAAGCCATGTCAGGACTAACATATTCACGATGTTTTGTCTATCGATCTTATAATTTTTGTTAAAAATTCAATGGACCACAACAAAAACTTGATCCAAGTCTTTGAACGTCTCAGAGAAGTAAAGAAAAATTATCCAACTCCTACTAACGCGGATGAAGTAAGAAGATTCGTAGCATTCGCAAATTATTATCGAAAATTCATTAAAAATTTTGCCACCATTTGCATCCCATTAAATCGGTTATTGAAAATTGAATTCAGTTTTAATAAAGATTGCGAAAAATCATTCAATTTGCTTAAAGAAATCCTTATAAGTCCTACAGTTCTCCAATTTCCAAATTTTAGTGAAGAATTCATTCTATGTACAGACGCCTCAGGTTTCGCTTTAGGAGCTGTTTTAACTAATTCCGATGACAGGCCAATTGCTTACGCAAGCAAAACTCTATATAAGTCAGAGAAAAACTATAGTACCATTGGGAATGAATTACTTGCTATAGTGTGGGCAGTAAAACCATACCATACTTGTTCGGAAGAAAGTTCAAAATGTTGACAAACCACAGACCTCTAGTGTACTTGTTCTCACTAAAAGAACCTAGTAGAAGACTAAATAAATTCAGGCTATTACTAGAAGAATAAAATTTGTACGTAGAATATTCACCAGGTAAAACTAACTGTCCCGCTGACGCGCTTAGTAGAATAATAATATATAAATATATCTGTGTAGTAACAAGAGCCCAGTCGAAAGTAGATAATAAAGATGAAAATACACCTAAAGATAATAAGATACAAACCAATGAACAAATTATAACAGAATTTCTGAAACCACCCGAAAGTGGACTAATAGTTATTGAATTAAAAATCGTTGACAATTTTACGGAAGATTTAGTTAATTTCAAGGATGACATAATTATAGGACCAAACAAAGTTTTGGCGTATATTCCAAAAGGGAATTGTTTACTCCTAAAGAAGTCCAAGGACAGCACTACAACCCAATCGACATTATTTGGCAAAATATTGTGGAGGGATGTGCAAAAACTCTGCGGAACCAAATCAATAAAGAAAATGGGGCGTATTCATAGTCATTTTAGACCTGGGTCTAGGTTAAACATAGGTTTTGTTAAGTTTTCGGACGTTGATTCTATTTTTTTAAGTTTATAATTTCAAAATATTTGAAGCTATTTGTAAAGTATACCAATTAAATTATTTTATAAAAATATAAAACCAACAATTTGTACCTAAAATCGGTCTGTATTCATTGAGCCAAAATTGTCTTAAACTGTAGCTTAGTTAAACCTGGGTATATCTGCGACTATGAATATGCCCCAATATATATTACTAAAAATGAAATAAAGAAACTCTCAGACGGCCGTCGAGACTATAAAATTAATGAATTAAAAAATATATTAGGAGAAATGTTTAAAGAAAGTAATATAAAGGTAGGTATACCTCATAGGTAATGTTATTGAAATTACCGATCCTTGTAAGAAGAAATTAATACTATACGACTTTCACAAACTTCCAACCATTGAACCATAAAATATCAAACCATAAAATATCAAAGGTACTGTGCACTGTTTTCTGTTTCTTAATTTTAGTAAATAGATATAAATATTCACTAATGAAAACGAAAACAATAGCTCTGATTTTCAAAAATGACCACTTGTGTAAATTGCTCTTTTTACAATAGTCGAAAAACTAAAATACATTACTTACTTACTTTACTTTTGATGGCGCTCACAGCCCAGTATGGGCTTCGGGCTCAACTAACAAGCCCCTCCAGCCAGCTCTGTCCCTAGCTAGCCGCTTCCAGTTGCGCACACCGAGTGCTTTGATGTTGTCATTCACTTGATTGCACCACCTGTTACGGGTTCTTCCTCTGCTGCGTACACCATCGGGGTTGGATTCGAAGACTCGTCGGGCAGGTGCGTTGCTGGCCATACGCTCCACGTGCCCCAGCCATCTCAGCCGCTGTATTTTCAGCTTTTTGACCAGGTCAACGTCGCTGTATAGCCCGTATAGCTCGTCGTTGAATCTTCTCCTCCATACTCCTTCGATACACACCGGACCGAAAATCACACGAAGAATCTTCCTCTCAAAGCACCCTAGCAGATTTTTATCCGAATCTTTCAGTGTCAATGCTTCTGACCCATAAAGCAGGACCGGGATGATTAGGGTTTTGTATAAAGTCTCCTTGGTTCTCTGAGAGAGGGCCTTACTACTTGAATGCCTTCTTAGACCGAAGAAACAGCGGTTGGCAAGAGTAATTCTTCGCTTGATCTCTGCACTGATGTCATTCTGCGATGTAATAGTGGAGCCCAGGTAGACAAAGTCCTTGACAACTTCGAAGTTATATCTGTCCATCGTGATATTTTGCCCGAGTCGACGATGTTAAAATTCCTCTCTCGATGACAGCATATACTTCGCCTTGTTCTCATTAACCGCCAATCCCATTCTAGTCGCCTCCGATTCAATGCTCGCAAATGCCCCTGCCACAGCTCGCTTCGTTCTGCCGACAATGTCTATGTCATTCGCATATGCAAGCATTTGAACGGACTTTTGATAGATTGTACCGCTGTTGTTGACATGTGCGTTGCGTACAATGGCTTCAAGAACGATGTTGAATAGGTTGCATGATAACGCGTCGCCTTGCCTCAGTCCTTTCTCAACATCAAAGGAATCGGTGGTGTTCTTACCAATTTTGACGGAGCAGCGAGATTTCTCCATCGTCATCCTGCAAAGGCGGACGAGTTTGGCAGAGATGCCGAGACTCGACATGGTTTTGTATAATTCGTCCCTTTTCACGCTATCATACGCGACTTTTAAATCGATAAAAAGGTGGTGTGTATCGATCTGGAATTCCCGGGATTTTTCTAAAATCTGTCGGAGTGTGAACATTTGATCGACGGTTGACTTGCTTGGCCTAAAACCGCACTGATAGGGGCCGATCAGATCGTTGACAAAAGGTTTAAAGCGGTCACACAGGATGGCCGACAAGATTTTATAAGCGATGTTTAGGAGACTAATTCCTCTGTAGTTGGTACATTTCAGAACATCTCCCTTTTTATGGATGGGGCACACTATACCGAGGTTCCATTCATCGGGCATACTTTCCTCCGACCAAATTTTGCAGATGAGCTGGTGTATGCTCCTAGCCAATTTATCTCCCGCTGATGAAAATACATTACATTTTCGTATTAAAATTGAATACAAAGATTCTTTTTTGTTGCGTTTCAAGAATAGTGTGAACAAAATTCACGAGTGATTTCGATATGCCTCTGATTTGGAAAAAATGTATGTCACTAAGACTGCCACCGATGGAAAAGTGAAAGGCACCTTCCAAAATAAATATGTACATGTACCAGTAAGCCTTTCTGATAAAAAAATGGGCAAAATTGTTAAATTCTACGAGCCTAGTCGCTTTTCGTCAATAATTCCATCCGACTGGTCAAACGGTTCACCGCAAGGAGTTCCAAAAAATCTCCTTTACCATAGCTATTGGCTTTTGCATTATGGGATTCATAGGTTACTTTGTAAAAGTAATCCACATCCAAATCAATAACAATATTGTTCGATCGTAAATATTGAATAAGTGCAAACAAAATTCTTTCGTAATAGGTTTTCATCATAGTTTTATATATTTATGTCTTTTATCGTTAACATTAATATTTTTTGGTTAGAATAACTATAAATCGAAAGTTATCACTTTTTTGCTTTTAAAAATAATTTGTCATACAGAAATCAAACAAAACAATTTCTGTATGTGTTCTATAATGTGTTTAAAGATTTTATTTTCAGAAAAAAAAATGTTCTTTTTTTGAAAATCCTATTAGTTTTTACTTTACTGAGTGAAAATTTGGTAACAACTTCGCACTTTGATTTCTGTTTGGTTTAACGGGTTTTGGCTGTCATCTCAAAATGGAAACTAGCCTATGCATATATTTTAAGATTTGAATGTATTATCATATGAGAAGTTTGTTGTTGTGTTAAATTTCTTATTGAATTGAAGTTACCAACATTCAAATTCTCTATTGAATTCTAAACTAACAATCAAAAATCCTGCTAGCTTTCTAAGTAACCAACTTTCATTTTTTTTTTTATGTGGTTACTTAATAATTATTTCAGATCAACAAAATAATCTTGAGTTCTCGGGGGGGGGGGACATGACCCCGTGACCCCCCCCTGTATACGCCGTTGCTCTTAGGCTAGGCGCATATTGAGCCGCTTCCGAAGCGTATCACGTGACCTAGCGACTGTCGCACGACACGATTATTGAAACGTGTCATGCTGTTCTCCGCATATTGATTCGCATATTAATGCAGTAAGATATTGATAATTTAAATAAACTTAAAAAAAAACAAGTAATTTCTAGAAAAGCAAACGATATTTTATTTTCAAAACCAAAGACAGTTTTATTTTATTTTTTGACGGAAAAAAAACATACACCCGCCAGTCTCGCAAGGAATACTGTGCTTCAATCACTGTGTCACGCGATTTTCGGGAAACGCACTTCAGGTCATGTCGTTTCGCTCTATCAATATGCGTCGCTCTTTTGATTTATATTGTTTACAGAAACTCGTGCTGTGCTGTGTCGCGTCACTCGCGTCGAACGCGCTTCAATATGCGCCTAGCCTCACAGTGTGTCGACCCGAAAAGTGCTTTCAGAAAATTTGCTTTCCTTGAAAGTAAAAAAGTCGCTTACAGAAAACTCTTTCCTTTCATAGCGTGACTGCTCTCTGCAAGCACTTTCAGGATAATTTCAAGATCGAAATTATCGAAACGCTTTCTGAAAGTATTTTATTTCAGTGTGTGACTTCACTTTCAATAAATGTTTGATTATGAAAATGACAATCGATTTGACGGTAGTAGCCCGTAGCGTAATGGTTAGTGCGTTGGACTGTCACGCTGGAGGTCTGGGTTCACTTGCCAGCCTCGTCAACCTTAAAAAGGCTACTGCCTAAAGAGGCTACTGCCTCTTGCGAGGAATTGGCAAATCCTCCAAGAGTATCACTTGTTATGAATAAGTGCTTCTCGTCTAGCCGTTCTGATTTGGCATTCAATTGTAGGTCCCTCCCATTCCTGTCAACACGCGCACACAGGAATAGTTGCGAGTTGTTAGTCACTAGGCCCTGGTTCTTCACGAGCTGTTGCGCCATCCAATTTATTTATTTATTTATTTTATCGATTTGACGTCTCAAAATCTCGTCAAAGCATTTTTTGTATTTATTGTAAAAATTTTTCGTAAAAAAAGTAAAAATGCCTATGAAAAGCAACGTTTTAAGTTTTTGGATTTTGTATACTTTTAAATGTTGCTGATTTCTCATCTTTTTGATGTGAATGTTAATTGTTTTTGATTTTTATCTTTTTAAGGGGTTGGTTTAAAGCTTGAAATTTTTAGTGATGATGGCTTAAGATAACTAATTTAGATTTTTGGTGACAGATTTGAAATTCTAGCCTACTGTTATGCTGAGTTATATGTAATGTTAAATGTGTCCAGTTATAACTAAATAGTGTAGTTGTTTCTGTCACAAAATAAAGTGTAAGCTTTTAAACAAAATTATATGTAATTTATTTAATATTGTGCCATACATTCCTCCCTCACATCGCAAATAGCTGTCTAGAGCAAGGTTTTCAAATCAATTTAAGCATAATAGTTTTGCCTTGGCCTCAGATTTCTTAACGCGTGACATCACAACGGCCGTTGCCGCACTGTTTTAATTCATAACAGAGCTTGTTATAAGCATATATAAAATCAAACTTTTTCACGTCTTAAATTTTCCTAGAATTAAATCAAAACCAATAATTACATGCACTGGTATTCTTTTATCATATATTTAAATTGATACTAATTTTATTTAATACTTTTCCACTTATTTTATAAAAAGTTGATGACATTCCTCAAATTGATTTTTTTTTCAATTTAAAAAACTTTCCCCCCTGCCCGACCTAACTTTGATGAAAATGAAATGTCGTGGGAATAACCACAAAATTGGTTCCCTTTTCAAATAAGAATCATTCCTTCACTTTACGTACGGTGGTATACCCTAGACACTCTGTTGTCGAAAAGCAAATGGAACAAACAAAACAAATGTATTCATAGGGCACTTGGAATGCAAAACATTTATTTACATTAAATTGGACACCTCCTCCGCATGAATATTCGAAGTACAATGTCGTTTAAAATCAATCAAATTGCTGTTGTGCCGGTTGCTCCCCAATTTGCTTTTCGTATTTCTAAGCCATTAATAATTCACTGCTTCCGTCCGACCATCAGGAACTTCAATGTCCAAACAGGGGTTAAGGGCCATGCATTGGACCATTAGAATATCATGGTTTCATCATATGGCATAACAACATGTGGCTGGGTCTCTTTACTTCCCATTCCTCTTTTGACTGTCGGTATACCCCGTCATAGTCGTTGCCGTCGTCGTCGGTCTTTATGCTATGGCACTGGGGTATAGCTAACCTTTTGCCATGATATACATGCCAATTTGTCAACCACTTGTGGTCATTTGTCACATAGATTATGGCTCATACAAATCGAATGTCATCAATTTTCCAATGGCAAGGGGTCATTAAAAAATCACACACCAGTTGTACTAGAGTGTAGACTGTAGATTGTAGAATTGTGGACCAGTGGACCAGTTCATAATTGGAATTCATAAATTTACATTGACATAATCGGCTACATCGATTCCACTCAATGAGAAGAAAAAATTATGGTAATTCTGAAACGATAGCAATGATTAATGTGAAAAGAGTTATTCCTTTGTTTAACAAACCAAATAAATAAAATATTTACATAATGTAGCGGGAGCCTTGACACATTTTAAGTCTATTGGTAAATGCAAATACATATGATACTTTTTGCATCGCATCATTAACCAACTGAAACCTTAGCTTATTATTTTATAGTTAACAAATGGTTAACCGATTTAAAAGTTAGTAGTTGAGTTGAATTATTCTAAAGGTCTATTGGTATTTAAAATTTTAAAATAAAATGTACGCAAGGTAGTTAGTTTTCTTATTTGAATAGAGTTCGTCAACAACACTACATGAAATGAGTATGTTGATTGTTGAGTATGAGAGCATGAGATTTCTTTTAAATCAGTCTAAAGATAAGCACCAAACACCAACATATATTTTTGCGATTCCCTCTATTAAAAAAGCTATACTTATCCAAAGATTTGAGTTTGATCGGTTTTCACATGCGGTGTAACATTTAAGCCACTGATAGGTGTTTTAACTTGTACCAAAAGCTTAGCCATACAGTTTTTTTTTATAGCCCAAGAGAAAAATTTATTTTTCTCGAAGATGGCTCCAACGATTGTGTTAAAAAAAAATTAAACTAATTATAATAGTGAAGTGAAACTTATTGTAAATTTTGTGTTAAAAAAATGGTTACTACCACTAGTAGAATCATTTTTTGGTTTTTGATTTTCTCGGAAACGTTTCAGTTAATATTTTTAATTTTTTTTTATTGTGACGCGTTCTACAAAGTTTTCACATTATTGTGAGCCAAAATTTTGACAAAGAAAACATTTTTTTTTTTAATTTTTTTCTGTTGAAATACATTGAAAACGACTACTTGCAAAAATCTTATCTCGAATCCTAGGGTTGGGTTACCTTCCAAAATAAAAATTTTTGAAGCCGTTAAGCGCTCCATAATGTGCTATGGTGGACAAGTTTGTGCAGGTAAATACCATGAAGATGTTGAAAAATTATTGCGTTTCTTTTTGAAAAAACTTCTGCGGCTACCATCAGCAACAATGTTTTACAAGGACTGGGAAAATGTCGCAGCTAAGTACAACATCCTGCTGGACCTTACAGAAAATAATATTTCAGAGTGGCGTAACATAACACAAAAATTCGTCCTTAATGTGAAACAAGCAATACAAATAGAAAATATTACACAAGCAGAAAGTTCGTCAACACGGTTTTTGTATCGGCAACTCGATCACCAACAGATTAACTATCTGAACCTTGGCCTCAGTACTGCACAAATTTCAATGGTAATCCGAGTGAGAGGAAAACTACTCAAGCTTAATTATATGCTTCATCGTGGAGATATTTCACCTACCTGCTGCCTATGCAACACTAGGGAAAACGAAGACGTGATGCACTTTCTTGGTTCCTGTCTAGGGTGACAAGATCTTTAACTCTCAAAAAGAGGATACCAAGAAAAATTCAAATTTTCGCTTATAAAATTGGGCAAGTTTTATTATTTTTGTTTTAAGTTACCTTACAAAATATTTATTTGAAGAAATTAACTTTTTTGTTAAGATATACAAAAATCGCAATATTTTGAAAAATTTTCAAAATAAGAGTACATACCGTTAATGGGATACCTACATATGGAAATAATACAAAAATAAGCCAAGGTGACAAGAAGTTTAACTATCAAAAAGAGGACACCAAGAAAAATTCAAATTTTCGCTTATAAAATTGGGCAAGTTTTATTATTTTTGTTTTAAGTTACCTTACAAAATATTTATTTGAAGAAATTAACTTTTTTGTTAAGATATACAAAAATCGCAATATTTTGAAAAATTTTCAAAATAAGAGTACATACCGTTAATGGGATACCTACATATGGAAATAATACAAAAATAAGCCAAGGTTTCAAAAAAGACCCTATTTTCGTAATGTGAACTTTTCGGTGATAATATAAAACACAGGTTCTTACAATCACTTTGCTTATTACAGGTATGAAGTTTAATATAAAAAGTTAAGACTGCATTCGAGAAGAAATTTTCGTACTTTACTGTAATCTAAAACGAAAATTCGAGTTTGAAGATAATGACAAACACTCTTTTCGATTTCTCTATCATCGCAATCATATTTTTTGTAAAAAAAAACACATTATGGCAATTACGGATTAAAAAAAATTAACCGACCAGATTTAACCGCAGATTTTTATAATACATGTACATAGATTGCCAAAGAAACGTGGATTTTATGAAATCCAACTTATGTTTATTTCGAAAAGAACCTTTAAATTGAAAAAAAAAACACATACGTTTGAAGAAATATAGAAAAGAGGACAAAATGTATAATTGTCAAAAAAGAAAGAGGACTGATATTTTTGCTCAAAAAGAGGACGTCTGGTCAGCTTATTCCTGTCCCATCTTGAAAGAAATAAGGCGATATCATTATGGAGTCAATCTTATGAATATTGAAGAAGTCAAATGTTTACTGAACGACAGTTAAAATTGGGGGAAACTTGCTTCTTATTGCCGCTCAGCGCTCAATTATAGAACAAGAATAATCAATGAAAATTTTTAAAATACAAAATGTCAAATCCACATTTCTTCTGTTTATATGTATATTTGTAAAAATTACGAGTAACTACTCTTTTTATTTATTATTATACAGGGTGCCCAGTAAATAATGGATAACCTTGCAACCAGTTAAAGCTGGCCTTAAGACCTTTCAGAAAAAAAAATATAAAAAAAATATCTTCCTTGTAGTTTTTAGGTTATGATTAATAAACAAATTACGACATGCCTCAAATACTTGAACATTACCACTACGGTTGATTGATTATTATTGTTTTTTTATTTTTAAAATATTCTTGAATAATTGTACTAATAGATGTTATACAAAATTTAACACTTGCTGTTGCAGTTTTTTTATAATATTATTTAAATTAATTTTGGTGTACAAAAATCAAACCTTTGGGAAAATAAAAAAAACTTGATTTTTGTATAAAAAAAATAAATTAAAAAAAATATAATAAGAAAACTGCAACAGAAAGTGTTAAATTTTCATCATCTATTAGTCTATCTATTAGTACAATTATTAAAGAATATTTTACAAATAATAAAAATAAGTAGCCTCAAGTATTTGAGGCATGTCGTACTTTATTTTGTAATCATAACCTAAAAACTACAAGGAAAATATTTTTTTTATATTTTTTTTCCTGAAAGGTCTTAAGGCCAGCTATAACCGGTTGCAAGGTTATCCATTATTTACAGGACACCCTGTATATTTCTTATTTAAACTTTGATAAAACAAAAAAAAAATGTTAAATTTGTTGTCATTTCTTGACAGAATTTAAATAATTGCAATTGTAAATTTTATAAAAGATTAAATAAAGTACCAAATAATAAAAAAATATTGAAAACGACTAGGTCAATTTTCTTAACACTTTGCATAAATTAGTATTTTATAATCTTTTAAGATATTTGAAAAAAATCATGTTTCTAAATAAAAAACCGTTAAGAAAAATATTATTTTTCTGGAAAACGGCTTCAAGAATTTTAATAAAAAATGATTGTAATATTGAACTAGTACATTTTACCTTCTTATAAGAAAAACTTTTTTTGCACATTTTCGTTTTTTTTCGCAGTTTGATAAACCAATTTATTTTGTTTTGTTTATGCAAATGCTCCTTAAAATTCTTTTAAGACTTTTAAGAATCTTAACTGTCTTTAAGGTAGCCAGGCAGGTGCCAATTTCAACAGTTTTCTCGGACCTTTGGATGGATTTTTACCAAATGCAGGCTACCTATGGTAATGTTGTTCAAGAAAAACAGTTTACAAAAATCCGGTATAAATTATGAAATCAAAACGTTTCGAACTTCTTCAAATGAAAAATTCTAAGTTTGCCGGTAAATTCTAGAATTTCCTCAATTCAGAGTTTAACGGTTTAAGGACAAAATTAAATAAAACTCGGTTGGCCCAATATTCAAATAAAATTCTTGAAGAACAATAATTTATTTGACATCAGTAGATATGTCTAAAAAAATACTACTTTTGTGTTTTTTATATAAATCATTCAAAAAAGGAGTATAAGAATTATTATAAATACTTTTATAAAAATGAAATTGTTTAGAATATAATACAGTTTTCAGGATATGCGGGAAGTTAGCACCGCCATTTTGGATTTTCGTAAAAAAAAAAGGTTGTGCTGCAATGTACCCAACTTTGTGCTACCATGTGCCGTATTTAAAAAAACAATCATACTAACGGTTTCTGTTTTGGAGGGTATTCATTTTTTTGGCGTGAATTTAGCACCACCATTTTTGAACAAAAAAAAGTTGTGCTGTAATGTGCCCAACTTGTGCTGCCATGTGCCGCCATGGGTCGTAAGAAATAAAAAAAAATCGAAAATTTGCAGATTTTGCGAAGGTATTTTTGTTTTGCGATTTTGCAAAAAATAAAACTTGTGCTGCCTTAGTTTAGTGCTGCCATTATCTGAAGAGATATGAAAAAATTCGAATATTCGCAACTTTTACAGGCAAAAATAGATTTTGCAAAGCGTGAAGTTAGCACCGACATTTTTTTTTTTATTGAATATCAAAAAAAAAAAAAAACTAGTGCTGTAATGTGCCCAACTTTTGCTGCCATGTGCGTACAAAAATTTAAAAAAAAATCAACAATTTGCAACTTTTGCGAACGTTCTCCTTTTTGTTTTGTTTGAACACAATGCAGCAAAAGTTTTATTTTATTTTTTGGAAAATCGCAAAAACAAAAAAAGGAAGTTCGCAAAATCTGCAAATTTGCGATTTTTTTTAATTTTTCCGGCACATCGCAGCACAAGTTAGTACGATTTTTATTTTAAAAATACGGCACCTGGCAGCTCAAGTTGGGCACATTGCAGCACAACAATTTTTTACGAAAATCCAAAATGGCGGTGCTAACTTAACGCACATGTTGTAAAGCCATAGCTGCCGAAATAATCAGCTTTGCTTTTAATATTTTTAATATTAGTTTTATGTTTTCTTCGGAAGGATCTTTAATAATGTGTAGCATATAGATTGATGTTTAATAATTGTATTTATAATAGTTTTTCCTGAATTGCAGTTGAAAAGTAAAGGAGGAATTGTGAGTACATCTCTGGCTGTTTAAGGATTAAAATTTATTCCTTGCCGGTCCTGTTGATTGGTGAATACTACGAGAACATCTCAAAAACTGTTAAGGAAGCACTTCGATGTAGAGATTCTCAATTATGGCAAAATGCCAAAGAAGCAGAATATCGTTCATTATTAGAAAATAAAACCTGGACTCTAGTAGATTTGCCTATGGATCGTAAAGCGATAAAATCCAAATGGATTTTTACAACTAAAAATGACAAAAAAAGTAGAATTGAGCGCTACAAAGCCAGACTAATAGCGAAGGGCTGTAGTCAAAAATATGGCCAAGGTTTCACTGAGACTTTCTCTCCAGTCACTAGTTATTCTGAAATAAGGCTTGTAGCTGCCTTGGCTGTTGAGTTCGAACTGCTTTTGTACCAAATGGATATAACTTCCGCATACCTTAACAGTGAGCTAGATCAAGATTTATATATGGAACAACCGGAAAATTTTGTTAGCAAAGCACAACCGAAAAAAGTTTGCAAGCTCGTCTATCAACTATTTCCTTGGGATGGAATTCGAGAGAAAAGGTGACAGAGGTGCGATTAAACTGGGTCAAACAAAGTTAATCACAGAACTTTTGACAGAGATTCGAATGCTAGATTGTAAACCAGTTAACACCTTTGAATCCAGGGGCGAAACTGGGAAGATGTACAAAATGCCCAAACTGTACGAAGATTGATACAAAGACTTATCAATCGCTTATAGGGTCGTTGAACTTTATAAGTCTGACAACACGACCTGATTTATCACACTCTGGGATAAAACTATCACAGTTCAATAGGAACCCACATAAAGAACATTTAACTTCTGTCAAGCATTTGCTTAGATATTTAAATAAAACAATACATTTGAAACTTATTTTCAGAAAGTCATCGACTGAGTTGGCTGGGTACGGCGACGCCGATTGGGGTGGAGACTCAAGTGGCAGACGATCTTTTACCGGCTTCGTTTTTATTCTTCCTGAATGCGCAGTTTCATGGGAATCTGAAACACAACCCACGGTGGCACTCAGCAGCACCGAAGCCGAATACATGGCGCTCTCGTCAGCATCAAAAGAACTTCTCTACTTGCGCTACCTTCTTGACGATATTGGATTTGGAAATGTTGCGTCAAACCCTATTGCATTGTACGGAGACAACTTAAGCGCACAACAGTTAGTCCGAAATCCAGTTTACCATGCGAGAAGTAAACATAAAGATATCAAAGTTCATTTTGTAAGAGAGATATACGAAAAGGGCTTTATAAATTTATAGTACATATCAACAAACAATATGATTGCCGATGTTCTACCTAAAAACTTAAGTAAAGTCAAACATTTGTATTTTGTAAATAAGCTTGGATTTAATATGTAAATTTAATTTGAGGAGGTGTATTGAAAATCTACAAATTAATTAATACTTAATGTAAAAAACAAATAATTAAATAATATGAAGTGATGGTAACACCTAATAATTCTTAAATCTATTACAAATTGTAAACCTAAATTATGTACCAACATAGAAACATGAAATCAAAAAACTAAAAAGTCATTCCTGAATTAAACGCTGAATATTAAACTCGTGGTCTTTTCAATTTTTTATCATCTTCTTACTAGAAAATTCTAACAAAAATTATAAGAAGTTGTTTATTGACCGTTACAATTTTGGTCAACTCTGGCCAAAAACGTGATGATAGCATTCGCATATACTTAAGGTATGATTGAAATATAATTGTACACAAGAAATACTTTTTTTTTTTTGACCACCTGTATGGCAAATAATTCTTTCCTCGACAATTTGGTAAATATTAACCATACTAAGTTTTATTTAATCTGGCTTAAAAAATAGAAGAAGGCATTTTTGAGACACCCTATTGTGAACATATTTATTATATTAAATCATTTTTTCGGCAAAGTGAAGCATGCATATTTTAACAATACGGTGTACCCGAAAGTTTTCTTTCTAAATAAATGGATACTTTTCGAAAAAAAATCGGCTTTTTGTCTGCCAAAAGGTTAAAACTAATTCAACATTAGTTTGTATATAAAAAAGTAAATGATTTATTTTAATGTTATTAATTTGCCTCAAAAAAAAAATAAATCGGGTGGCACAACGGCTCATGAAGAACCAGGGCCTAGTGACTAACAACTCGCAACCATTCCTGTGTGCGCCTTTCGACAGGAATGGAAGGGACCTACAATTTTATGCCGAATCCGAACGGCTAGGCGAGAAGCACTTATTCGTGACAAGTGATACTCTTGGAGGATTTGTCAATTCCTCGCAAGAGGCAGTAGTCCTGAAAAAAACTTTTTAGTTTTTTAGGTGGACGAGGCTGGGAAGCGATCCCAGACCTCCAGCGTGACAGTCGAACGCACTAACCATTACGCTACGGGCTACTACTACTACTACTAATTTGCCTACTACTACTAATTTGCCTCAACTAATTCTTATATGTACATAGCTACAAACTTAAATATTTAACCGGATGAAAATTAAGAACTTTTCATAAAATTTCATACTCGGAAGTGGAAAAGTATGTTCATTACAGCTCATCCTTGAATCGTTTAACTGGTAGATGTGGCTTTAGATCATTCCAAAAGTCTACTCGTTCTTGAAGTAGGCCTTCTTCAAAACTAAAAAGTTGCCAGTTTTTATGATCCTGATTACCGATCCGCACATATTTAACAGGATATTTTTGAATTGCATTCCATTTGGGAAGAATAGATGAAGCTGGAGTCGGTTCACTATGCCATGCAAAATTAACCCACATAGTTTGCAAGGCTTTACGAATTTGGAGATCTTGATTGGTTGGAGACGATGTTACAAATAATTCCTTTCCAATTGGGAATATATACTGAAGTTCTTCAGCGTGGCAAACACCTGTTAGAAAAAGAATATAACAAAACATTTAAAATTAAATTTAGGTATACCTATGTTATATAAACCGAAAGTTCTAATGAATTCTTCTTACCCTTTGTTTGAAAGGTCTACAATTTTGTTCTTGTGCGGAAATCGGTTTTATCAAATTGGTTATCCAACAACGGGGTTAGTCAATTTTTAAATATGATACAAAAATGTCCTTAGTTCAAAAAAATTCCAATAAAGCTGAATTTTGGTGGAGAGCTTTATTTTTACGTCATAAAAAATTTCTTTAAATGTACTCTATACTTGGAGTGGAGAAAAATGTTTTAATCCGTTAAAAATTACTAACGTTAGAAAACTTAAAACTATATACTACATTACAAATATGGATTAAATTACAATGACGTATTAAAAAAGTTTTCTTTTAATTTACTGCACTTAAAGTTATCATTAATTGAAGAAATTAAAAAATAATACTTATTGAAAACTGAAATCAATTGATTTAAGGGACTGTTCACACCATAGTTTGTTCTGCTGAATATAGAATATAGAGGCCGTTGAATACTAGCTTGACTAAAATTCAGGCGACACAGAGCTGATGGAGATGTTATTGATCCGTTGGCTTATTTTATAATACTAGCGGCACCCGCCGAAAGTTGTTTCGGCTTCATTCAAAATGCTGTTAATAGCAAACTGTCCAATCGATTGGATACAAACCTCACAGGAACACATAGACCTATACCGAAGATGTCCTGAATATTTTGACCCAATCGGTTGGGAGGTTTTGAAGTCCATAGCATACCAACAAAATAGGCACTTCGTCTTATAAAAACTCCAATTATTGGTGTCTCTTCATATAACATTGTGTAGGGGAGAGTGGGGCAAGAAGGACCTCGGGGCAAAATGAACCAAACCGATTTTTGGCGTGGTTCTTAGCGCCATCTTCTATTCAATAATGAGAACTTATGAAAAACCTACTTTGCCAACATATTAGTTAGTTTCATTGAAAAACTAAAGTTAGTTGTGGTTTAAATGAAGAAAGTTTGAAAACGGCCCATCTGTTAAACAAACAACCACTTTGCAAAACCGATCCAAGACGACCGATCCAAAACTAAGTGCAGTTTATATTGTTTGTGATCGTTTGTATTCTTTGAAAATACTGTAAATAAAGGTAAATAATTAATATTACAAAAAATTAAAATTTTTCTTTTAAAAAACTCCTTGTGGGGTAAATGGAACCAGTGCGTCAGGGGCAAAACGGACTACCAGTACGTTTTGCCCCACGAACGTCTTGGTTCCAATTTCAAAGCAAAACAACAACTACCTAAGATAAGTCTGTTTTGCTCCATGACCTTCACGAAGTCGAAGAAGATCTACTTAGTTCTTATTTAACCAATTGACGAGTTTTTCTATTGCGAAAATTGTCCGTAATAAGAAATTAGAAAACTGACTAGCCATTTCAATAAATTTATTTTATGTTATTTTTGTTATAGTTCTTAAACTGATATTAATTTGTTATAAGTCTGAGCCCACAGCAATTTTTGGGTGCGAAGGATAGCAAAAATTCCATTTGTTTTAAGTTTGGTCCATACTATAGGTCCATACTATAGAAAGGCCCCAACCCCGACATGCTAGACTTCCCTATTTGCATATAAATAGTAGGGACATATCTTAAAACAAAAGAAATTGTTGCTATCGTTCACACCCGAAAATTGCTGGCGGCTCTCGGTCTATATTGTTTCGTTTTAAAGTTACTTTTTATTTATTTTTTTTTCTAAGCTTCTTTTGTTTATTTATTCTTTGTAATCTTCCAAGAAGGAATTTAAGTTTTTAATACTTTGAATAAAATAAAAGTGTTTTTAACACCGATTGTTTTTAATTTAATTGTAAAATGAAATCAGTGGTTCATTTTGCCCCTTTCAAAGGTCCCTTTTGCCCCGCAAGTGGGGCAAAACGGACTTTTTAGGGAAGGTTGTATATTTGTGTATATCTCTATATATACTTGTTTAACTATTCTGATTGTTTACTGTGATGAAGTTCAAAGGTTAAAGTATTATTTAAAAAAATATTTGCATCTCATTTATGAATAGAAAATAAATTATGAGCGTCTAAAGCTTAAGTGGTGCTTCTTGCCCCACTCTCCCCTACCTATTTTATTATTGTATCTTTTTCCGGCGAAGGGATACATATAAAGCTAGGTATACCGTAAAGTTTTTTTTTTATCTTATTTGCTTTATTTTATGAATCAAAAAACTTATCAATCGAATATTTTCGTACGGGAATCAATCAACTTGAATCAACATGAACATTGGATGCATCAAGGAAATTTAGAAAATAATAATGTTATGTGATGAAATATAAATCTAAATAATTATTCTTTTTAAAACTTATATTAGTTGGAGATATTATTTTAGGGGTCCTACAGGGGGTTACCTCTTTTCTAATTTGGAATCTGTTCGACAGATGTTTTTACTGCTTATTTAAAGTGGTTCTATGCAGTAAAGTAGGTTCAAATGCTATAGTCTGAGAACCTACATCAAATTTAGGGAGTGGATGTATAACTTAAATGTGAATATGATTTTATTTATTTATCGGTTTATCGGTGCATATTTTGAGTTGTTGAAGCCAAAAATCTGACAGGTTTTTACTCATTCTTTGATGGTGGTTTGAAAATAGATAGATACATTAGAATTTGTGTGTCAGATTCTTGTCAGGATACTGTTTTTTTTTTTTGCGTTTTATAAATAAAAAATCCGATACGGTTCGCTTAAAAAGCCATTCTGATACATTTTTATTTAAAACTGATTTATTTTGAAACTCCCAATCCAGACAAAGGCTGAGAAAAAAACTTGCCATACTTTTGTCTTTGACATCACAAAAAATGCGATTCATTCATTCATTCTTCTATAATTTTATTTATATGTACATCTACTCTCTAAATTGGCTGTCGGCTATTATATTTTTGTTATAGAATCTCCAAAATGTGCTATTTGATTTAAAATTTGGAATGCATGATATAAAATAAGCTAACTGAGATTTGACTGTGGAACTATCAGCTTAGTCGATTCCACCGCAGGATCTTACAAAGGCAAAAATGTCCTCATTTCGATGATTCTATAATATTACACTTAGGCATATTTGTGTTGATAAATCGTCAATTCCAGCAAATGTTCTACTTTTGATGTATAGATATTGTTATAATAAATTGCAAAAGTATTTTCTTGTTGTTGAAAATTTTCTCTTAGAACCTACATAAACATTTCAAACACATTTTTATCTCTGATATCATTCGATTTTGCTCAAATAACCCCTTCCGGAATGCATTTTTGCTCCTGGTTGACAAAGTGCCAGACTGATTTCAACCAAACTTCACAGGTACATGCTCGGACTTACATCAAAGATGTTCTAAAAATTTGGGTTCAATTGGTTTGGTAGTTTCGGAGTCTATAACATATTTACAAACATACAAACATCCATTTTTATATATAAGATAACATAGGTGTAGATACTGCCTGTGCTTCGAGAGTAAAGGAAGATTAATTAACATAAGTCTATATTATAGGGAGGCAGTGTCGATCTGTGTGACCAAGAAAGAAAACGAAGACAGAATCGTTAGAACCTTCTTTGAATTCTCTCAAGTCTGAATAGAATGGCACCCAGACTACACAGCCGTATTCAAGTACTGGTCTGACAAAATATATGTAGAGAAGCTAAAGAACGTAAGGATCCTGGAAGTCACGGAAGAATCTTTTTATAAATCCCAAGGTTTTATTAGCTTTTTTAATAATGTAGTTAAAGTATTCAATAAATGTTAATTAAGAATTTATAATAATCCCTATAGATCGGAAAAACGGAGACTCTGAATAATGAATAGGAATCTAACATATAGCTGTAAGTGTTTTAATTTTGTCAATATTCAACAAAAGACGGTATGAATTGCACCAATCCCTGAACCTGTAAATGTTTTTCACAGTCACTGATGGAGGCTATTCTTTTAAAAATTTTGATGTCAACTGCATAGATGAGCACTGATGAATTTTTTATAATTGATGTCCAGTCATTGATATATAAAATAAATAGTTATGGGCCCAAATGACTGCCTTGTGGAACACCTCAGTTAACCAAAAATTGATCAGAACGCTCATTACGAAAAGTAACACTATAGCTCCTGTTTTCTAAATAAGATAATATCCAAACTAAAAAGCTTTCGTTGAATCCTAAGCTATTCAGTTTATTGATAAGAGTTGTGTGGCAAAGCTTATCAAATGCTTTGCTTAAATCAGTAAACACACAATCTATCTGCTTTCGATCTTTAAACAAACAGGTCAAACAGGTTTGTGACAGTCGATTTCTTTTGGACGAAACCATGTTGGCTATCACAAATAATAGATTTACAGTAAAAAGATAAGACGTTACAGATAATGGACTCAAATAATTTGGGAATTATAGACAATTTAGCAATAGGGCGACAGTTTGTTATGTCGTTTTTTGACCCCTTTTTATAGACCCGTGTTGTGAAAGCACTTTTCCACATAGTAGGAAACACTGATGAATTTAAAGATTCATTAAACAGAATATAAAGGGGATAGGATAAATAAGATACACATTTCTTTAATACAATAGATGGTACGCCGTCAGAACCAGGGCTAAAAGAATCGTCGAGTTTCAACAGTAGATTCTTCACAAATGGTGAAGTTAATTGTGTTTAGGTGTGAACAAATTGGGAGGGAATGTGAAAAATCTGAGGGTTCGTGAGAACCAGGCTCTACAAATGCATCTTTAAAAAATTTGCAAACATATTAGATATTTCTCCAGAGTCATGACTGGTTGCGTTATTGAAAGACATAGAGTTGGGGTAGCCATCAATTTTTCTTTTACTATTCAAGAAAAATCTTTTTATTATTGATATAAACATATTAGTTTTACAAAACCTCTTTGTAAACAATATTTGATGTAAGAATGAAATCTCTTTGAATTTTTTTGTTTATCATTTTATTTTAATAGATACATTATGTTTATTAGACTGATTCAAAAATAAAAAAAAGTCTCCGATTTCCAATGCCACTAGCTTATAACTTAGATATGAGCAAAATAATAATTCTGTTAAAATTTCAGATTTTCAAATTAATTTTTAGAGGTCGCTCAATGCTATTTTCTATTTTCCATACGATTTGTATGGGACAAAACCAAGTTTTGTACTTGGAAATTTATAACTTTATAATAGCAAGTATTTAAATAAATAGCATAACACTTTTTTTTAGAAAATGAAAGGCTCTACAAAAAAGGTCTTAACTTTTTATCTAATAAATGTACTCCTTCCAAAGTTATTTAAGGTCAAAGCGGAACTAATGGTTAATTTCACTGTTTTTTTGAATTCCCTATTGCGAATTCCATCTATTATACAGAGTGATTCACCTAAGGTGTGACAAAAAGCTTGATCATGTAGGTCTATCCGAGAAAATAAAAAAATCGTGTGGAAGGGGGGATCTACCTCCCCTCTTTTAGGTGGGAGGGGCAGTTTTCTAAAAAAATTGACTTTAAACAGAATACAAATTATTAAAAAACAACGGCAACACTTACAACGCCCTGTTATACCTTTTTGCAAACCTATAAATCCCTTCTTTTATCTCCCTTTCAAATAAAGTTCATTTAGTGAACACTTTTTGAAAAAATAATTTCCAAAATCAAAACTCTGAAAAAAATAAATTAAAACAAAAATTCAAACGATAGTTTCTAAAAATTTTACGTAATTAAGTATTATTTTTGTTTTCAAAATTCAATGCTCTTATTAATTTCTAGTCAAACACTCAAAACCGGATGTTTTTAGAACATTTATTTCTAGAAACATCCGTTGGTTGGGCCCCAGCAGTTATCTATCTCACTGCACTCCGACCCCGTGTGAATGCATTTGTGTTTGTGTAACTCACACTATTTTGAAAAAAGCCTCACTTTTTCCTCGAAATGCCCGTTCCTCTATTTCTTCATCGAAGATTTTAAATTTTAATAAATTAATTTAATAAACATATATAATATAATAAATTTAAATAAATAAATATGTTTCATTCATTCATGTAATCTAGTGATACGTAATAAATGCATATGGAATGAGAAAAAATATTACAAACAACAGAAGTAGGTAACAAATATGTTTCTTCACCACTCACTCAATGTGCAAGCGAAAAAAGAGGATTATACATTACAAAAGTAATAAATATGTTTCCTTCATTCATGCATTGTGTAACTTAAGAATGTTTGCCACCACTCACTCAAGGTGCAGCGAAAAAAAAAGAGAATTTTAAATTACAGAAGTATTACATATTTTTCTCTTTCACTCATTAAATGGGTTAAACTTGAGGTATTCTTTATGTCAAATTTTTCATTTATTGAATTATTTGAAATTTCCGAAAATTACAGAAAATAGTGTGGTATAACATAAAGTTTTTGTGCAACGTCATGAGAATGTGTAAATTCCTATTCAGTGATACCATTGTATATAAATATCTATAATACTATCAAAGCACCAAAACGACGGTGGCGGTGCCACTGGCCTGGGAGGGCATTTGCTCTGTAGATAATGTAGAGTTAAAAACACATTGAAAATCTCATTAAATCTCTCTAGCGATAATCACTCCATCTATAGGCCTAGACTATCGTCCCGAAATTCGACTCATTAATAGTACTATATGTTTTATATACAATGGTGATACCTATTTTAGTAGATTTGACTATTTTATAAATGAGAAAAAAGGAGTTTGACAACAGAAATAATATATATGATTAGAGTAGTCAGAAAACATAAACTTCAGTTCGGAGTAAGCTATGTAAGGTTAAGGTCACTTGTACTTTTTAATCAAATTTTGTTTAAAAAATTCAAGGTATGGGTTGCTAATCATGGATTTCACTAATCAGCCAATTTGGGTTGATTAGCGTTAGTTAATTAAAGCTTATGAAAGTCACATACTAAATTTAACCCACTGTGAACAAACTGGCCCTTAGTCAAACAAATTTTACCACACAACCTTTACCACACCTTAAAACTTTTTTCTCCACTCCAAGTTTGGGGTACTTTTAAGGAAATGTTTAGGACGTAAAAATAAAGCTCTCCACCAAAATTCAGCTTTGTCGTAATTTTTTGGAAGTGAATATCTTATTTTCCTAGACCATAAATTGAGGTTAACTATAGTCAGCTGATTCAGCCGACTGCAGAATGTGTTTCGATCATGAACCGAGTTCGATAATTCATTCTCAATCTTTATTGATTGATGAAACGAAAAATGATTATATACATACATATCGGCGTCCTGAAAGAAAACCAGCAAAACTCAAAAAACTTCATTCTTCAGAAAATGAGTTTAAAGTTTTTTAGTCATTCGATTAAGTATGAAAAGGACAGATGTGCCAATTTGAACAAAGTCCATCTTGTGGGATTCCAAAGTGCCACAGTTATGCGAGTTTGACAGAAAGATGGAGATTTTATTTTAGTCGATTGGCTTCATTAACTCAAAAACCGTGTTTTTTGAGTTATGCCGGTTTTCTTAAACAGCGGCGATATGTATACATATATGCAAATAAAAAGCAATTGTTTTCCATAAGTTTTTATGGTGAAAGTAATATAAAAAAGTTAGAAGAGAGAGAGTTCTCGCATGGGGAAAATATTCTGATAGTGTCTAGACGAAAACCATGATTTCCTCAGGTAATTTTAAGTCGAAAAACTTAAGAGGTCATTTTCTCATTTTCACTTCCTTTTCGACTTATAACGGTTCTATTCATTTTTGGTCTCGTTTCTTTAACTGGCTTTCACTTTGTCAAAATACAACCGATTCTTGAACTTTTGTTTGTATTAACACAAGACACCTAGCAATTTGTACCGGTATTACTACTGTTTCCTATGCGTTTTTTATTGCATTTTTATGTCGTAAAGGAAGCAATAACAAGAAAATTACCCATTAGGATATTACTTAAAATCACCTCAGGAACCCTGTATACTTAGTACTTACCATAGTAATCTTCCTTTCCACCTGCAAATACTTCTGAAAAACTAGCAGCACCTTTATGATCAAACAGATATACGAAGGTTGGTCCAACTGAAGTTTGATTTGTCGTTAGAGCATCAGCACGCAGACGCAGGTATTCATCAAGACCAGAAGCGATCCATCCATCAGTTATGAGCTATAAATATCAGAATATAATTATGTATTACGAAAAATTTGAGTTAATTAACTTTTTTTGGATGTAATTAGTAATAACCATTTGGTTCGGTTGGCTATGGATTTTTTGTATTGTAAGCCTGGCCAAACCTACACGAGCCAGCCGAATGGCTTGCAACCAAATTGGTTCGTGGTTTTCCGACTGGTTGAAAATGCAATAGTTCGGCGCACAACCTTTTTGACATGTCCAGTATTAAATTCCCGAAGCCAATGGGCTCCGAGCCGTTTGGCTTGTTCGTGTTTGGCCAGCTTAAGATATTTTTTTGTGTGAAACACAAGAGAAGAAAACGTTTAAGCCTATGAGTACCTACAAACAAATAATTAATAATTGATGCGGCTTACATTTGTTAGATTTTGATGGTTCTTCTTGTCAAAGTCATGCAATCGATTAAAGTAAAACTTATCTATTCTGTCTGTGATTCGTCTTTGAACATTTTTCGGATGATGATCATAATTGAGAATGATAGGAAGAACATCATGAAATTTCAACTTGAAATCATCCAATAATCCTGGGACATTCAAAAGTCCAGCTGTCTTAAGTGCTCCTTCGTCAGAAGTTGCTCCAGCCATCCAGGGCAAATTAAATCCATGGGGTAACTTTTCACTCCTCGGGAGTGCAGTTAAGAAAGCATCGGGGTTATCAGGTTCGACAACTGGAGGAAATGGAATCATTGGATCGAAGTCCCATTCCTAAAATTAAATTAAGGCCAAATAATTTGGATAGAATTTATGGAAAAATGTTTCTACTTACAAAGAATTCATAAAGCGTAGCTGTAATATCAATTGCTGATCTCTGTCGCAAACAGTTGAGAGCGACTGACCATTTGGACTTATCACAATCAAGCATCTGAGCTAAACGGTTTGCTCGGGATGCAGCAACACCCTTGTGGGCCGGCTGTGCCCATGAATTGAAGTAAGTACCTGATTGTGAGATGCCCTTGTGAAATAATCCCTTCGACTTTTCTGACATCATATGGTATGTCACACTTGCACCGCCAGCATTCCCTCCAAATATTGTGACTGAGGCTGGATTTCCACCGAAGTTAGCGATGTTTTTCTGTACCCATTTAAGAATAAGTAACTGGTCCTTAAGACCATAGTTACCAGGACAATCTGCCGTTTCCGTGCTCAGAAATCCGAGTGGACCCAACCGGAAATTTCCACTCACATAAACAACATCATGATCCATCAAGAAATCTGGTCCATAAAATGCACTAGTTCCGGAACCAGATTGCCATCCTCCTCCATGGAAGAATACCATGACTGGCAATGGACCCGACTCACGGGGTTTCTGGAGTTGGAATGAGATTTTGAAATATAAGACTATCAACTATGTATGAATTTGAAAAAAAAAAAAATACCTCTGGAATGTAAACATTGAGATAGAGACAATCCTCAATGCCTTCGATTAATTGATCTCTTTGGTAAGGACTCCTTTGTATACATATTGGGGAATCTTGAATAGCAAGTTTTTCACCTGACCATGGTTCCTCTGGAACTGGAGGCTAAAGACAATGTGTAATATTGTTGAAATTGATTTCTGTAATAAATTTAGGTATCTACATACGTTATACATATATGTATGTGGTTTAATGCTCGTAAATCATCCAATAAAAAAAGAAATGATTAAAAA
Organism: Melangyna quadrimaculata; assembly: GCA_949320155.1. Classification (NCBI taxonomy): domain Eukaryota; kingdom Metazoa; phylum Arthropoda; class Insecta; order Diptera; family Syrphidae; genus Melangyna; species Melangyna quadrimaculata. The sequence goes on along the minus strand of OX439484.1, from coordinate 83,154,155 downwards.
AAATCTTCCGATTTTGTAAACAAGTTTTTGGGCATTGGGAAATATCGAATCGACACAGATGGACAAAGAAACACTTTCGTTACAAAACAGCTATTCTAACGATTTGGTTGACATCCTATTCATAAAAAAATAGTTCTTTTAGCTCCCGTGTTAAGAAAACTACACCATGGAATAAGAATAATAAGAAGAAATAGTTCTTTTAGCTCCCGTGTTAAGAAAACTACACCATGGAATAAGAATTTTCTGGGCTTAAACTAAAGGCAATTACTTACTGCTCCATTTGAGTCCGTAACATTCTTATTCCACGGTGTGGATTTCCTTAACACGGGAGTTAAAATAACTATTTTTTCTTATGTGTAAATCTTCAGTTCAAGAAGTTTCTATTAACGTAGATCTTTACGTAGATATGTAGTAGTTCTTTGAAAATTAAATCGTGAAATCTTCTGAAGTTTTTGTTTGACTGCAAATCGAGTTGTATCTTTCAAAGCACGCCAACAAACGAAAAGTAACTTTCCGAACAGTCAAGAGGAGTCAGCCCATATTTCACTTCAGTGAAATATGGTTTGAGTCCTCCTGCTTAATGCATCATCTTTCTGTGTTTTTTCATTTCTTCTTTCCCAAATGTTTGTTTCACTTATGTGTTGAGTGCTCGGCAAAATTTCTTCCCATCCAAAAGCAAAACTTAACGAAACTAAACGCAAATCGATAAATCACAATTATCTGTGCATGATGCACGATTTCCATGTACTCGCTTGTTTTCGTAGGGCCGAGTACCTACGTAACCCTCCAAAAGTTTTTAAATTGGCGCAAAATTTTAAACAACTAAAACCGGCTATACATCACTTTTAAAATGGGAGTCGGCTGTAAAAACTTTTTTTTATGGCGAGAGTCAACTCTTTGGTAATTTTAAACGACATAAAGTATAATTTAACGCTAAGCACTCTTCTAACTTTTATAGCAGCAAATCGCCTGTTTAACTTCTTAAAGTATACTTTTACCACTAGAAAAAAATGTATAACAACAAAAATTGTTAAATGATATTGGAAGTTTTTTTTAGTTCTTTGTGAACATTTATAGCTTTTTTAAAAATGAAAAATAATTATTAAAATAGGGATTTAAAGAGCTTGGCGGTGCTGAATTTTTCACGACGAAGATAATGGCATAAACATTAATCAGATGGACACACCAACCTACAAACATGTAGGTACCTGCAAAGATGTCTCAACATTGTCCACGGGCCTGAGTTTTTTTTAGAAGCAGGGATAATGCCAGTAGATTTCTTTTCCACTAAATAAAGAACACTAGCATTTAAACAAAAAACAAACATAATATAGTATACACGACACACATGTGTTATTATTATTTGTTCTGTTATTTGTTTATTTTAACATTTTTTGTTGTTCTATGGCTGGTTTTCTTCTCTTCATCTGTCAAAGTTGTGCCTGTTCAACCTCAATTTGGTAAAGTTACATTGAGGAGCCCACTTTAGTTAGAAGAGTTGTTTAAAGTGTTTAAAATTATGAAATAGTTAGAAAAACGTTTGCAAATAAACAACTACGTTAACTAGAGCTGGTTTTATTCCTTAAACGAGCAATGTTTAAAATTTTGGGATATTATAGTATTACTTTAAGGGCCAGTTTTTCAGTACGGGGTTAAAGTTAAACCGGAGTTAACTCGACAAATTTGGTGAGTTAACTCTTAAATAACTCAACAAATGCTTTTGATATTTCATCTTTCGTGCTTTTTAACCCTTTATGCATTCATTCTCTACTTTAAAATTGCTTTTTGGCGTAACTAAAGAAAAATCTATTTCCAGAGTTAACCAACTCTGGTTTAACTCACTAATGAAAAACTGGGCCTAAGTGTACTTATAATTTCTGCCACTAAGCAATTTTCAATTCAATTTCTTTAAAGATTTCATACCTTCTCAACTATGAAGAAGCAAAATGCAATACGTTATTTTTAATTCAAATTAATCTTCAAACACGTATTTATTCTTGAAAGATTCTTATGAAAATAACCGGATTTTGTTTTGTACTAAATTTAATTTATGCATGCAGCAATCTTGAATTCTTACTTGAAATCTTAATTCACCAACTGGTGGTTTCGCATAGGGTATTCCCATAAATGCTCGTACATGTCGACCGTTATGTGATGTTAGATGACGTCCAACCAAAATTCCACCGTGTTTAAGTTCAACTTTAAGATTATCTGATGTTCGACAATGCACTCTTTCGAACAGAACCGATAATGCTATAAGACAAGTAATACAAATCCGTAACCGAAATGTCTTAAACGAACACATTCTAAGCAACGTTTAACGTAGACTGAGGTGCTTATCTAAAGACTCAGAATTTTTGAATTTGAATGTTATATCCCTTTTGGACAAACATACATTATACAGGTATAACAAGTTTCAAATTTAAGTTGTTGTTATAAAATAAGATTAGAATTTATTGCAGCCAAATTTTTATAATTTTTTTTTTTTTTTTGACAACGGGTTAAATATTGTTTTGAATAAACACTCATAGGAAAAAAAACTTCATAAAATAATAAATGTACATACGTTACCTATAGAAGACATGCATTCAACTCCAATCGCACCGCAACTAAGTCGCTTAATCACTTTTTGTCCGATGAATTTTTTTTTCGAGTCAATTACCTTTTTAGTATGATTTTTTGCAAAGTTTGCAAATAAATTGACACACACGTACATACATTGAATCATTAATCTTTATGACTCATAAAGTGTGTGAGGGGGGGCTGACGTGATTGGAGTTTGGAGATTCAGTTTGTACATATGAACTTATATAACAGGAAAAGAACTTTGACATTGTCTGTCTTCTTCTAATAATAGCCGCTCCTTTAAAATGTTTTCAATATAAAGTACAATAGCAAGAATTTGTAGTTGATATGTGTTTAACATGAGAATTATTTCTAAGCGGACCTAGAAGCTAATTATAAAGGCTCAGAAGAACATGGTAGTATAACTTATTTAATAACTTTAAACTTTAATTCATGACTGCTGGGTGAGTACAATGGTAGTATAGTTGTAGAAAGGTAAACAAAATAGTATGTAGCTGAAATTCCCCGCGGGAAATGTCGTCCCCAATGAATTTTATAGCTGAATTCATGAATTAATTCAATAGCCAAATCATAAAAGGAATCGACATGCAATTTAAGTAAGTGAAGAGTAGTGCAAAGTTTCCTCAGTTCATAGATTTGAACCTACTTTCTGCTTTGCGTTTAAAAAACAACTCTTTCTTTTGTTGAATTGAAAAATGCCGCGGGGCAAAAAAACAAAAGGCCGGTAGGCAATACAAAAAATGCCGCGGGACAAACAATTACCGCGGGGTAAAAAAAATAGCGCGAGGCATAAAAAATAGCCGCGGCGCAAAAAAAATGCCACGGGGCAAAAAACTTGCCACGTATCAAAAAAAAAAATGCCGCGAGGCAAAAAAAAAAAGGCCGCGGGAAAATCCCGCCAGAAAAAGGAATTAAGCCCCGCTGATATTAGTTTCTAATTTAAAAATAATTTAACACGCGGGGGGGTTAGTTCCTTTTGTTTTGGAGCTAACACCGGCGCGCGGCTTTGCACGATACCTATAACTTATAATAACAGGTGGTTTAAAAACTTCTGTTATCAATGCATGTTTTACTACAAACAAATTAGGTCTTATTTCGAAATCAAATTTGGCTTTATTTAGATTTGGAAATGGAAATGAAGCCAATTTGGCCTTATTTCCATTTTCAAAGCAAAATAAGGCCAAATTTGAGATTTGTTCTTATGTCGTTTGGCCTTATTTCACGTCACCTATAAGAATATCAGTCTTCTATGGAGATACATTTAACAGTAGAAGCATCAGAAATCAGATCAAAAAGAATACAAAAAGGAAGTTAATTCTTATTTCTGCCGCAGCGCAATCAGATAGTGCCATGTGAGCATGAGCACCCCGTTGTTTGTTGGGTACAAAGCGAAAACGAAAGTAAACGTGCAGTGATGTAATTATGTGTGAACTAGACCTAAAATGCCATTGTTCCTTATACTTCCCCTTAACTACGGAGGATATTTAAGATTTTTCAGTAGCAGCAGCTAACGCATATTTCAGTATAACGAAATATTTTATTAAATTACAATTTTCTTAGTCATTTCTTCAAACCCCATCAATTTTATTATTATAAAATCGTACAAAACTTAACAAGAAGCTACATTTTATGATTTCATTTCAAAACTTATCGCAGATGTTATCTTTTTATAATTTTTATTTGCAGAATACAAAATAGCTCTATTCATTTATTGGAAGTTCTCATTTGACAGGGATGTGATTTATTTATGGCGTGCATGTGTGCCAACAAAAAAAACTATCGACTTGAAGTGAATATAAAAATTCCTTATCCTGATGTTATTAAGTGATTTTGAATTGCCAGCGTATACATAACTTAAAATGCGTTCTCATTTTTCATCTTCCTGGTTCCAGCAGTTGTCAAGGTGTTCATAAATTATAACACAATTGACCGACGAGGACGCCCCACCGACAATGTCCGTCGACGTTTCTTTCATGTGAGGGCTAATAAATTTTCCAGAACCATACAAGTCACTTGGTCGCCCATAGATTTACCACCACCATCACCACAACTGAGCTGAGCATCCATCGACCTGGGCCATAGTTTTTCGTTTAATCTAGTTGAGTGGCGATTTGTCACCGGCTAAAAGTTAGTTGTGTAGCCCGCTAGTTGAAGTTGGTGAAACTTTCGTCATAACTAATCCACCCAGTAGCTTAATAAATGCTTATTTTTTTGTACGAACAAAAATTATAAACCAACATCATACTCTCTTCAAAAAAAAACATCATAGGATATAGTCATAAAGAGTAGAATGATGGTCCACCTTGAGCTAAAACTGGGTAAGTGAGTTTGAGGGTGCAATTTATGATTGTTATGACAAACTTTGGTTGAGCATATTCAAATTAATTAATGGCAAGAGAATTTTTGATGAATTGAAAAATATCCTTCCATCGTGCAATTTCAAATGTTAAAAAGTAAATATTGAATGTTATTTTTGTGTGTGTGTTTTTGCAAGACAAACTCACAAGGAAACATATTCTAACTTTGATTTCATTTTGATTTTAAGTTTTCAATAAGTTATAGGTTGTTTTATAATAAAGCTGACGTATTTAAACATTTCATAAAATTTATATTAAAACTTAAATTAATCCCATTACAGGTTATAGGCTTTTTATATAATTTAAAATTTTGATTTAAAGAAATACTTTCTGTAAAGGGTCAAGTCGGGTAATAAGACACCACAGGGGAATTATCATTCTTAAAATTGTTGGTGCTTATTTTTAAAACAAAGTCATCAATATATCATTCAGTTTTAGGTTAAATCTTCATTGGTGCTAGCAAATTTACAAAAAAAAAGATATAAATATTTCAACGATATTTCCTGATAGCTAATTGCCAGTTGCACCAAAATGCGCTAAAAAAACAAAATGTTTTTGCTAAAAGGCTATTTAAATTTATGGACATGATAAATTAATCTGGTTTGCACCAAACATCATCACTGATTTTTTTTTAGCTAAAATTGAGTTCATTAACCACCCCTGAATTTTAACATCGCTTTCAAAACTGAACGAAAAAGTTTCAACTTGTGCAACTGAGATAGCAATACGGGAAATGTCAATGAAAATAAATAAACATTGTGATGCGCTGCGTACCAATCCATACAAACATAAATATGTAGGTATCTACATAGAAATTTTGAAAAATATGTATGTTCGTAACTCGGCAGCTTATTATTATGATTTTGGCTGGGTTTCAGTTCATTAATATATTTTTATAATACTCGTTTTCATTTATGTAGTAGGTATTGTATAGGGTTATTTTCCACTCAAAATATAAAAAAAATGTATTTAAATTTCAACTCGTGCATTTTTGTTTTTCACCCTTCCAGTGTTTTTTAAATTTATTTCTGGGTTCTGTCCAATAAAATTAGTTTTAAAATTTAACTGGAGGAAAATTGAACTTTAGTTTATTGGTTCGTTTATTGGGCTTTAGAATTAAAAGTGGTCGGTGCAACCGATTAAAGTCATTTCAAAAGCTAACGAAGCGATAAAAATTTAAAAGAGTTTGATGCAACTGGCCATACGAGTTTTAAGTAAGTTAACAAAAACTAGTGCCAACTTAAGTGTACTACTTTGACCACAGCAATGATGCAAAGATTGCTTGTTGCACTAAGTTAACATCATGCTACTTGCCAAAACTATTTGACCGATTTGGATTGAATACTTGAATTTCGTCTTGTTATACTCTAGACTATTTGAGTCCAATTTTTTAGCAGAATTGGAAAATTTTTGACCAATTTTTTGAGTGCTTCAAAATTCCTTAGTTTTTTAGATTTTTTTTTTTATTTATGGTAAGATAGTAACACAAATATAACATGCATGAATTTAAAACTAATTTGGTCTTGTAGAAAATTTTATAACAAACAAGTTTATAGTGGATGGTCTTTTCCTAAGATGCATATTTCCAAAAATATAAAGAAAAATATCGCAACAAATGAGGTGATTTTAGCTTTTTTTCCCTGTTGCATTTTTCCTGCAGCGAGCACAGGTTTTTCGAAGTTGCAAACTTAGCTACAGACTACTCTTACATGCCCCAACAACATATCAAAAATGCAGAACTAAATCGCGCTTTGCGATTTTATTTTTATTTACCGCCATCTTGGAGAAGAGCAAGTTATTTGTCTGGCTCCAGATTCAAGGTTCAGTTACCATAGTATGCGTATATTGGTCCTGATAAAATAACGTATGTCTGGCAACACTATGATGTCAGTTTATAACTATATTCTATAAGAATTTTAAGTTTAAACTAAAATTATAATCAATTCGTTCTGCTGAGTGTTGATATCAGTATCCAGGCCAACCTCGTGTACACTTATACGTATAAGCCAATAGAATTATGAAATAAATTTTATAAATACGACTTTCTCACAAATAGGAACTACAACAAAAAAAAAACCATCACCCTCTTCGTTTGGAAACGAATGGCGTGCTAATTTAGTTAATTGCAGCAATTATCTAAATGAGCAAAGAAAGAAAAATCTGAACAATATTTATAGATAAGCTTTTGTTATCCTTTTACTCCCCAATTTCTTTTAGATATATTTAATGCCAAAGAAAAGAAATATTACAGCTGTGATGTTTTTTTTTTGTATTCCCCTCTGTTCTGTTTATGTTCAAATGCCAAATAAAAAGAAAACAGTGTGACATGTCGTCCTAATGAAGCGGAAATAAAGAAAATCGTTTGCATGAATTAATTAAAAATGTGGAAGTCTTTAGCTTGGCCTGAAGCCAGATTATAGATATACGTACATAAATAACAATTCAAGAGGCCTTACAGTTTTTGTATATACAGTTAGTTTAGGTACTGTAATTCAAAATTTGCAAAAATGCTTTGATGTTTTATAACCGCATAATGTTTATTAAAAATTCTATTTTTATATGACTAATATTTTTAATGACTAATTCTGTGAAATTGTGTGAATTTTAAATTTATAAAATAAATTTCGAAGTTGTGCCTAGAAGAGAACTATCCCGGGAGAGTAATAATATTTTTCGTTTACATATATTTACGAAAATCCTGTGGCAAGCATAGTTGGTACATATGTATAGGTTAGTAGCGGATTTGGGATTTGGTTGTGGAGGGGGGGGGGGCTAAGATATACATCTTAGTCCAATCAAATTAGCAAAAATATCTACAAAAATTCGGGAGGAGAATTTTAAAAATCTGACGAGTAGAAATGAAGAAAGGATTGTTTTAAAAGGAAAAAAAGCCGACTAGAAAAAATTTATTTTTATATTTGTTTTTGTTTTTAAAATTATTTTTAAAAATAAATTTTTTTCTAATCGGCTTTTTTTCCTTTTAAAAAAAGAGCGCATGTAACTAGTACTCGTGGCAGAAGTGAAACTTCTTTGGCTATCTAAAAATCTCGATATATATAGGTATATTAAGCTTATATGCGTAAGACGCAGCTATGTGTTCTATATCAAAATGATCGATGGGTTCGGGTTGTAAACTTGAAAATTAAATAATAATGGTGAAAATTTAAAGAAAAAAAAGGGGAACATTTTAAAGATTTAAATCAGTTTATTTTAGTAGGTTTTCCGACTATTTCCAAAAATTCCTACTCTCCAAATCTCTGCAAAATCAAAAATTTGTATATGACAACTTTAATGTGGTTTTATGAATTTTGCAACCATTTATAACTAAAATTTGTAGCGGTTTAGTTCAATTTTTCGAAATAAGCCTATTTTGAGAAAAAAATTTTAAAATAATTTATATCTCCATACGAGTAGGATATAGATAAAAATCTTAAACTATTAAGATTCTTAGAATTTCATTATCTATCCACCAACAAAATTTCAAAACTCTAGCACTCTGATTAACGAAATTAGAAAAAAGACGTAAAAGGACATTTTCCCTTTTATCTGCTACAATAATATAGATTATCAAAAAATCCAAACTTATATAAGCCTATCAATGAAAATTGTTACTTTTACTCTACCTTCCACCACCTAGCTTAATCTATGATCTCAGCGTTGCACATGTTGCGTTACATTTTTTCGTTTCACAAAAATTCAACCTTAAAATTTCACTCTCAACGCGCCCAAAGAAGTTTCACTTCAAAAATCCTTTCTTCATTTCTACTCGTCAGATTTTTAAGACTAAGATCTCAAAGTAAAGCTTACAAATGTGGTTAAATTTTTGGGGAGGTTCAAAAAGGGAGGTTCAAAAATGACTACTCTACGATTAATAGCGGTTGAGAAAATTAGGTAAATACTCTTTTGAACACCTTTTTTTAAAATGGCGGACGACGCAGAGGGTTTTTTTATTGTAAAAATGTGGTTGTAGAATCCCCAAGAAGTACTCTTTAAAACAAAACAATAAAATTCTCCTCCCAAATTTATGTAGACATTTTTGATTTTTTTGGATAATTTGGTTGCACTATCTAAGAGGTCTCACCGGCAAAAGCTCATAATAAAAGTTTTGAGAGAATGAGCCCTCTGGGGATCTCATTTTCGTGAATAAGCCAAATCAACTAGCAGATTAGGTACCTCTTTTGTTTGAACTGTCACTGGGAAAGCATAGAAAACAATATTTTGCCTTTGGAAAAATAAAATGTCAAAACTTCAAGTCTTTTAGTCGGACATCAGACAAAGCTGCTCTTATAAATAGCATGCGGCCTGATTCTGAAAGCGTGAATGAGTTTTCGTATATACGCTGCATACACTTTATATTCCTGCTCAAAAAATATGTCGATTAATTTGCACGTCACAATATAATAGTACCAGAAGACCCGTGCGAAAATTTCGCACATTCAATAAGGCTTTACATTTTCAAATAGGATGTTTGAACAAAATAAATAAATTCTTTTTTTTATTGATATGAACATATTAGAAGAATTTAATTTAAATATTATAGATAGTGATCATAATATTTTTTCTAATAAAATGTGATGCAATACAAAAATTTCTTTGATTATTTTCATTCTAAATGTGTTTCGATTTTTTTTTTTCAAACCCCTTTCGATTGACATACCAACAATATTTTTAACATTGATCGTTCCTAAACGAAATGTAACACAGTGTTACACTTTTAACAATGACATTTTAATTTTTGTTTACACAACAACAATAGTTAACATTTTATAGAAAAAGAACGCACCACTGTCGTTTTGCCGAGCTAGAGGAAAGTGTTTAGAGATTTTAAAACGTTAAAATAGTGAAAACTCTAAATAAAAAAGTGAAATAAACGTTAACATAGCGAATATTTGCAATACTTTATTTAAAAAAATATGCGTTAAATCGTATAAAAACACCTATATTATGGAGTTTACAATTTTTGCATCTCACGGGCTGATTGTGTCTCATATTCCACATAATGTTTTTACAGGATTTAATGCAGCGTCGCATGTTATATATTTTTTTTTTCAATGAAGTATTGCATGTGTTCACTATATTTACATTTATTTTACTTTTTTATTTAGTTTTATAAGCTTTTTTACTATTTTCAAAAATACATCTCTCAAAAGCACAGTTAAAAATTCTTTTGGGGGCCCCAGCATTTAGCTATCTCACTGCATTCCGACCCTGTGTGAATGCATTTGTGTTTGTGTAACTCACACTATTTTGAAAAAAGCCTCACTTTTTCCTCGATATGCCCGTTCCTCTTTTTCTTCTTCTACGATTTTAAATTAAAGTGTTAATAAATATGTTTCTTTCATTCATACAATCTAGTGATACCTAATAAATGCATTCGGCTTTTTATAATGAGAAAAAAGATTACAAGCAACAGAAGTAGGTAACAAATATGTTTCTCCACCACTCACTCAATGTGCAAGCGAAAAAAAGGATTATACGTTACAAAAGTAATAAATATGTTTCTTTCATTCAGACATGGTGTAACTAAAGAATGTTACTCCCCTACTCACTCAAGGTGTAACGAAAAAAAGAGAATTTTAAATTACAGAAGTAATACACATTTTTATCTTTCACACATTCAATGGGTTAAACGTGAGGTATTCTTTATGTCAAATTTTTCGTTTATTGAATTATTTTAAATTTCCGAAATTTATAGAAAATAGTGTCGTATAACATTAAGTTTTTGTGCAATGTCATGAGTATGTGTAAATTCCTATTCAGTGATACCTATTTTAGTGGATTTGACTATTTTTTAAATGAGAAAAAAGGAGTATGACAACAGAAATAATATATAATGATGATAGAGGGATTGCAAATATTCATTTATTTTTAATATTTCAATTTATTTATTTATTCATGAATTGTTATATGTATGTATACATATATTAAGACAGATTGTCTTTTGACACAGATATAAGCAGGGTCAAAAGTACACAGGCCAAAAGTCCACAATGGACGTTTGACCCACGGTGATGGGTCAGAAGTCCACAAATCTGTTGTGGAGATTTGACCCACCCAAGTGGGTCAAAAGTACATAAGAAAGTGGGTCAATATTCCCTAATTTTAGAAAGAAAGTGGGTCATAAGACCACAATAATTTCATATTCAAGTATTGAAAAAAGCAGAACAAAATAATTAAGAATTTATTTATTTTCTTAAGAATTAATTTGTATACTCTTTACTACTTACTTACTTACTTTTGATGGCGCTCACAGCCCAGGATGGGCTTCGGCCTCAACTAACAAGCCCCTCCAGCCAGCTCTGTCCCTAGCTAGCCGCTTCCAGTTGCGCACACCGAGTGCTTTGATGTCGTCATTCACTTGATTGCACCACCTGTTACGGGTTCTTCCTCTGCTGCGTACACCATCGGGGTTGGATTCGAAGATTCGTCGGGCAGGTGCGTTGCTGGCCATACGCTCCACGTGCCCCAGCCATCTCAGCCGCTGTATTTTCAGCTTTTTGACCAGGTGAACGTCGCTGTATAGCCCGTATAGCTCGTCGTTGAATCTTCTCCTCCATACTCCTTCGATACACACCGGACCGAAAATCACACGAAGAATCTTCCTCTCAAAGCACCCTAGCAGATTTTTATCCGAATCTTTCAGTGTCCATGCTTCTGACCCATAAAGCAGGACCGGGATGATTAGGGTTTTGTATAAAGTCTCCTTGGTTCTCTGAGAGAGGGCCTTACTACTTAAATGCCTTCTTAGACCGAAGAAACAGCGGTTGGCAAGAGTAATTCTTCGCGGAGTAATTCTTAGTGGAGCCCAGGTAGACAAAGTCCTTGACAACTTCGAAGTTATATCTGTCCATCGTGATATTTTGCCCGAGTCGACGATGTTGAGATTCCTCTCTCGATGACAGCATATACTTCGTCTTGTCCTCATTAACCGCCAATCCCATTCTAGCCGCCTCCGATTCAATGCTCGCAAATGCCCCTGCCACAGCTCGCTTCGTTCTGCCGACAATGTCTATGTCATCCACATACGCAAGCAATTGAACGGACTTTTGATAGATTGTACCGCTGGTGTTGACATGTGCGTTGCGTACAATGGCTTCAAGAACGATGTTGAATAGGTTGCATGATAACGCGTCACCTTGCCTCAATCCTTTCTCAACATCAAAGGAATCGGTGGTGTTCTTACCAATTTTGACGGAGCAGCGAGATTTCTCCATCGTCATCCTGCACAAGCGGACGAGTTTGGCAGGGATGCCGAGACTCGACATGGCTCTGTATAATTCGTCCCTTTTCACGCTATCATACGCGACTTTAAAATCGATAAAAAGGTGGTGTGTATCGATCTGGAATTCCCGGGATTTTTCTAAAATCTGTCGGAGTGTGAACATTTGATCGACGGTTGACTTGCCTGGCCTAAAACCGCACTGATAAGGGCCGATCAGATCGTTGACAAAAGGTTTTAAGCGGTCACACAGGATGGCCGACAAGATTTTATAAGCGACGTTTAGGAGACTAATTCCTCTGTAGTTGGTACATTTCAGAACATCTCCCTTTTTATGGATGGGGCACACTATACCGAGGTTCCATTCATCGGGCATACTTTCCTTCGACCAAATTTTGCAGATGAGCTGGTGTATGCTCCTAGCCAATTCATCTCCCGCTGATTTAAATAGTTCGGCTTGTAAGCCATCCGCACCTGCAGCCTTGTACGACTTAAGTTTGGATATCGCCAGCCGAACTTCGGTTAGGTCGGGTGGACGGAACTCTTGGCCATCATCGTCCAAGTTGAATGGAGCGTTCTGCCTATTAGCGGCATCTTGGCTGTCTTCGCCATTAAGCAGTCTAGAGAAGTGTTCTTTCCAGATCCTCAGCACTGACTGTGTGTCTACTACCATATTCCCACTGTCATCTCGGCAGGCTTCCGTTCTAGCCTTGAATCCTTGGGTGGATCGCTTCACCCTCTGATAAAATTTTCGAACCTCTCCCCTACCGCTACAACCCTCAATAGACTCTACCGCCCGCTTCTCGTGCTCTCTCTTTTTCCTCCTGAGAAGTCGGCGTTCCTCTTTTCGTTTCAGCCCGTAGAGCTCCCGGGCCATTCTCTCAGCAGCTCTTGTTCGAGTCTGCAGCATTGCCTGGTAGGCCTCGTCCTTAGCTGCATGCGCTAGCGGGCACTCTTCATCGAACCAGGGGTTTCGTTGTATTCGCCTAGTGAAACCCAGCACATCAGAGGCGGCACTTCTGATGGCTTGCTGACAGTGTTCCCACTGGTCCTCTGCACTTGATGCTGGTGGCGGACCTCCTGAGAGATTAAGAGATACGTGGTCTGCAAAAGCTCTGGCGGTCTCTTGCGATTTAAGCTTCTCGACATCGAATATTTTCACAGCATCTGCTCTGCGTTGTCACGTCATGGATATCCGCATACGTAGTCTAGCTACCACCAGGTAGTGATCCGAGTCAATGTTGGCCCCTCGGAACGTTCGGACGTCCAAGATACTGGAAGCATGTCTCGCGTCTATCGCAACGTGGTCGATTTGGTTGACGGTTACTTGATCACGCGACCGCCAAGTCCCCTTGTGTATATTGAGGTGTGGGAAGTAGGTGCTTGAGATGATGACATTTCGCCCCGCCGCAAAGTCTGCCAGCCTGTGTCCGTTGCCGGAAGTTTCGTCGTGTAGGCTGTGTCCTCCGACTATCGAACCAAAGATGCCCTCCTTTCCGAATCTTGCGTTGAAGTCACCAAGAATGATCTTCACGTCGTACTTCGGGCACATATCCTACGTTGTCTCCAAGAGATCGTAGAATGCTTCTTTGGTTGAGTCTTCTCTCCTTTCATGGGGGGCGTGAACACAAATCAGCGAAATGTTCTTAAATTTGCCTTTGATGCGGATTGTGACCAGGCGCTCGCTTACACTTCGGAAGCCCAAGACTTCTTGCCTAAGTCTTCCCCTTATCACAAAACCACAACCAAAGAGCAGCTGACCCTGTTCCTTCAAGCACCCGCCGTAGTAGATGTAACACGTTTTCAGTCTCTGTAATCCCTCTCCATCCCATCGCACTTCCTGGATGGCTGTTACGTCAGCCTTTAGCCTGTCCAGGTTCTCCACTAATTGTTCGGCTGCACGTGTTCTGTATAAGGACAGGACGTTCCACGTGCAGATCCAAAATTCATTGTCCTTGTTTCGTTTGCTGGGGTCGTCAACTTTAAAATCATCCATATCCGAAGCTTGTTGTTGTTTCGGAACAACTATTTTTTAACTTGGTAGGGAAGTTACTCCTACGCACAACCCCCGACCCGGAGGACCAGACCCTTCGTATAACTCCAAGGGTAGGGAGCCGGATAAACCGCTCCTTATAGGCCTGAGCTACAAATATGTCGTAGTAGCCCATATAAGGTGTTCACCAAGTAGTTCAACCTAACTGGAACTGTAGACGCCACCGTGGATTCCATCTAGAGAATTCGTCCGCTGCCGCCTCGATGAAAGGAGAAGTGCCTTAGTGGGAACACTCCTCCCCCCCTCTCTCGTTGGCTGTCCCCAACAGCTTTCCACGGGGATTTAAACCCCGTCTCCAGCTGAGGTACTAGACACCCGATGTTCACCACGTGGAGGTGAGAGTAGGAGTTGGTAGACAGAGGTGGGTTTTGAGAAAAACCTGTGGACGCTTGTGTCCTCTTGAATGCACATAACTACCCTTTTGAACATCATACTCTTTACTAAACATAAACTAAAAGTTCACCAACTGACAACAAAGGCGCCTGAGCATACCCTAAGCGGAGTGACGGAGTCACGTGAGCGCTATAGAGGACCCGAAAAGGGAGTTGAAATCCTTAAACCCGTGAAGCGGGTCACCCAAAGTACTGTTTAGTACAAAAACAAAAACAGATCGACTGACAACATAGGTGCCTGCCATATAGGGATGGGTCATTATTTCGGTAACAGGTATACAGTAACAGGTATTGGAAAGTAGCAATAACGTATTGATACTGCAATACAAAAATACCTGTTACTGAAATAACATATAAAATTGATAATTTTTTTTTTTTTCAGAATTCGTTATATCAAGAAACAAAACAATTTAAGAAAATTCAAGACAAACATTTTCTTCGGTACTAATATTATTGCTAAACTGTGATTATGCTTAAAAGTGATTTCAGAGGCATTGTGTAAATTCCTAAAACATTGCTGAATTCTGACTTCTGAAAATTTATAATGGTTAATGGTTTAGCTTTTTTGGAATTATCTGTTTATAACTGATTTCAGACACATTGCGTTAATTAAACTAAACATTGTTGTTAAAAATTGATATTGCCAAACTGCTATTCTGCTCATAAGTAATTTAAGGGTTATTGTGACAATTCAAGAAACTTAACAGTGGTTTTGCTTTTTGTTATTACTTATTTCCGATTCATCCTGTAAATTCAACAAAAAGTTGATTTTTTATTACTGATTTAGCTTAACTGCGATTCTGTTTATGAGTTATTCTAGAGTTATCGCGTAAATTCACCAAAAATTTCAATACTGATTTAACTTTGGCAGTGTTTTCGCTTATAAGTGATTTCAGAGTCATCTTGTAAATTCAACAAAAAGTTGTTATTTATTACTGACTGATTTAGCTTAGCTGCGATTCTGCTTATTAATGTTTGCAGAGTTATCGCAATTCACAAAAAATTTCAATACTGATTTAGCTAAACAGTGATTTCGCTTATTAGTGATTCCAGAGTCATTAATTCAACAAAAAGTTGTTCTTTATTACTGATTTAGCTTAACTGCGATTCTGCCTATTAGTTATTGCAGAGTTATCGTGTAAATACACCAAACATTTCAATACTGATTAAGCTTAAAGGTTAGACCGCACACAACTGCAGCGGAACTGCACTTCAGGACGCGGCAAAATGTTATTTGTATGAATTGGTATGAGCTAGCACTAAGCGGCAACTAAACTTCATAAAATTGCATACAATTTTTTTTTTACCCAGGCGTCATTTTATTTTTGACGCCCGGGCGTCATTTTTTTTTGATGCCCGGGCGTCAAATATAATTTTATTTGATTTAGTATCGTGTACAAAAATGCGCTTAATCTAAACTACATCCCACCACAAAAACAACCGATAAAACAACTTGAAATATAGTTTAAGACAATAAATTATAATTTTTGACTAATTTTAATGAACAATTCAAAAAGCCTTTGGCGGGGGTGTGAAAATAGAGATTCTCGATATGATTATCTTGGCAGGATTTGCAAGAGCGTGAAATTTTTAACTTTTTTGATCAAATATAATAAAAGTTAAAATTTGTATTTTTCGATTCATCGAATCAATTTAGTTAGTTAAAACTTTGCATAAGTATCGATAAGGATAGTGCTTAGTCTGGTAGGATGCCGAAAACGTCCAACAAGTTCTTACTAGAACCTCACGAGAGCATGAAACATTTTCCTCATCTAAATTTTACTTACTGAAAACTTGCAAGGGCTTGACGTATATTTGACAAGTTTTCTTCGTCTTGATTTTCCCTAAAGAAAACTGACTAGTGCCATGTTGAAATTAGACAGAAACTGGGCATTTTTCCAGCCGGGTTATTACTAATTTTGCTTGTCTTTGATTCTACTTCTTATTATTTCACAGTCATCATGTTAAGTCAGCAAGTAATTCTAGTTTGAAGAGTTTTCGCATAAATTCTACAGAACTTCCAATACTGATTTTGCTTATAAGCGATTTCAGAGTCATCGTGTAAATTTAACAAAAAGTTGTTTTTTATTACTGATTTTGCTTAACTGCTATTTAGCTTATTAGTTATTGCAGAGTTTTAACGTTATTTCAACAAAAGTTTCAATCCTGATTTTGCTTTACAGTGATATCGCTTATAAGTGGGAGTTAACGTGTAAATAAATTGTTATTACTAATGTTACTTAGCTGGGATTCTGCTCATTAGTTATTGCAGAGCTTTCGCGAAAATTCTAAAAAAGTTTCAATACTGATTTTACTTAACTGTGATTTCGCTGATTGGTGATGTCAGAGTCATTACGTAAATTCAACAAAAAGTTGTATGTTACTGATTTAGCTTAACTTCGATTCTGCTTATTAGTTGTTGCAAAGTTATCGCGTAAATTCACCAAAAATTTCAATACAGGCTTTGCTTAGCAGTGATTTCGCTTATAAGTGAGTTAAGAGTCATCGTGTAAATTCAACAAAAAAATGTTCTTTATCACTGATTTAACTTAACTGCGACTATGCTTCTTAGTTATTGCAGAGTTATCGCGTAAATTCACCAAAAATTTCAATACTGATTTACCTAAAGGTTATACCACACACAACTGCAGCGGAACTACACTTCACGACGTAGCAAAACATTATTTGTATGAAATTGTATGAGCTGTATTTTCAAAATATAAATATAAAATATATAATACATCAAAAATTAATTGACGCCCGGGCGTCAAAAATTAAATGATGTCCGGGCATCAGAAATAAAATGACGCCCGGGCGTCAGAAATAAATTGACGCCCGGGCGTTAAAAAAATTGACGCCCGGGCGTCAAAATTAAATGACGCCTGGGCGTCAGAAATAAAATGACGCCCGGGCGTCAGAAATAAATTGACGCCCGGGCCTCAAAAATAAAATGATGCCCGGGCGTCAAAAACAAAATGACTCGTGGGCGTCAGAAGTAAATTGAGGCCCGGGCGTTAAAAAAATTGACGCCCGGGCCTCAAAAATAAAATGATGCCCGGGCGTCAAAAACAAAATGACGCCTGGGCGTCAAAAATAAAATTGACGCCCGGGCGTCAAAAATAAAATGACGCGTGGGCGTCAGAAATAAATTGACGCCCGGGCGTCAAAAAAAAAATGACGCGTGGGCCTAAGCGGAGTAACGGAGTCACGTGAGCGGGATAGAGGACCCGAAAAGGGACGCCCGGGAATCATTTTATTTTTGACGCCCGGGCGTCAATTTATTTCTGACGCCCGGGCGTCATTTTATTTCTGACGCCCGGGCGTCAATTTTTTTGGCGTCAAAAAAAAAAATGACGCCCGGGCGTCGAAAACAAAATGACGCCTGGGCGTCAAAAATAAAGTTGACGCCCGGGCGTCAAAAATAAAAAGACGCGTGGGCGTCAGAAATAAATTGACGCCCGGGCGTCAAAATAAAATGACGCGTGGGCGTCAAAAATAAAATGACGTCCGGGCGTCAAAAAAAAATGACGCTTGGGCGTCAAAAATAAAATGACGCCCGGGCGTCAAAAATGAAATGACGCCCGTGCGTCAAAAATAAAATGATGCCCGGGCGTCAAAAACAAAATGACGCCTAGGCGTCAAAAATAAAATTGACGCCCGGGCGTCAAAAATAAAATGACGCGTGGGCGTCAGAAATAAATTGACGCCCGGGCGTCAAAAAAAAATGACGCGTGGGCGTCAAAAAAAAATGACGCTTGGGCGTCAAAAATAAAATGACGCCCGGGCGTCGTCAAAAAAAAATGACGCGTGGGCGTCAGAAATAAATTGACGCCCGGGCGTCAAAAATAAAATGACGCCCGGGCGTCAAAAAAAATGACGCGTGGGCGTCAGAAATAAAATTGACGCCCGGGCGTCAAAAATAAAATGATGCCCGGGCGTCAAAAACAAAATGACGCCTAGGCGTCAAAAATAAAATTGACGCCCGGGCGTCAAAAATAAAATGACGCGTGGGCGTCAGAAATAAATTGACGCCCGGGCGTCAAAAAAAAAT
Organism: Melangyna quadrimaculata; assembly: GCA_949320155.1. Classification (NCBI taxonomy): domain Eukaryota; kingdom Metazoa; phylum Arthropoda; class Insecta; order Diptera; family Syrphidae; genus Melangyna; species Melangyna quadrimaculata. Next base: position 83,135,497 of record OX439484.1, on the reverse strand, counting down.
GACGCGTGGGCGTCAAAAAAAATGACGCTTGGGCGTCAAAAATAAAATGACGCGTGGGCGTCAAAAAAAAATGACGCTTGGGCGTCAAAAATAAAATGACGCCCGGGCGTCAAAAATAAAATGACGCGTGGGCGTCAGAATTAAATTGACGCCCGGGCGTCAAAAAAAAATGACGCGTGGGCGTCAAAAATAAAATGACGCCCGGGCATCACAAAAAAAATGACGCTTGGGCGTCAAAAATAAAATGACGCCCGGGCGTCAAAAATAAAATGACGCGTGGGCGTCAAAAATAAAATGACGTCGTTTTATTTTTGACAACCTTTAGGTAAATCAGTATTGAAATTTTTGGTGAATTTACGCGATAACTCTGCAATAACTAAGAAGCATAGTCGCAGTTAAGTTAAATCAGTAATAAAGAACAACTTTTTGTTGAATTTACACGATGACTCTTAACTCACTTATAAGCGAAGCCTGTATTGAAATTTTTGGTGAATTTACGCGATAACTTTGCAACAACTAATAAGCAGAATCGAAGTTAAGCTAAATCAGTAACATACAACTTTTTGTTGAATTTACGTAATGACTCTGACATCACCAATCAGCGAAATCACAGTTAAGTAAAATCAGTATTGAAACTTTTTTAGAATTTTCGCGAAAGCTCTGCAATAACTAATGAGCAGAATCCCAGCTAAGTAACATTAGTAATAACAATTTATTTACACGTTAACTCCCACTTATAAGCGATATCACTGTAAAGCAAAATCAGGATTGAAACTTTTGTTGAAATAACGTGAAAACTCTGCAATAACTAATAAGCTAAATAGCAGTTAAGCAAAATCAGTAATAAAAAACAATTTTTTGTTAAATTTACACGATGACTCTGAAATCGCTTATAAGCAAAATCAGTATTGGAACTTCTGTAGAATTTATGCGAAAACTCTTCAAACTAGAATTTCTTGCTGACTTAACATGATGACTGTGAAATAATAAGAAGTCGAATCAAAGACAAGCAAAATTAGTAATAACCCGGCTGGAAAAATGCCCAGTTTCTGTCTAATTTCAACATGGCACTAGTCAGTTTTCTTTAGGGAAAATCAAGACGAAGAAAACTTGTCAAATATACGTCAAGCCCTTGCAAGTTTTCAGTAAGTAAAATTTAGATGAGGAAAATGTTTCATGCTCTCGTGAGGTTCTAGTAAGAACTTGTTGGACGTTTTCGGCATCCTACCAGACTAAGCACTATCGTTATTGATACTTATGCAAAATTTTAACTAAATAAATTGATTCGATGAATCGAAAAATACAAATTTTAACTTTTATTATATTTGATCAAAAAAGTTAAAAATTTCACGCTCTTGCAAATCCTGCCAAGATAATCATATCGAGAATCTCTATTTTCACACCCCCGCCAAAGGCTTTTTGAATTGTTCATTAAAATTAGTCAAAAATTATAATTTATTGTCTTAAACTATATTTCAAGTTGTTTTATCGGTTGTTTTTGTGGTGGGATGTAGTTTAGATTAAGCGCATTTTTGTACACGATACTAAATCAAATAAAATGATAGAGTATTTTACAAAAATGCCCCGTATCATACTAAAATTGCTTTAATATCGTATTAAATTCATAAAAATCTGCGCTATTATTTTTATTATTCAGGTTTTTATTTTTGATCTGAGTTATTTTACTATCGAATCACAACCGATACTAAAATACCCTTTTTTAATGTTTCTAGCAAAAATATGAACAAATCTAGTTTTTGCTGGACCGGGGCCTAGAGTGGTTTTTCTGACGAGGCAAAAGGGTTCATAATCGACAAGGCCCTAGTTTTGGCCATTACTCAGATATGCCTCGTCCACCTAAAAACTAAAAAGTTTTTTTTCAGGGCTACTGCCTCTTGCGAGGAATTGACAAATCTTCCAAGAGTATCACTTGTCACGAATAATTGCTTCTCGTCTAGCTTTTCGGATTCGGCATAAAATTGTAGGTCCCTTCCATTCCTGTCGAAAGGCGCACACAGGAATGGTTGCGAGTTGTTAGTCACTAGGCCCTGGTTCTTCATGAGCCGTTGTGCCACCCGATTTATTTATTTATTCAGCTATGCTAGGGCCTTGCCGGAATTTATTTAAAACTCTCGAGTGCCATGATGAAAACTAGAATGTTCTTATGTGCGGGAAACAACAACTGAAATCACTGATAAGCGAAAGCACAGTTCAGAAAAATCATAAATTAGATACAAAAAAATTTCTCGATCTTTCAAGTTTCCAGGAGAATTTTGATTTCTTAACAGGTATTGGGAAGTAGCAATAACAGTTAGTAACAGTTACCGATAACTAGCAGTTTGGCCCATCCCTACTGGCAGACGACTGAGCATACACCAAGCGGAGCGACGGAGTCGCGAAAGCGGAACAAAGAGCCCAGAAAGGGAGTTAAAGTCCTTTGAAACCGCTAGGCAGGCCACCTATCTATAAAGTGGTCCACAGAAGTGGGTCAGAAATCCACAATCAATGGGCCAGAAGTCCACAAGACCACAAGTGTGGACTTTTGGCCCATCGGGGTGGGTCAAAAGTCCACAGTTGATTTATGGACTTTTGACCCGCGCCGATATAAGCTACGATATGTTACAATAATGAGTATGAAAGCTAGAATATCACATCACCTTGGAGAAATGCATATTTTCATAATAAATACATATTTTGAGTGCATATTTTCATATTGTTCATTCGTATTTTTCAATAAAGTGTCGAGTTTATATTTGTAACGAAAATCATAGGTCGAGGAGTTGGCTTAATAGCTTATAAAAACTAGGTGGGGAACGCGGATAGAAGCAATTCCGTAATATGCAAAACATTTTAAAGAGATCCAATTCGATGGTGGTGAAATTGCACTTATTTGCTCAAACTATAATTTTCTATGTGGCACGATCACAAACCTTGAGGCTAGGAGCATATTGAAATCAAATCGATTTAGTTGATGGAAATTTTCCAAAAATTAATTCTTTTAAAGGCCCTAATTGGTGCAATTATACGAAAAAGATTCAAGGTGTTTTTGAGAAAAACCAATGAGCTTCTACAATGAAAATTTAAATAATGTACATATTAGTTCTGAGATACAATAACGAAAGCTGTTTTAATAATATTAGGGGCTTATTGCGAGAGTCTATTCAGAATAGACTTAAAGTCGATTATACTTATAGTCTATCATCGGTATTGCGAATTTCTATTAGAATCAATTTTTTCTACTAAATAGAATTTTTTTTTCGATCAAGAATTTCTGATCGACTTTTGTGTAAATTTTTGTTTAAATCTATAATAAGAATGTATTTTAGTGGAAAAGAATATCTTCTGGTACAATATGAACTTTCATATTGTCATCCATGTTTGGTGTCCTTCCTTCAAGATGGTCAATCATCTTAACATGTGCTGCAATATAAAATTTGCTACCATAATAATTTTTTTTTAAGATTTTTATACACTTCTTATACATTCTTTAGAAATTATGCATTTTTAAAATGCATCATAAAATGCACTTTTTTCTAAAAGTCTTAATAGTTGATGCTGATGTATTTATTGATATTTATATGGATGTCCAACAATTTTCTCAATGTCCTTCCGTTTCCAAAAAGCTGCAATGTCATATTTGGTACAAAGGAGCTTTTCATTCAACTGCGAAATGATTTTTCAAGTTGTTATAACTGTTATTAAGGCTTTTAGACAAAGTGCATTTTGAAGATGCACAAATCACCACTGCACCATTAAAGGAGTCTGCGAAGCTACCACGTTATCATATAAATATGTTTACACCATAATATTTTACAAATGTATGTCTGCATATTTTCATCTAATGTCTAAATTCCAAAGGACTGGACTTCATTTCTGTAATTAGTCGCGGTATGAAATATTATTTTTTTGAAGAAAAACTATTTATTTCATCAAAAAACGTCAAATTTTCGTCAAACTATATTTATTTTCTAAAACTCTTGGGGAGATTTGACATTTCAGTCTAAGGCTCTAGTCGAGAGCTTTTAATATTCTATTTTCGATAATCGATTCTATTCAAAAAGTCTACTGAGCAAGGCGATACTAATTTAAAATTTGATAGAATCGAAAAAAGTCGAATAGACTCTCGCAATAAGTCCCTTATTAATATTATTTAACGTCAGATTGAATTCAATTTTTTATTAATAAAAACTGAATAAACATATTTTTTTCTGAGAAAAATAAGGTAAAATAATGTTTTTTAAGTGCATATTTTCCGTTTTTTTACTGCACATTTTCAATAAGGGCATATTTTAAGCGCATATTTCCGATTTTTAAGTGCATAGAATTCCAGACCTATAGTAATTACAATTGAGAAAAATGAATTCTTAGTTTATCCTTTAATCTCGCAGAATCATTTATTTCCCTTGAATTGCGCGGTAGGGTATTCCATAAAAAACTGGCGTTCAGATATTCAAAAGTCTGTTCTATTAAACAATTACATTAAAATTGTCACACCGTTTTTCTGTAATTCTGCATTTTTGTAGGGTAAATTGTTGTTGATTTTGACATGTTAATTGTTCATCCCCGATCCCTTTTTTCAATTATTTCTTCAAGCTTTAGCCCAAACTTTAGGAAACACTGAACAAATTTTTTTACCAACTCTTGTCAGGTGTTTTCTGGCCTTTATTCTTAGAGGATAATTGTATTTGCATTAAACGCGTCCATTATTCGTAGCCCGAATCTACTTTTTTCTAATTCCTTAAGGATTTAGCCCCAACTAAATGCTTTTGGGGCTAAAAAATTACATAACATGTAAATTGTTCAGCCCCAACCTCATGATACCCATCAAATTTAACAGCTTAACAATATTTAAGACGAAAATAAAACTCTACACGTTTTAATGTATTGCTTTCTTTATTCCAAATAGTTTTAGTAATCGGTTGTGGAGGGGGGGGGGGCTTAGCCCCTAAAGCCATTCCCTGAATCCGCCACTATTATAGGTCGTATATTTTGTACAATTAAAAAGTTTGAAAACAGTGTTCTTCTACGCATACCAGTACTTCTTCAATAATTTCTTAGAAATGTGTTTATACATACATTATGTACCTAATCTTCAAAATTCGACATGCTCTGAGTTTTAGTTTTTAGTGTTAATTTCTTTGATAGAACTTTCGTTATGTTGTAGAAGGTCAATTCAATTCGACAAATAAAATCATTCATAATTCTTTTCTTAAGAATTAAGTTTTCATCGACAGCTTTTTTGTTAACAGACAAACTTAATAAACATACTTTCCTATTTTAATAGCATATTTCAAAATACTATAGTTTGTCTGTAATACACATTTCAAATTTAAAGGTGTTTATTTCTTTTTCAAATCAGTGTGCAACTGTCAGAACATTTAAGCTTTCTTACCTGTCTCTTCTTAATAAGCTGACTAACTATAGAACCGCAAATAAGAAAATTAGTAATCCAAAGTTGTTCAGTTGATGGCTTAATAAAACGGACGTGACTATTCCATCTATTGAAACACAATCCAAAAGCCCTTTGCACGTGGTAATAAAATCATCAGAGTTAAATATATCTAACCTGGTCTGGTTGTTGCAATTCCTTTGAGTCAATATCGGAGGGTTTGGGTTAAAAGGATGGATGGTGAAACGAATTTGATAAACCTTCAAGGATTTACTTATTTTTTTGTTGTTGTTGTTTTAAAATGTTTGCCCACCTTGCAATGCGAATAGAATACGAAATGATGTAATTGTGAGAAGGGGCGGTTTCTTCTTTATTTTTTTTGGTTACCTATACCTGTTCCTAGTTTGATCATTGAGATGTATTTTTTTTGTTCAGAAAGACAACTTGGAATACTAATGTCGACAGTTGAAAGAGATCTCTGTAAAAGCGTGGGGTTTAACATCGAAAAAGGATTGATTGAGCAGAGGCATTTGGTTTTCTTGAATGAGGTGTTGATATAGATTTAAAGATACTCTTTGATCATGAGACGTCGCGACGGCGTTTGATACAATGGAAATAAAGACAGGTAGTTAAAAGATGCCAATTCGAAAAATGTGGGTACTTAAGTACTCGATTAATATCTTCTTCCGCGTTCTGCCTTCCATATTCGACTTGTCGTAAGAAAGCTCCATTAGCTCCAGCAAGTAAGCATATTATATGCTTACAAAACTTAAATCAAATGACATGACCAAGAGCTTAAGCCACTTAAATGATTTGATCTCAAGGAATATGGAATACATTTTTTTGCACTCAAAAAGTTAAAATAAAATGAACGACTGCTCTTGTATTTAACAACAAGAATGTAGTTAATGGTTTAATAATATTTTAAGTTAATAAGAAAATATTAAAACCAAGTTCAAATAATTTTTGTGTGTAGTATTTTGATTTAATACAAGAAAAGTGTTAAAATGTCACTAATAAAAACATATTTTTGCTTTGATTTTACTTGTTTGTAATAAAAAAATGTTTATAGAAATAATAAATAAAATATTTTTTGCAAAGTGAAAAGTTCTTTTCTGCAAAGTGAAAATTTTTGATAGTTTGCAAAGTATTTGTTCTTTTTGTTTCACAATTAAACTTTGCAAATTATATTTAGAATTTTGAAAAGCTTTTCAGTAATATGCAAAAAGACATTTTGTATGCAAATAAGCATATTTTGGGAAAAGTTGTCGAAAAATAATAATAGATAAAAATGAATCGTTTTGAAGAATTTTATGAAATCGAAGAAGTTAATAATAGAGATCGAGTAGTGCAGTTCAGAATTAATTTTGATATCGGAAATAATTTTTCGACAAAAGAAAACTTTCGATTAACAAAAACAACCATTATTTATTTTGGCCAAAATTGTAAATAAACTACAATTCACCAGTGAAAGGAATACGTGTTTAAGTCTTTTGCAACAACTTTTATGTAGAGAACATTGGGTTGGGAATGTAGCCCAATATCATGGTGTTGCACCTATTCACGGAATAAGCAAAGCAACCGTCTGCAGAGTAGTTCATGGACTGTCGAATGTAATCATTGATGGATTTCTTCCAAACACTACTTGTTGGCCAAAACATTATTCAGAAACAGCCATACCCTAATGCAGTCATTTTAGAAGAGATAGTTCCATTAATAATGGAACATAAAGTCGTTCAAGTGGCTGCCTTAGCTGGCTTCGCAGTAGCGCATTGTGTCACTCCAATCTAATCAATTTTCTTATAGTACAGGCAAATTAAAACTAAAATATAGTAAACGTGGGCAAAATTGCAACAGAAGCTTTTTTAATTGAATTTTGATCAGTAACCACTACTGAACAACATATCCAAAATCGGGTGTTCCCACCCCGAAAAAGGGGTTTCAAAATGGCGGATTTATTGGTATGTTGTTTTTGCTTGTTATTTTTATAACGTTGCGATTTTTGTTTAACTATGTTATCACTGGTGGATCCTAGGAGTGACCACATAAGTTTTAAATTCATCCATGATATATTTTTGTTGCTATCTAACCATAAACAAAAAAAAAATATTAAAAACTGAGTTACTTGGAAGCACTCAAGAAACAGGTAAGAGATTGTCCGATTCTGTTAAAAATTTGGAATTAAATACTCTAGAGTATTTCAAGACGAAATTCTAAAATCCGACCCAAATCAGTCTTATAGTTTTGGCTAGAAGCATGATTTTAACTAAGTGCAACGCGCAATGTTTGCATCACTGATGTGGTCAAAGCAGGACAATTAAGTTGGTGCTGATTTTTGTACACATAAATTGGAACCCTTAACTATCATAAAATATCATTATAATGGTAATGTTAAAAACTTACTTTTTTTTAATTTTTTGTTAATTGTATTTGTACATACAACATTTAACCTAAATTCAGCAAACATTACAGATTGCACTACTTATTTTCTTAGTTAAACCAAATTTTGTTCTACTCAAATTATGAAAATATGAGTATCTAAATTGAAATTCGAGATTACGTACACTCTGGCGTATACGTAAGTTTTTAATTTGTAAATTAAATAAGTGACCAACTGTATACCAAGTTGATATTACCAACCGAAATTATAAAACCGGAAAAAAAAATATGAGACTATGTGCCTTGTCAATAAAAGAGTGTTTTTTTTTATAATACAAATTCTATATACTACTGAAATACATCTCAGCCAAGAAGAAGACTTAGCATTATTTAATTGGACTTGTTAAATTATTGATTCAATATAGCTTTTAACGGCCTTTAGTCCATAAAAACGCCAATTTCAATAATTCAACAAGTCCAATTAAATAATGCTAAGTCTTCTACTTGGCTCAACTGAAGAGTCCAAGTGAGAACGCCGGGACGAAACTCCAATTTTTATAGACTAAAAGACGTTAAAAGCTATATTGAATCAATAATTCAACAAGTCCAATTAAATAATGCTTAGTCTTCTACTTGGCTGGTGTATTTCAGTAGTATATAGAATTTGTATTATAAAAAAAACTCATATATAAACAATGCCAGGCCACGGGTAACAAAATTTCCAACAATTCTTGATTAGAAATTCTAATTGGGTTGGATATAGTTCACAATTTATTTTCTCTGTAAAATTGATGTAAGTTGGACTGAACTTAATTAAAATTGTGTCTTGACAAGGCCCTCACTGTCAACTGAAGAGTCCAAGTGAGAATGCCGGGATGAAACGCCAATTTGTATGGACTAAAGGCCGTTAAAAGCTATATTGAACCAGCTCAATAAGTTTAAAAGGGACGGATATTGGCTTGCATGTAGTTGGCCCACCAACTATGGAGTTGAACAAAACTGTTAATTGCAATCGTTTGTACATCGTTTGTACAAGTTTTACATTCGTTTGTACACTCACCGGTTTTTTATATAGCCACTTCAAATAAATTTACGGAGTTTGGCCCACCAACTATAACGCTCGAAAAATCAGGAAATGCAGTTCGATAGATAATCGTTTGCCTTTTTTTTTTCGTTTGCTACTTTTACAAAGAAAATACCTGTACGCCTTTTAAAAAAATATCTCAACCGAATATTTAATAGCTACCCAGCTCATTTCAGAAATTGTTTATACCTAGTTTTAGAAAAATAAACTTCACTCATCGTCATCCTCATCGCAGATTGCACTAATCAGAGGCAGTGTTGCCACTTTACTTCAATTGAAGCAGATCTACTTATTTTTTTTTTTCAATTTATTTTAAAAAATACTTCCTACTTTGCACCATCGCCAATATATTGAAATCCACTTCTTTTTTAAAATCATTGCCTTATCCTACTTCAACATTAGAAAAAAGGCCAAATCTACATACCTCTTTTTTCTCTATTTCACTCTAGTAGGTATGGAAACCCAGAATTTACATTAAAAAATGAACTTATAATAGCCCTTCCACACTAGCCCACTGCGTATTAATACATGTCAAAAAAGTGGGAAACAAATCATGTAGAATAGTGTGGAAACAAAATATGAAAGCCCAGCCTACACAACCCGACATTCTATCCCACACGATTTGACATGAATAATTTTAGGAATGGTTCTAATTCTATCCCACATTCTATCACACTTTTGTTTAGGTTAAGGTAATGTATTAATACAAGCAAGGGTGGAATCAAAATATTCAAAGTAATTTTTTTCACACAAATTTGGCAGTCGCTTGGAATTCTTTCCCACTTTCAATTTGTAGTCTACATGTCCCAAAAAAAGTAATAATTAATTAAAAATAGAAATAAATACAAATTAAAAAAATTAACACGATGAAAAAGCATTATAAAAAAGAGACAAACGAATGCACATGTTTCAAAATTTTAATAAAATTTGGTTAAAAAAAAAAATTATTGTCAACAAAATTTGAGACGTATACAAAGGAAAAAAAAAGACAAAAATAGACAAACTATTTTCTATCGAACTGGGTTTTTAGATTTTTCGAGTGTTATAGTTGGTGGACCAAACTCCGTAAATTTATTTGAAGTGGCTATATAAAAAAAACGGTGAGTGTACAAACGAATATAAAACTTGTACAAACGTAGACAAACGATGTACAAAGAGTTTTGCTCAACTCAATAGTTGGTGGGCCAACTACATGCAAGCCGGATATTGTTCGCATAATTTTTCGATTCATTAACTTTTTAAAAGTGAACAATAATGTTTCTCAAATGAACATAACCCTTCTTTTAGTTAAACCAACGTTTGACCTAAATATGAGTTTCTTTGGCGAGTACCAGGGTTGGACCCCATGATTCAAGTTTCGAAGTATATTTCGCAAAAAGAAAGTAAAAGAAAAAATTGTGAAAAAAATTATTTTTGACAAAAATATTTAAAAAAAATATAAAAGTTAATATTTACTAAATAAAATAATAATGACAATATTAATTGCATTCGATTCAGGGTTCACATTTATATAACAACGAAACGAACGAGAAACGACATAAGAAAAAAATGATTCCGTTCTGGATAGAAAATCATGCTCAGATTCAAAGTTGGTTGAAAATTTGAAAGTTAATCATTTGAATCATGCTCAGATTCAAACTTGGTTGGAAATAACACAGTGCTATCGTTTACTGTCATGATGTTTGGTAAGACATTTTTTGTGTGAAAAATCGAAGTTGATCTTGAAAATCGGAGTGTTGAGCAGTGGCGCACAGTGGGGCAAACATGGAAAAAATTCAATTCTTCGAAAGTGTCAATTTTTATGATTCACTATTCGTTTCTTATAGTCAATTAGTTGTAAGATCAAAAAATGATAACGGTTTTCTAAATAAAATATATGTACGCCTGGATTTTAACGCCAAAGTTGAAATTAGAAAAAATTTATACAAGTATAGGTGGTTTTTAAGCGATCCGTTCACACTCAAATCTGAATATTTTTTAATGATTCTTTTTTTTGTGGGATTAAGATATTCCTATTTAGTAATATAAATGTATTAACTGAGCGAGAAAAATAAGATATTAAATATTTTGAGCAAAAAAACTCAATATTAGCGATTATTTTTAGTCTCATAAGGTTTTAAGTATTGGCGGCACTTGGCGACCCGGGTCTGTTGCTTTTGGCGGAATATGTAGTGTGAAAGCAACAATTTCTAGTAAAGAACGCGTCCGGATACGTCCGTATTCGACTTCAAATGCATTTTGAAGTGGGCTTACAAATATTTTTTTTATATAGAAAATTTTTTGAACATTTTTAAAAATTAAATTTGGAATGCCAATTTTAATTGTTTATTAGAAATTAGTTTTAAACAAAATTTTAAGAAAATTCATTAACAGATACAGATTTTCAAAAAAAAAAAATTGTTAAGATACTGAAGAAACTCCTGTATAAAATTTGTTGGCAAAATCGGTGCAGGCTTTAACGAGAAGTTTGAAAATCAATAACCCGGTTCTATGACAGGAGCAGTGTAACAGTTGTTGGACAATTTGCTGGACCAAAATATTAATCATAGTCCTTGGTGCTTTGTAATTTTTTTTAATAAAATCGTTAGACCTATTTATAAGAGAAATAACTTGTTGTTTATTAGTTATATATCAGGGACCGTTATTTAAGAAGTTAAAAAAATTCAATTTCCTCTCCAGGGAGCCCTTTGATGGGAACTTTAATTTTATAGTTTGAAGAAAATCACATCAGTGGTTAAGACTGGGTAAGCTACAGACAGACAGTCTGGCAGACAAACAGATAGAACTGCGGCACCCATTTTTTCAGTTCTCTATAAAAAGTTTGCAATGTCACATCTTAATTTTTATTGAAGGGCATATGACTCTGTAATGTCGCAAGCAGTATTATTTCGTTATTAAAATTTGCTGTGTCACATCGTAAAAATTCATTAGCAAAAATGTACGATATAGGTATGCAACTGTAATAATTTTTCATTGTCTTACATTTCGTCTAACTGGCTCGCTTGTGTAAGCACAATAGAACAGATGGTTCTGATTTCGTCCAACCAAGGCTCCATATAAAAAGTCAAAAAACGCCCACAAAATGAGCGTGGTAAAATTTGTGCATAATCGATTATCCAATATGTATTTGCATAGGGTTTAGTAAAACAACATCCGAATTTTTACTAGTTTTTACGAAAAATTAGTGTTTTTAAGAAACTGGGCGTGGCAGTGGGCGGATATTTTTTGTTTTGGTTTATCAAGCTGTCAATTATATTTTCTGCAAGTTTCATCAAAATCGGTTCATTCGTTTAGAGTTTACAGAGTTTTTTCCACTTTCCCATACAAGGTGCCCCACTGTGTGGCGTGGAGTCAATAATTTGAAATGGGAAGTCGTAACGAAAATCATTGATCTGCCAAAGGAAACAAAACTTACCTCTTTGTATCTTAAACAAAAAAAAAAAAAAAACAAGCAGATACATTAAAATTAGTTAAAACACAACTCTTCCGCTTGCAGTCTATTTTCATAGGACGCATAGAGTGGCCTTTCATTAAAACGATTTTTTATTAATAAAAGATACAAAGTTTGCTTAATTCATTTGATTCCTCCAAGAGAAAATCTGTTAAGCAACAATCTATGCTTTAAAAAAAAAAATTTAAAAACCAATCAAAAACCAAGACTAAAAACCTAGCTCTAAAGTATTTATATAGCTATCAAACAAAAAATAAATTACAAAACATTCAACTTCACAACTAACTAAATAAACACAATTTCATTACAGATATTTTTAAGAACTATTTTGATTCTTGTTCAACAACACCCCAATGAAACTTTTATTCCAAATCTACCATTTTTTCTTAATATTTAACTTGTTGTTCTAAGAAAGTCCCATAAAAAAGAATATGTTTTTTATATCCATCGTTCAAAAGTACCCTAAAATCATGTGTCATATTCTTACAGTTAACCATACCAAATATTTCAGATTGACAAACCATACCTTCTTCCCTTTGCCCCTCTTTAAATGCCTTTATATCAAAAGCCACTGCTGTGATTTTGCGAGACTTTTGATATGCTGTAGAAGATGAAATTCTGCAATTATACCTAAAATAATATTTTATGAATTCATTTTTCACCGCTTACCCATACTAAATTACGCATTTAAATCATTCCTGGACTATACTTAGCTTAACCAAAAAACAAGCAAACAAAAATAGAAAATGTATTTAACAACTTTCATAGCAAATAAGTCGAAGAAGAGCGTGTTATTTTTAAGAGAAACGGAATCAAGCAAAGAAATAAAAATCATTCCATTCCATACCAAGTGCCAGTATAACACGAGGAACAGCGTCTTATTTTTTCCTATGTTGTTGCGTGTTGGACACAAAGGATCTAGAAACAAAAATGCTCAAGAAAGGGATACAAAACAAATGTTATAAGACGGTGAAACACGTGTTTTATTTCTAAATTAATTCTTTCAAAAAGAGTGTATGTTCAGCAGTTGAGCAAAGAGCGAAGAGAACAATGAATTGACGGTGGTTATTCGATAGCTTATGTTTGTGGATTTTATAATTCAACTGGTAGGGTTGCATAGTTTATGTTTATGTTTTTTTGATAGTATTTTTCGTACAATTTTTAAAAGGGAAGACGGAAGGAATCGTGTTATATGGACGCCACGCCACTGGTGTCGAGAGGCATTTTTTTTATTTCTTTAAATCGAAGTAAATCTACTTCAATTGAAGTAAGGTTCGAATTCGAACCCTGGTGAGTACCCACATACAAAAATTTAAACAACCATTGCTCTTTTTAATGCTTAATAGGATTTGCGTGAGTGGAACAGAAGACACAAAGAGGGAGTTTAAATCCTCGGAACCAAAAATTTACATTAATAGTGAAATTAGTTCGCAATTGTTTAAGCATTGATTCCGCATGTTTACTTTTTACGAAGTCGGGGGTAATCTTGCAAATAATTTCCAAATAAGTCTTTAAATACGTTTTATAATAAGCTACAAAAACATACCATTTCGTCAGATTGATCCAAGTTTGCAAAGTAAAAAAATGTTAGTTCTTAATACTTCTCTGCTGAAAAAGTTCTTTTAAAATTTTGTCGTTTTATTTTAAATAATTTTAAAATTCATGGAAGTTTAAATTGTAATTACATTCCATAATTAACATGGCCGACGTGTGTGACCTGACCTGATGCGTGTCGCACGACACGATTATAGAAACGTGTCATACCTTTCTCGTGTCAAAATACATATTAAGGGTATTGATGCAACGTTGTAAGCTTACAAATTGTGTAAAATGATAAGTTTACACAAACGTTAGCATGAGCGACCTTTTTATTCATTTGGTTAAATGCTGTGTAATTTGAATCAGCTGTTCGTTTATTTGACAGATTTGGTGTGACACATTAGACGTGTTTAGATTTCGAATTTATTTTTCATTAAAGAACCTCTCCCGAACTAGGGCGAAATCGGAGCCGAATGTCTCGGAACGATAAAAAAAAATGTAAGATACACGACACGTAGTGGTCGGACGAAAGTGAACGATTACCAAAAGCGCCCACACTGCCGGTTTCTTGATTTGCGTCAACTATTGCTTTCGCTAGTGAAGAGCGCCCCCAAGTGCACTTCATGGAAGTGAAACTGACCTTTGTTGAGGCAGGAAAGGAAAAATAGATACAGTGAACAATGGCTCAATTCTGATTTTCATTCTTCAGAAAGCTTTTTTTCATTGGTTTATGACATCTGCTTCTGACAGCCCTCCGACTATTAAGAATCACCCAAACCAATGCCAATCATTCGTTGAACGAAGAAGCAAACAATAATAAAAACACGTTTTTTGATGTAGTTTCGTCGTCGTCAACGAATGGTTCGCTTTGGTTGGGGAGAACCTTTATAATTCAACCTTAATAGTTTACGAAAAGTAGCTTTCCTAATCGTTGAGTATTCACAACTTTTATCGCCAACTAAATGTGTTTCAATAGTTACAGAACATGGTCACAGTTTTTTTTGGTTCTCTGAGATATATTTATCATATTTCTGGACACGCCTAATTTTAAAAAAGTCACAATGACGTTTGGATAATTTTACACAATCATTTTCCCAAGCAAATTCGTTGGGGAATTTTATCCAATTTGAGTAAATCATTTCCCATGCAAAATTTGACAGTTCATTTACCAAATGGTAAACTTACCCAGATGGTTAACTTATCTAGTATTTTACATCGTTGCATGAATACCCCTATTAATTGAATCAAAAATTGTAGAGCAGAGCAAGAACATCGAAATGGACTTTTCAAAAGTGAATATTTATTTGAATTTTTGAGTTCAGAGTCTGACGTATTGATTATTTAAATAATCTTAAAAATAAAAACAATTAATTAATAGCCTAGCTTAAGGCGCATATTGAAGCGCGTCGGACGCGAGTGACACGACACAGCACAGCACGAGTTTTTGTAAACAATATAAGTCATTAGAACGACGCATATTGATAGAGCGGCACGACATGACCTGACGCGTGTTTTCCGAAAATCGCATGACACAGTGATTGAAACACAGTTTTCCTTGCGAGACCGGCGCGTGTTTGTTTTTTTTTTGTCAAAAAATAAAATAATTAACTGTCGTTGGGTTTGAAAATAAAATATCGTTCGCTTTTTAGAAATTACTTGTTTTTTTTTTTTTTAAGTTTACTTCAAATATCGATATATCATACGATTTTAGCTTCAATTAATATGTATTTTGACACGAGACACGCGTATCAATATGATGCGGAGAACGGCATGCCACGTTTCTAAAATCATGTCTTGCGACACTCGTCGGGTCACGTCAGACGCGTCGGACGCAGCTCAATATGCGCCTAGACTCTCGTTTTTCAAAACCCCTTAACGAATATTGGAAAACACTGGCTGATATGAATAAAACGTAGAACCTGCTCAAAACTCCAATTTTCCGAGTAAAATCTCTTAAATACACAAAAGGATTTTCATGAGCACCTTTTATAATTTATTATGGAGCACCTGCTCTGAGGACGTGCTCCTGCTCTGTTTGATTTATACCACCAACTGTTGTTAAATTTTAGGCTTGAATTAATAAAAAAAAATTGTTCCTATAAAAATAGTTATATTTTGTTCTTTTATGCCAAACACGAAGTTCTTAAAATCTATTTACCTATTATAATACTAGAATTCCAATAAGAATCTTATTTAATGTCCTATTGATGTAAGTACCTACTTGGTTTAACTGAAATTTAAAAAATATTATTTTTTTTTTAAATGAATTACTAATGGTTTTCTCCTTTTTGTGTCTACTGGTTTAGTGCCGTCCTTATACAATGAATCCGGGATGGACATCATACTTCTGATAACAAACAAAAAAAAAAAGGATCAGGAAAAACGCAAAAGGTGCTCTTCCCGTTGAAATAATATTATCATAAAAACATGATTCATCACCTTTTAAGTGGTTGGAATGATTTCCGCTTGAAAAGATGAATAGAATATAAATAAAAGAAAAAAATCCCCTAAAGCATCCACAGAATACAACATTCAACAAAAAAAACACCAAGAAAAAATATTGAGAGATCCCAAACAAGGACAAACGCACAGTTTGTATAGTAAAAAAAAAATCTAAAAACCCGATAAAAAAATAAGTCCTTCCTGGATGACGCCCACACAAAAGGATGCTAAATGCTTGAGGGGATTTCTCTCTTTCACATTTAGCGGCTTAAACAACAATTGACTTAAGGATGTTCTCTCCAATATTTTGGTAAATATTTAAAATTGACGTACCTTTACCTCAAAACCTTCGCATTATAAAAGGCAAATAATTATATACTCTCTACCCAAATTCTGGATACAATGAAAAGTTTTTCCATATTCCGGTGGAGGTGAATTTGTGAGGTATTTAAAATAAAATGGACTTTTGGTTCACATACCTATAATAATACAAAACCAACAAAATTAAACTTTAATGGGAATAGTTTAAATCAAATATTCCGTGTACAAACTCAAAAACCTCTGTGTACGTACAACAATAATTACAATAATTCTTAGTTAAGAATGTTGAAAAGTAAAAATAAATATTCTGTTTGAGACATCTGCACTAACTCAGCTTTAACGACTAAAACCAGCCATCGCATCGCAGCCATTACAATTCCCGAGGTTACTTCGAATAACATTTTGAATACGAAATTGGAATTTTGCCGTTTTGCATACATAATAAGAAGTTCATTGCTAAATATGCCACTTCCGCCGTCCATGACACCACCAACTAAAATTCGGAAAAATTAAAATTATTTTTCCATTTTCGTGCTGCGATTTACGAATAGAACGATTGGATCAGCTCCAGTTTTGCCTCCCGCGTCCCTTTTCAATGAATTTTGATATGGAAAACCAATGAACGGATGAAGCAAGACATTGGAATTGAAATGTGGCAGCAGCGGTAACCCAGAAGAGGACCGACCATTCAAGCTTAAAGCCCAAGGAGTGTAGAAAATTATTAGGGCGTCATATGGTTTTAATGTCTTCTTATATTTTTCCTTCATTAGCATAACGAAAACATGGAATTGTCTCCCGGTCCCGGCCGGGTCTTAATAAGGTATATACAACGAGAACCGCATCACCAAGCGAATGATTTTATATTCTTCTAGAAAAATATGGCGGAAGGTAGAGATATCTCGGCTGAAAGTCGCATCGCGTCTCGGGCAGATGTGCCGGAGATGATGTTTTTCTTAGCGCCAATGATGCGAGTGCGGGGGAGTCGGAGTGATAAAGAAAGACAGCTTTGTGAAAATGCAAACGTGAAGGTGGTTTAATTTTCATTTACATTCCTAAGTAATATGGAAATGTAAGAATTTTTCTGTGGTTTCAAAAGATGCTTGTCTTCTTCTTGGAATATGTTTACGGCAGCGGTAGGTATGGAGAAAATATAAAATTTATTTGTGGAAAAAAAGAAATCAAAGATGGTCGGAGTATTTTGCATAATCTTGTAAGAACTTCATTTAAAGGACCGTGTGTTTCTTGTTATTGTTCATTTAAATCGACTTAGAAAAATATTTATTTTTATATTCGACTTGGTGCGGGTAAATCTTTTCGGCAAAGAATTATGTTGTATACTTTCAGAAGTGGGATACGGATTGAACAAAATCACAAAGAACATAATTTCAGAGCTTTCAAAATTAATTTTGCACTTAAATTTTCATTTTATTTAAATTAAAACACAAAATATTTGTATTTTGTATGAACCAACTTGTTTTTGTTAGTCAAAGGAGCGTAGCGCGATAGAAGGCAAATTAATATCTCGCAAATAACGAAAACTCGCTTCCAGAATTACGAAATTCCTCGACTTTAAAAATATCGTATTATCAAAATAGTCCATAATAAAAATTGAATTTTTAAAATCTCGCTCAAATAAACTTATATTTTGCTAAGTCTTAAATTAGAAGACTTTAATAGTGCAAGACCACGATATTCTGGTGAGATTTTGGTGATGCGAGGTTTTGATAATTTTTTTTTAGTCCAACATTTCATATGGCGTGTTCCCGGATTTTTTTGTGTTTTAGTCGATTTGCAGGCGTATTTTGCATTTATTAAGCAAAAAGTGATAAAAATTAGGAAATTTCACCAGTTTTTCCAACTTTTGGACCATTTTTATAAGTGGCACATTTAAATGACAAAAATGTAGAAGACTAAATACCCTAAATCTTTTGTAAAAACAAAATTTACCTACGGCGAATATACCACAGCCGGGAACTCACTCAACACAGAGACATGGTGAAAGCGACAACACATTTCCACACCATAGTAGAGGTAGAGTTTTCGGTGCGATTTTTTTAACGTAGTTTCCAGTGGCGGACTAAGCTTGTAGGGGGTCCGGGGCGGCAATATTAAATGGGGCCCCTTGTATGATCAGATATTTTTGTAGTCTTAATAACGTCATCTTTTACCTCAGAGAAAACATAAACCATAATAATTATAATACACTCTTTATTCTAATCTTTAATCGCTATTTATATTGCATACAATAGATATCTGCTAAACAAATTGGGGCATATTCATAGTCGCAGATAGACCCAGGTTTAACTAAACTACAGTTTAAGACAATTTTGGCTCAATGAATACAGACCGATTTTAGTTACAAATTGTTGGTTTTATATTTTTATAAGACAATTAAATTAGTATACCACACAAATAGCTTCAAATATTTTGAATTTATAAACTTAAACATATAGGGGCATATTCATAGTCATTTTAGACCTGGGTCTAAGTTAAACATAGCTTTGGTTAAATTTTCTGACGTTGATTCTATTTTTTTAAGTTTAAGTTTAAGACAATTTTGGCTCAATGAATACAGACCGATTTTAGTTACAAATTGTTGGTTTTATATTTTTATAAGACAATTAAATTAGTATACCACACAAATAGCTTCAAATATTTTGAATTTATAAACTTAAACATATAGGGGCATATTCATAGTCATTTTAGACCTGGGTCTAAGTTAAACATAGCTTTGGTTAAATTTTCTGACGTTGATTCTATTTTTTTAAGGTTATCCTTTCAAAATATTTGAAGCTTTTTGTGTAGTATACCAAGTTAATTAACTTATAAAAATATAAAACCAACAATTTGTAATTAAAATTGGTCTGTATTCATTGAGCCAAAATTGTCTTAAACTGTATTTTAGTTAAACCTGGGACTATCTGCGACTATGAATATGCCCCATAGAATCAACATCCGAAAATTCAACGAAACCTATGTTTAACTTAGACCCAGGTCTAAAATGATTATGAATACGCCCCATTGTGTTTCAAAATAAATTTACTAGTTGTGGGTACATATATATTTTACAAAAATAAAGATCCAAAACTAAAGTGTATCTTGGAATATTTAAAGAAATTTTGTGAAAAGTTGTGTCACTTGATTGAGGCCACGGTAAATTTCGCGTTTGAAAATTTAACGGAAGGATTTTTTCTAAACAAAAATTTTAAATTTTTAAGAAAGGGCCAAAAATTTTATTTTGTATTCTTTAAATAAAAGAAAAGTGTAGAAAAACATTAACGGAAGCAGAAAAAGTAAGAATACATAAATGCGTTCAAAAAAACTCTTATGCCGAGAAAGATCAACCAAACTGAAAATAAGTTACACACAAGAAATAAGATAGGGACGAAAAAATTAACTAAACTGTGGTTTGCCTCAAATTACATTCTCAGCCCCTTAAATGACGTCAACGCTTACGACACCAAAAATTATATGCAAAAATACCTAGCACCCACCCTTTAAAAATGTTAAAGAAACCATTCCAAAGTAAAGGTTATATGAGATTGCGAATGAATTATCGTATGGATAATGTCGTTTCGAGTTACGAATGAAAATATATTGGCGCAAAATTATAGTCACCTCCTTTTATCTAGGTTAAGTACATACTAGGTAAAACCATTTTAATTTTAAAAGCAGGTTCTAATTTTGTATCAAATTATACATATTTTTTAACCTACCTACAACTAGTGTAACCCTTTAGTCCTACTCCCATTTAATTTTTGTCGAACAGACCCAAAAATTAACAGTTTGGGAAAGCAAATACAGTTTGAGGAGTATATTTTTTTTAAAACAAACGAAAGAAGACAGCAGAATTGTCAAACCAAAAAATGAATGATGAAAATGTATCCAATAAACCACAAACATATGTAGGTACCTACATACATGAGTTATTTATAATTTTGTTGCATTTTTTTATATGAAGGTAAAGTGAGGTAGGTGGAGGGTAGGGACGAAAGAGAGAAGACCATACAGAGTGATCTTTTGAAATCAGCATTGAGAGTTAAATTCTTCTTTTAGCAATTTTTGGATATCAGAAATCAATTGAAGACATTTTAGAATGCCATGCGACTAACAGATAGGTACTTTGGCTCAACTGAACCCCATTTTAAAAGATAAAAGGTACTTTCCTCCGTATTAAATTTATCACAAGCCGCTAACTATTAAGTGGGCTTTATTACTACTATAATTGTCAAAATACTATTTTAGATTTTAGTATCTACTAAAATCATTTGAAGTGTACTTTATGTGACTATTATTTTGCGCCATTGTCTTTTCTGATTTTAAGTTGGTATTTTTAATTTTAATACTTTATAGAAGAGAAAAATTTTATCCGTTTAGACATCACAGTCATACGTCAGGTGTTATGGCGTGAGAAATTATAACCAAAGAATATAAAGTTACCAAGAAGACGCATCTCATACAAATTTTGCGGGTTTCAATATTGCGAACCGCTCTTAGAGCTTTTGCTTTTTCAGGGGCTATTCAATAATTCTCTCAGCGCTTTTACCAAACACAGTGACACAGCCTGCGTTTTTGTCCTTATAATACCTACCTACTCCTTATAAACATTGTATGTGTTGTTTGGCAAGATTTGGCTTTTCTCTTAAATATTTTTGTTTCGTTGTTTTATTCTTCTTTAGAAAAGCTTGATTTTATTTTCAGATGCAGATAATACTTCTTGTTAACTTTATATTCTTTGTTATAACCCAATATGGCTATCTCGAATCGAAATTTAGACCTACTACAGTTGGTAGAAAATATTTAATTAATGTTTGTTGGAATGTGTACTTCCAAAACTTACTAATATTATTAGGCTGCGCCCCTTTCCACCCTTCCAAGTCAGGTAAAATCTCGATTTAGAATACAAAAGTGGAACTTTTACAGGGACCGCCCTTTAAACATGGCTTGAACTTCGTTAAAAACGTTTGGACCGGCTACTTCAAAAAAGTAGACATTTTGAAGATGATGACGTCTTAATAGAAGCTTTCAGTGATGACTGGGTCGAGATTGGTCTCGATTATTTAAAAATAAAAATCTGAATCATTCAAATAAGCCTTCTTATATAGAGATTTTGTCACAAATATTGAAACAATTTTTGTATATATACAAAATTAATTATTTTTTTGTAAATTTTATCTTTTTTTGAAAGATTTCTGAAGTGGCCTCAATCAAGTAAGGCAAATATTTATGCCCTATTTTTGCAGTTCTTTTACAGAGCCCGGCAGATTTCGATGGGGTTTTCTGGTAACCCCTTCACTTTGATGTCATTACTTTAGCAAAATGTGTTCTTAAACATAGCTTGTAAACTTTTCCAGGAAAAATTATCCAACAAAACATTTTGGCGAACTAGAACGGGCACAGAAATTAGGACAACACATCAGCATTTATAGGCATACCAACCAACATGTAAAGTGCAAAAAACTATGAATAGAAAACAAAATAAAAGCTTTTATTCAAAACTGGTGACCGACCCCCTGCTTTGTATAGGAAACACTTTACTTTAACCAAACAAAAATTCTGTTGATCCAGTTGGTTCATCAAAATCGGCATAGAATATGTAAATACATAAATGTTAATTGAGTGCAATGATAGCTCCCTTCAAAAAATTAAGTTTGAACAAAAAAAAAAAAAAAAAAAATTGAGTTGAGATGGGGGGCCCCATAAAAGTTGTCTTCATGTGTGATAGAAACATTACGATAAAAAAAATACAATTAGTAGGTAGTAGGTTCATATGAACGTATTTTTCATAAAATCTTAAAATATGTATATACCTATGTAATGTACATCCATTCTACACATATTTTGTTTCATTGTTCAATGAACAGTAATGGAGATAGAATTGGATTTGGGGGCCCCGGACACCGGGGTCGGGGGCGGACCAACCCCCCCCCCCCGCCCCTACCTTAGTCCGCCAGTGGTAGTTTCCCCAGTAGGCCTAATCCACAAACAAATGTTTATTTATGATCTGACTGCATTCTCAATCTTTTTGGTAGACATTCAACTTTAGTATTATTGACTGAAGATTGCGTTTCTCTCTGAGAAAAGTTTAACCGAAGATACTGAGACTGGAGCTGGTCTTAAGTCTCAGTTTCTTCGGTACAACTTTTCTCAGAGAGAAATGTAATCTACAGTCTCTACCTATTTACCTATATGACTAAAAAAAATTGCATGACAGTTACCATTATATTTGTTCTTTAAAAAAAACCATACTACCAAAAAAACAATGAGCACCAAGTCGTTCAGCAGTTTAGGCCGACAGACCCACCGGTTTCGTGTTTTCTATTATCGTAATGTTAGGGAAAATAATATCTCGAGTTCGATTTTTTACGAATTCATAACTTACATAACATGTAAGGAATTTAGGAAAAAAACAGATGAAGGATAAAAAATCTATTCAGATCAAAGACCATTTAACAAGAAAAGAAATGAGTTATTCAAAAACTGTAAAATCTTAAAAGCAAACTAGAGGAAAGACTGTTTATATTAAGGTAGACATGATTTCAAATGTATCTACACATGTACATATGTACATACAAATTGTATTAATGCAATTTGTATGTTTCGGAAGGGGTCATTGATATGATCTCGTGGGTTGCTCACTATGGAGACATCCTAGAATGTTTATTTTATCATATTGATTATTGCGTTTGTTTTTCTGTGTGTAGAAAAAAAATTATTCCAAGATTCGCAAATTTATTTGTCCCCAGGGTGCCATCGATTTCTTATATGTGAAATGATACTTTCCAGATTTATTCCTTTTTACCTATGTCTGTAGTGCCTGTAAAAATACCCCAAAAACATTTTCAAAATCTTATTAAATTCCAATTTATATATAAAAAAACACACACAAAATCTGCAACAATAGCCAAACTAAAAGAGCACTCAAGCTAAGATTCGTTTTTAACATTCATTTTCCTTCAAGCTGTTTTCCCTTGTGTATGTATGTTTGAATCTCAACTTCAGTCTGTGTCTGTAGAAATACTGAAAAATGCAAATTCAGAAATTGGTAACAATATCCAACAAAAATGTATATAAAAAAAAAAACAAAACAATTCTTTTCTGCAAGAATAATACGCACATGATGTGTTAAAATGCAAAATAGGGCTTTGGATGAAAGTACGTAGTGTACTGTACTCGTACTCGCTATACGAGTATGAAGATGCAAATGTGATGTTTCCTTAAAAAAAGGACTCTATCTCTCATCAACCTGTATAAAATTGAACAAAAATAATGCGGGACTTAACACATATGGACTGAAAATTGCTAAACAGGATGTTACTCACCACCAACAGATTGGCGATTATTTAAATTTTAGTTTCAAAATAAAAAAGTGTATATTTGATGAAAAAAAACATGTACCTTGTATGCACTTACATGTGTGTTTTGCATTTAGTATTATATAATATGAAGTGAACTATTTCTGTCTTTTTTATTTTGTTTTATATTTAAAGGCACATCGTAAAGAATTTTTTATTACACACATAATTTCTTATCAGAATAGTTTCGATTTCGGGAAAAATAAGATTTGCCTTAACTAAAATTTATCGGTTGCTTTGACTATAATTTTAGTTCAAACAATAAACTTAAGTTCCATTGTCCTCCAGTTAAATTATTAAAGCTTGTTTAACAAAAATACAAATATACATATTAGGATTTTTGTATGAACTAAAGTTCATACAATGCAGTCACCCTGCGCAGACAACAATTTACATTGAACATTTTGAATGAAACAACAACAACTAAAGTGTTCTACCACCGAGTTATTATTGGCTGAAGTTATAACTATTTCACGAGTGCCAACCCGATCATCAGACTTCTTTGTGTGGTGCTGAGTCGTAATATGTTCATTTTTGTTGGAAAAGCTTTGCCCGTCATAGGGATTGAACTTAAGACATCAACTGTGACTTAAGAACTTAAGACATCAACTGTGACTGGAATTCAAAAGCCGACGGCCATCGCACTACCGAAGCCCTATGTCAAGCTCCATCTCAGTGCAGGTTTTGTTGCTTAGCAAATGCATTTGAACGATTAGCATTTTTATCAGAGCACACAAGCTTGCTGTTGTTACATTCGGTTCCTTTCTTTTTTCTCCTTACCCGAATCATATGCCAACAGTTTGTTGGTCATATAAACCTGCACTGAGATGGAGCTTGACATGTGGCTTCGGTAGCGCGATGGGTAGGCCACGATATCTAGAAACCAATAATCCAGAAAGCAAAAATCTTCGAAAGTAAAAATCTCGAGAAAAAAATTCTAGAATTGAAAAAATCTCGAAAACAAAAATCTAGAAAGCATATTAAAGCATAGTCTCCTTAAAAGAATCAGTACACTGCACATGCACCCATCCAACTATACCTACAAGTAGGTGACTAAATTTAGTGTTTCAGGGGACGTTCTCTTATAACAACGTAAGTTTTCTTATTAAAAAAAAGTGCAATGAAAGTAAATGAAATCATAACAAACAAATACAAAACAGAGTTGAGTCCTGGCATAGGAGGCTCAAGGTATTAGTTGGAAGGCCACATGTTGGACTTTATAAATTATTTGAAATTTTGGCTAGTGAGTCAATTGAAGTTAGTTGTGTGGTTCAAACAATTCAGGTTGGTTAAGAAACTAAGGTAAGAAGCGAGTATTTAGAAAAAAGAAAAGCAAATCTTAAAAGTACTGGACGAAAAAGAATAAAAAAGTTATGTAAGCTAACTTAAGAGTCTTGCATAGAACTCCAGTTTAAAAAAGTTATTTAGTTATTATAGTTAGAATTATTTGTTTAATTTTGTTATATTTTGACACTTTTCTGTTGTATTGAATAATTTGTATACTTTTTTGATATTTATTATGTTGTGGTACGAGTATACATATACATACATTTCCTATAAAATATTTGATTTTTGTTAAAAACACTTTCATTTGTTGTTCTTTTTTGACCAGAAAAATAAATTGTTTCATAAATTGAACATATTATGCGTTTTATTTCCGTTTAAAGTATTGAAAAAGGTACAAAAAAAATCTCGAATGAATTTTTTTTTTCGAGATTTTTTTTTCTAGATGTAGTCTTTCGTTTGGGAAGAAAATGGTGGGGAAGAAATTGGTGCAAAAGGAAACCGAAGTTAATTCTAGATCCATTGAAACATTCCTGAACTTGAAAATAAGAAAACACTCAAAAGGGTCTACACTGTGCCACCTAGGCACTTGTTGGCTGGTATTGAAGCGGAGATCGGCCCAATTGTGTGATCGTCCGGTCCTCGTGCACCATGAGCCACCTTTAAAAACCGTTAGTCTGCTAGCTCGCAGTCATAGGAGTTTGGGGAAGAAGACGGTGCAAGAGGAACCGAAGTAAATCCTAGATCCATTTCGTCGCGTTGAGGAAAGAAGTCAAATCTTTGATCTTCGTTCCGGAGAGTTCGTTAAGGTCGTTAAAAAAGGGCTTCGCAAAAGATTGTTGCCTCATTCTGGCCAAAGCGGGACATTTACAGAGGAAATGAAAGACTGTTTCCTTTTCATGCTGGTCCCCACAACTACGACAGTAAGTATTGTAGGGGATGCCAAGCTTCGCCGCATGTTCTCCTATTGGCCAGTGTCCAGTGCATGTTGCAACAATCCTTGCTATGTCTCGCCTGGGTCTGCACATTAGGTTAAAGTTCGGGATTTATTATAGGTAGGCCAGATTTTTCTAGCAATAATGCAGTTAGTTAAACTATTCCACCTACGATTAGATTCTGAGAGAAAAATTGAGAATATATTGCCCTTCATAACTCCGAGAGGAATACTGACTCTTTCCGCAAGTGAGTTATGAAGGGCTGAACCTTGCCTGGCCAGCTCGTCAGCCCGCTCATTTCCCTCAATGCCACTGTGACCCGGAACCCAGATAAGAGTGACCCTGAGGTTAGTGTTCAGACTCAGAAGCTCTTCCTGGCATTGTCGTACTAATTTTGAGGATGATGTAGCCGAATTAATGGCTTTGACAGCCGCTTGACTGTCTGAGAAAATAGCTGTATTTCGGTTCTGGTTTGGATTTTGTTTAAGCAGCTTGCATGCTTTCCTGATCGCCAGTACTTCAGCCTGAAAGACACTAGCAAAGTCAGGTAGCCGAAAAGACCTGGATACATTTAGGGACTCTGAGAAAATACCCGCACCAATACCGCACTCCATCTTTGACCCATCAGTAAAGATAGTTGTGTCGAAGTCTTTCGTCACGACGTCATCATTCCAATCCTTTCTGGATGGGAATATATCTTTAAAATCTTTATCGAGGCTCATTGAAGGGGCGCAGTAATCAGTGGGAGTCGAAAACATTTCGGTTGGAATTAAACCCGTGATGTTGCTGTGCCCATAGGGTTTGGCAAACCAGGAGTTCAATTCTTTTAGTCTTATCGCGCTGCAAGATACTAGGTATTTAATGTGTAAATCTAGTGGTAAAAGGTGTAGAAAAACTCCTTAAGCATCTGTTGGACAAGATCGAATAGCCCCTGTGGTGCCAATGCTAGCTGTTCTTTGAACCTTCCTAAGTTTGTTGATATTATACAAATTTTTTAATGCTGGCCACCACACAATTGAACCATACGTGAGAATAGGTCGCACAACGGCTGTGTATGTCCATAAAATCATTTTTGACTGGAGGCCCCACCTCTTACCAAAAGTTTTTCTACAGGCATAGAAAGCTATACAGGCCTTCTTAACCCGTTCTTCAATGTTTAATTTCCAGTTTAATTTAGGGTCGAGAATTACACCCAGATATTTTGCACTGGAGGAGAGCGAAAGTGTTTGTCCGTTGAGTCGAGGTAGATTGAAGGGGTCTATCTTTGTTTTGGTAGTAAAAAGTATAAGTTCAGTTTTGCTTTGATTAAAACCCAGTCCGCAGCTCGCAGCCCAGTTACTAACCTTCCTTAAAGCCACCTCCGTGATCTCACTTATCACAGGGGTAAACTTACCCGATACTAGTAGCACCAAATCATCGGCATACGCGACCGCCTTCACTCCACCCCTCTCTAACTTAGCGAGAATTTTATTCATGACTAAAAGCCAAAGAAGAGGAGACAGAACACCACCCTGGGGTGTTCCTCTAATGACGTATTTGATTGAAATTGTATTTCCTAACGAAGATTGAATCCTTCTATCCCTGAGCATGGAAACTATCCACTCCCGGATGTAGAATTCTACACCAAAGTCAATAAGGGCTTCTAGAATGGACTCAGTTAGGACGTTGTTGAAAGCCCCTTCTACATCTAAGAAGGTGGCGAGTGTATATTCTTTGAAGTTAATAGTTTTCTCAATTGTACGAACTACCTCGTGAAGGGCCGTCTCCGTGGACTTACCCTTTAGGTATGCGTGTTGAGAGTTTTCAAGAGGGCATCCAACTAGGATGTCCCTTATGTGTTTGTCTAGGATGCGCTCCATCGTTTTAAGCACGAAAGAGGTCAGACTAATTGGTCGAAAATCCTTCGCGGATTCATGGCCTCTTCTACCGACCTTCGGGATAAAAACTACTCTGACATGTCTCCATGTCTCGGGTACATGGTTGAGATAGAGGCAACTTTTGAAAATTATTTCCAGCCAAGGAACAACCACATCTTGCAGTTTTTGAAGCATAATAGGCAGTATGCCATCCAGGCCTGGAGATTTATATGGAGAGAAGGAAATAATTGCCCAGGCAATATTTTCTCTTGTTATGACGGTATTGATATGCTCTACATGAGCTAACGGTGTGATTTGAGTTTCAAGTAGTTCCGGTTTACTGTTTTCACACCCCGGAAAGTGCGTCGTCATCAGTAGTTCCAAGGATTCAGCTGGAGAGACTGCCCACTCCTCATCGTTCTTTTTCAAAAAAGACGGGTTGCAATGCTCTTCTGACAGAAATCTACCAAGTCTTGCGGAGTCTTTGATGATAGAACACTTTAGTTGTTGATGTTTCATTCAAAATGTTCAATACAAATATAAATATCTAAACAAATTATCCTTTTTTATTGGACAAACAGATATTACATAATACCTACCTATTTAAAATAAACAAAAATCATCAATTTACTTGAAAAACGCATTAGTTTTCTTATAAATTGTTCGCAATCTAAATAAACAAAACTAGGTACATGCGATATTTATTAAAACCCTCATTCAATTCGTTTTGCCCTCATATTTTTCTAAATGCAAACAAACGGATCTGGGATCTTAGCCCCTCATACATACATACAAAAGATATTGTTTTGGCAAAAAAATAATGTATAGCTACCATACGAAAGGTCACCTGATTGTCATTAAGTATCAGGTAGTTTCAGAAATTGGTCAGGCATTATGTTTATTTCGGCGCAGGGTGAAAAGTCCACAGGCCAAAAATCCATAATGGACTTTTGTCCCACTTGGGTGGGTCAGAAGTCCACAATTGTATTGTGACCCACTCAAGTGGGTCAAAAGTCCACAAAAAAAGGGTCAATATTCCCTAATTTTAGAAAGAAAGTGGTCATAAGTTTACAATAATTTCATATTATAATATTGAAAAAAGCAGTA
This sequence comes from Melangyna quadrimaculata, assembly GCA_949320155.1. NCBI lineage: Eukaryota > Metazoa > Arthropoda > Insecta > Diptera > Syrphidae > Melangyna > Melangyna quadrimaculata. Next base: position 83,106,355 of record OX439484.1, on the reverse strand, counting down.
TAATTAAGAATTATTTATTTATTTTGTTAAGAAATAATTTGTATACTCTTCACTACTCGTAAACTTAAAGAACACCAACTGATAACATAGGCGCCTGCCTGGCATATCCTGAGCGGAGCGACGGAGTCGCGTGAGCGGGACAGAGGACCCGAAAAGAGAGTTAAAATCCATAAACCCGCGAAGCGGGCCACCCAAAGCAGTCTTGTTAAAGAAAACTATATATAAAGTGATCCACTGAAGTGTGTCAGAAATCCACAATCAATGGGCCAGAAGTCCACAAGATTTTTGTATGGATTTTAGGCCCATCGGAGTGGGTCAAAAGTTCACAATTGATTTATGGACTTTTGACTTTTTTTTTGTTCGAATATCCCAAAACTGAGGCCCTAAAATTCGACCCGATTTTTTTTAAATCCATTGAACAAAATCACCTGCTGACTAATTACTGAAACTATCTGAACTTTTATGACGATTTGTTGACCTTTCGAACGGTATACCTTTTTTGCGAATATTAAGGGCTGGCCACGAGACGAGACTCTGCGAGACTTTTGTAAGTCTCGTCTCGGTCTCGTTAAAATCGAAAATTTTCAGTCTCGTCTCGGTCTCACATAATTAAGTCTCGTCTCGGTCTTGTCTCCGAAAAATACGATTTCCGAAAACCTGTTGATTATTGGAACGAAATATTTTCGATTTAAGTTTGAATATGTGCAGAAGAAAATAAATATTAAACTGAAATTGGATTTTTTTATTTATTAGACTCTCTTTAAATTTCGGTCCAAAAAAACAGTCTCGTCTCGTCTCGGTCTCGTCTCGGTTGCTTAAAAGGCAGTCTCTTCTCGGCTCGCCATGGAGACCGAGATCGAAACCGAGGCTTTTCTCGTCTCGTGATGGCCAGGCCTACGAATATCCCATAAATGAGGTGTGAAAGTCTTATACGACCTTGAAATTTCTGGAAAATAATCTAGATAGATAAGATAGATACAAAATTTTATTTTCCACAAAGTTTTTTTACAAATGGTTGGATTTCATTATAATAAAATTAAATTAAATGACAATAACTTTTTAAGTTGCCTGTCAGGTTAAAGTGTTGACTATAATAAATTTATTTAAGCTTAGCTATGGATTTGTTTTTTTTTAAGAATATTCATTTATGATTAGATTTCGATATCTTAGAGCGTTTTTTAAGAAATTGTAAAGTTGCGTATAACTTTGTCCGTTGAGAATTTCGAGGAACTGGTCACGGTTAAGGCTTTCACGTCCAAAGAACTGTCTTCTGTATGTCCGAAAACAAGGGCACACTCCTACAAAGTGGTATGTATTTTCAGTAGCAACAAGGTTACAGATCGTAAAAAATCCCAACCGAATCTCTTCTAAATGCTCGTGCATTGAGATTAAGCAATCCGCACCTGGCCTTTAACACTATACTTATCATCTCGCGTGAGTTACTGTCTTCGAAGTAGTTTGGCACCTCGGCATAGTTCAGGTTACAATACTCATCGTGGAAGCATTATTGAAGAGCTCTGTTTGTGTGTTCTACCCAGTGTCTTTCCATGAGTTTTGCGCAAGTTTCTGTATGCAATGCTTTCCACTGAGACTTTGTAGACCAGTTAAACTCGATGTTGACTTCATTGAAGAGTTCTGACCATTAATTAGCCCAGTGAATTTGCTTTCTCACAATGACATCTGAAAGTTGTCTCGGCAATCTGTTTAAGGAAGTGTGCTTACTCTTTGGATGTATTTGAAATGGAGTTCAAGTGTTGAAAGGAAGGCTTTTGGAAGTCCTGTTTCTAGATTGAGTACGTAGTTTGGCGTGTTACTAGGTAAGGAGAAACATCTTTTAAGGAAAAACCGTTGCAATTTTCCTACTTCGTTATACTCGGAATATCCCCAAACTTGAGCACAGTAGTTCATAACAGATTTTGTAGCAGCTTCATATATCTTATACTTAGCTGAGTGTTGTATGTTTTTGTTTCTGATGAAGTTTGACCAGGTAGCATTTATTGAATTTTTTGACATTGCAAGGCTCTGCGTAAGATGCTCTGTCCACGACATATTGTAAGTCAGAGTAACTCCTAGGTACTTATATTTGTTTGATATTTTGATTTCATCACTGTTAAAAGTCCATTTTTCCTCAGCTGCCCGGCGTCCAACGTTTCGAGGAAAATAATCTATGGCTGACCATAATTATTGAACTAATCAACCTTTTATGGGGTGTAATGAATCTTCAGATGGTATACAGTTTATTCGAATATCCCAAAAACAAGGTGCTAAAAATCATTTTGTCCTTGAGAAATCCTTAAAAAAAAATATTAAAAAAACGTATGGCTGACCAATTACTGAAACTAACCGATCTTTTATGACAATCAGGTGGTCTTTCGAATTGTATACTTTTTTTGCAAACATCCCATATGTTGGAATAATCTTATGTGAAATAGGTATTCAGAATGGATGTGTTTTGCTTATAGCAAAATAATAAGCATGTAGTTTGCAGAGGGTAAAGGGTAAAATTTTAATACATCACTACAAATGTTGGTAATAGATTTGTAAATTTTTTTTCAATTCAAAAATAGATTTATTTACATTAAATAAGTGTACATTTTAACATATTAATCCTATCTATCCTAAGGACATGGCTAAAAGCCGTCTGCCAAGAACTATCAATTTTTGAGTACATACACATTATGAGTTCTAATATAATTTTTTCTTTTAAAATTTACTAAGTAAGTAAATAAGTAATATTCATTTATTGATAATTTTGGTAAGAAAGTTAACATAATTTAAATGAATTTAAAGCTATGGCGTTGCCGTCAGCTCGATTGGCAATAAATATTTTTAAAGTTTACAATTTCGATTTAAAATAATTAACATAAAATGAATATATTATTAATTAAATTCTGTTATCAACAACATTCTGTATTTGTTAGCACTTTTTAAAAAGAAATATAGATTTTTCGAATTCTGGCCGTTGAGATATTTTAAAGTTTTTTGCATCGTTAAAGTTTTTTTTCCCAAATATTTTTGTCTTAGTGTTGTATAAATTGGACAACCTCCAATAAGGTGAAAGCAATCTTCTTTCGATTTAAGGTTGCACACAGAACAAAACTGATCAAAACTTGCATTGTAAGGTGATCCATTAAGACCAAGGACTCCACATCGGGTTTTAAAAATTAACGAAATTTGCTTGTAGTTAAACGTGTCGCAAAAGTAAATATCATCTATCAGATTAAAGTTGACTTGTGAATACAAAATTCTGCTCTCCGACTGCTGCGCTTCCAATACTAACCAAGCTCTTTGTGTATCTTCAAACTTTTGAATTGTACGATACATGTAGAGACTTTAAAGAATTTCGATCACCTATAATTGTGTCCGTATCTTCTCCGTAATCATTGCCAAGATTTCGCCACCTCACCGTCACCATCCACCAGTCACTCTTTCTATCTTCATAACGAAGCATTTTATTTGTAAGTCATGTTTTCGGGAAGTCTAGCACTTTTAAAATATAATCAGCTTGCGTTTTAAGCGTGTTAGTGTACAATTTAGGCAAACCTGTTTCTAAATAAATAACATAATTTGGTGTTTTAATTGGCAGGTTGAACAGTTTTTTAATGAAATTTCGGTGAAGTTTTTCCATTTCTTCGAATTCTTCAGTGCCCCATACTTCTGAAGCGTTACTCAAAGTCGATTTTACAACTAAATCAAGATTGTGTACTTTGTAGATACGCAAACCTGTTCGTTAGACAGAATATTCTTCCATGTAGAGTTTATTAGCTTTTCACATGTTTTAACTTTCTCTTCAATGTGGGCCTTGAAATTCAATGTTGAATTCAGTTTTACTCCAAGGTATTTATACTCTCTCACGACATCAAGACGGTTTCCATGGAGGATCCAATGATAGTTCTGAGCTGAGTTGCCACGATTATCTTCTTCTTCTTCTTCTTCTTCTTCTTCTTCTTCTTCTTCTTCTTCTTCTCCATTTGACCGGCGGCGATTGTCATGATCTCGAGGGGGACCACAACTCTCCCACTCAACTGCTTCACCTACGGTTCCACTTGTGGGGTTTGCCGGGTTGACCTCAGAAAACGTCGACAGGCCTTCCGGTTTTGGATTGTTCCATGTCTGAGGCCAACTAAATGCAGGTGTCGTTGCATTTGTTTCATCCAGGAGTTTTTGCGCCTGCCTTTCTTCCGCGATAATGTTGATAGTGTTGTTGTGTTGCCACGATTATATGGTAAAAAATCATTATTTTTGATTTATCTGTGTTTATGATAAGTCCCCACTTTTCACAGAATGAAACAAGACGATTAATCATTAACTGCAGATTTTGTGAAGTTTCGGACAAAACCACCAAATCATAGGCGTATAATAGTACATATATAATGCTGCCTGCAATTCTGACTCCATCTGGTAATTCGGGTTCAACATCGTTAATGAAAAGAGCAAATAATAACGCACTAAGTGGCAGTAGCGGATCCAGGGGGGTGGCTATAGGGGCTCAAGCCCCCCCCACAGCCAATTGCTAAATTAATTTGAAATGTAGAAAGCAATGCATTACAACGTGTAGAGTTTTATATTCGTCTAAAATATTGTTAAGATGAGAATTTTGATGGACAGAATAACGTGGTTGGGGCTGAACATTTTACATGTTCTGCAACTTCTTTTCTAAGTCCTAAGGTTGGGGCTAAAGCTTGAAGTGAGTTGAACAAAAATACCAATTGTGGGCTATGAATAATGGACATGTTTCATGTTTTAAGGATTGTCAAAGTCCGAAGTTGGGGCTAAAGCTTGAAGATATATGGTGATGTTGGGATAGATGCACCACCTTCTTTTCAAATGATCATAACATTTTTAAATTTAACTCTGTTGGGCTAGTATTTTTATATCCTTTCAACAGTTTAGTTATGAAAGCTAGTACAAAGTTAATTTTTCGATAACATTTAAATTTTTTAAGTGAGCATTAATTTTTCGAAAAATGAGAAATGGTGCATTGTGCACCATTATATGTACCAAATGCACCAGTCAAATGTGCGGAATGCACCAGGAAGGTACTTAATGCACTAAGAATTAATTTAAACAATAAAAACCAATTTTCAAAGCCTGAACCGAGTTCAATTTGTAGTTTAAGTTAAACTAAAGGATTGTTCCTTTTAAACCTAAGTTCAACGTGGAATTTATTTACTTATTTTTCATAACCATTACCGTCAGCAAATCTTAATCTAAGTATGCTGTTGAAAAGTTATTTCTCTTTTATTTGCACAATTAATATATGTCAGAATATAGAGAATAATTTTTTCTATGACAATTTTCACGATAACTCTGACCGTTTACCTAAAAACACGTTCTTCCGTCTCGCGCTCCCTCAATTGAGCACGCGCCCTCTCTACTAAGGAACAATTGGCAATATCTTGGGCAATTATCAACCGATTTACATGATTAAAAAATAAATTTCTTCGTTAGAAAAAGGAACAACATTTACTCGGAGCTTTTTTCCTAACATTTATAACTTTTATTGCATTACAAAAATGCATCAAAGTTCGTTAATAACAATGACTTCGCACCGGATTTTGCAAAAACTAACTCCGGATTCGGATTCACCACCCACGAAAACATAAAAAACCACCCTCAAACTGAGGTGACATTCAAGTGCCTACGGGAAGGGGGTATAGCTCCTAGACTATATGTTCTCTAGAACTTTTTTGTATGTGGTATATAGGGAGGTTAGCTCCAGGCATAACATACCCAAAGACCCCAGTTCAGAAACGCGAGCAAAACCAAGAAGGTGGGGTTAAAGTTCCCCTTCTACTAGCTTTTCGTGAATATTTTCATAACAAAGTGTATTATTCAAAAATTTAATCAAATTAAATTTTCCAAAAAAAATATTGCAGTCTATGTTTTGCTAAATGAATGTTAACTGACCAATTTGCCTGAAAATAACGAAAAAAATAACCTCCGTTATTTCATATAATGCCATGACGCTAAGAGTGTGTTATAATTTTCTTTTTTGTTACGATACCATCTTTAACTATACGAAAAATACAATTTAAGAAGCAAGAGTTGTAGTTTTTTAGACTTACCTTCAATATTTTTTAGGTTCTTAATGAGTTCTTTTTGGACCGACGAAATGTTTGTTAGCCTCAGCAAATTTAAGGAATGAATAGATTCACCCAATAGCAATACACAAAATTATGCTATTAATAAACCATGTTTGTGTACTCTTAAAAAAAAAAAGTATTGTACACTCGGGCGTTTACTCACTTTTTCTTATTTTAATTGTGTTTATCTTGAAAATAAATAGAAATTCTTTGATTTGTTTTAATGTTCGTAAATTTATGTAAAACAAATTTACAGATTTTTCCTACGAAATACAATGAACCTCAAAGTGACAAATGGTCTTACAGTATTTTAGTATTTATTTATTTAATTGAAGCATTCACATTAAGAAAAAATAATCTTATAGATAGTGAAGCTTATAAATGCATTTAACAATATTAACAATTCGAGCTAAATAAGTGCGTTTACAACGTTATATAAAATTAAAAGAAATGAAATTAAAATTAATTTGAATTAAAAAAAAAAGCTAAGAAAAATCAAATAATAATTTTCAGATGCAAACTTCTCCTTTCACAAGAACTTACTGTAATAAAGAATTAATGTCACATTTGTACTGTACAAAAAATAAAAATTATCCTAAACAAAATCAACCGATTTACTGACTGAAAAATGACCTAAGCTCAAGCCTAAACCTATCGGTGCCACCGAACCCTCGAACATACCGTGGTAAAGAATTCCATAAACAGATAGAGTGAACGAAAAATTGACGTTCAGATGTTAGGCAAGAGAAACGAGGATGGATGAGTTGTTGAGATCTCATTGAGGCACTAGAGTATAATTTGTTAAATAGGTAACTAGGCTGATTTGTTTGAATTACATTAGAGAAAAGAATAAGAGATCTATAACGTAAAAGATGATCATATGACATGTTATAAAGTAATATGGAAAAGTGAGAAATGCGATCAAAACGTTTTACATTAAATACGTACCGTGCTATGTTGTTAAACGCGACGTGAAGTTTTCTCCTGCTTGAGGAATCGCAATTGCCAAAAACTTCACAGCCGTAGTTAAGATGAGGAATAGTGAGTGTTTTGGTAGGTACAATTCGTTTTTTTATGGGGTTATAGTGGTGAGACATCCAGAGCTGACGTAGTGTGCCATACACTTTTCCAACAGCTGTATTAATGTGGTTATTCTATGTCAATGTCCTATTAAATACCTACCATTCCAAGATTTCTAACGGTATCGACATATTCAATTTTTGAGCCCCTAAGGTAAACGTCCGGGCAGTATGAAAGGTCCAAAGGTCTTTTACCAATCACCATACATTTGGTTTTAGATGGATTAAGAAAGAGACTATTTTTTTTCAGACCACGTGGATATTTTTTCTAGGTCTGAATTGATTGTATCTGCGCAGTCCTACAGCATTCCAATAGAGCAGCTTTTATAGAGTTGGACATCGTCGAATTTGATAGATGAGGAAACTATGGAAGGGATTTCATTGACATAAAGTGAGAACAAAAGAGTTCCAAGAATGGAGCCTTGTGGGACCCCTCTACTTTTATGCAGAAAGTTTGATGATTCACTCTGCCTAGTGAAATAGCTTGTATTCCGTATTTTAAATAAGATGACATAAGATTAACTGCTGAATTTGAAAAACCATATTCCGTTGAAAGCTTATTGCAAGGGTTGGTGTGGTCAATCGTGTCAAATGCCTAAGAAAAGTCTAGCAGCACCAAAAAAGTAATTTTATCATCATCCAGCGATTCTCTTATATTTTCCACGACGTTTATAATTGCAGAAACACAACTATGGTGTTTTCTAAACCCAAATTGCATTGCAGAAAGCAAATTGTTGGCGTTAATATACAAGTTTATTTGTTTTTGTAGTATTTTCTCAAATACCTTATATAAAAAAGGCAGTATGGAAATGGGCCTATAATCCTGTTTGGAAGGATTCTTTTGAATGGGTATAATTTTGCATTGCTTCCACTGACGGGGGATAGATACAATTGGTTAAGATGTGGTTGAAAACGTGTACCAATGATGGGAGAATCGCAGGAAGAATAATTTTGACAATTTTTGGGTGAATTCCATCAAAACTAAAAGCATTCGATTTAACACATAATAAACAATCAACTATTTCGGCGCTATCTACACAGTAAAATTCAAAGTTCCCACCAGTTGAGGTAATCACACGTGTTTCGCTCAAATTTGATGGAAGACATTTAAGGGAGGGAAAGGAATAGTTACAAAACTCTTATTTAATTGGTTTACGTCTAGACTTGTATCAACGCATTTTGTCTAACTTTACCCACTCCAATTTCTCTAAGGTTGCGCCGAAGCTGGTTGCCTTTTAATGATTTAATGACGTGTATATTTTAATTTCGTAGAATTTCTTTTTGGCAATCTTAATTGTATTTACCGTTTGATTACGCAGGGTACGATATGCTCGCAAATGAACATCCAACGTGTAACGCTTCCAGTCAAGGTATGCTTTATTGCGTCTTTCCATGATTTGCCGAATTTCAGTAGAGAACCAAGGACATTGACCATGCCTTATTCCCTTAACTATTAATGGCACATGTCTTTCAAAAAGAGCACAGATGTTTCGGTTAAGAAATTCCACTTGATCACGCCATAAAAAATACATTGTGCCACTCAACATTTCGAGCATCTGACTCCAATATACGATAATCAATGCTTAGAAAATCTCTGTATGTGTAATTTATAACAAGACAGCTTACGGAAAACCGATAATCAGGTAAGACAGTAATACAAGAATTGAATACATTTTCAAATATCAGTTGAATTGTGCCAGTAATATCGAGAACTTAGGTCACATAACTCGCAGTGCTAGAAGCCAAATGAATTTCGAACCTAATCGAACTGCAAAACATCGTCAAGAGTGGATTGAAATTAAACGGAATGGATTATCACAAATACACGCGTCCAGCACGAATAAAAATTGAAACATCGATCAGTCGACACAAATCGTGTGACTCGACATTTGATTACAGTACAGGTAATATGCTTTGTTTGTTTACTGTAAGACAAAAAATGTAAAGCAATTTTGAAGGGAAGACAATACTCAAAGAAAGTATGTTTGCTTAGTAAAATGAGATCTCAGAGATTTTCTTCCGTCAAAAAGTCAGTAAGTGACAATCTGAGAAACTTTGCCTCTGCAAGATCTCATTTTTCTGAACATGCCTTACCTACCTTATAAGATGAGCTTTCTTTTTTTTAAATTGAATCTGATCATAAACATCCCACTCATCACATCCTAATTCAAAAACACAATCATGTCACTTTTAAACATTATATTTTCATCAGCTTATTGTTTTGATATTGCCAAAGTCATAAATATCAATTATCTTATTTTAGAAGCATTATTAAGTATCCATTACATAAGTGAGTATATACATATTCATTTCTTTTTTGTTTTCATTCAAATGGCGAAAAGCTCTTTAAAACCATCGTTGTTCCTTAACGCACCATCTATAAGAAAAAATTCACGTAGGTATAGAGGTACATTACACTTGTTTCATGTCGTTCCATTTGAAATTCATTATTTCTACTCATCGCCGTGCGTCGTAGACGACGGAAAAAAATTACATGATAGAAAAAAAGCCAAAAGTCAATCCCATAAATTAGGGTGCGATTTTCGACATCCTTCCTATACGTGGATTCCTTTCAACTTTCAAACGTACCATCGTTGTGCCACATCTAATATGCATCATCGCAAATAACCGCAAAACATCCAACGATGTTTCCTCCTTAATAATGCATGCAAAAATCGTTTTTCGACAGAAAAAAATAAAAACAACGGTATGACAAATGTACACTTCGCCAAGTATGAAAATGGGGGGCACATCGGCCTCGAAAGATAAACTACTCCACTGCCAAGACGGCGAACAGATTTCCATAATGTTGTGAAAAATATTATGTAGTTGAAAACACTTCGTATTTTAGGTTGTACCTCTATACCTAGGTATAACTTTTTTTTTTCTTAACAAGGATCAGATTCCATAAATAACCTCCGAAATGTGAATGCTCCAGCGGGAATTTATGTTGTCTAAGGATATAGGCCTAGCCAAAAAGCCTGCTTGACATTTTAGCGCGAAGGAATGGCAATAAAGTGAAACATTAAATGGGATGTCATTTTGGCTGGGGTTAAGTGATTTCGAGCAGGTGCGAGTTAGATGGGAGTTGGGAGTTTTGGAATCGGAGGCATTGTGCAATAAAAAAGGATTTTTTTTTTCGGAAGCTGATGGGATGAATTTGTGGAGTGTAGTAAATTTCTTTTTGATGTTATCTAATAAGCGAAGAGCATCCTTTAATGTCCGATGATTATATAAGAAGGTATCCACATCCGAAAACGTTTTAAATGACAACCCTTTTTACTATTAAGAAGTCCGTTTTTTTTCCCGTTTGTTTTAGAAAAATAACTCTACTTGTGATTTATTTAGCAAAAGGAATCCAATAAGATGATGATTGCACAAGAATGATACCCTAGGGATCTATTGTGTTTATTCAAGTGGAGAAACAACATTATACATATAGTAGCAGGTTGACCAGTACAAAATACTTACAAGACAATTTGGTACACGAAAAATATATAATGTGATGTACTTTTACTCACGATTTGATTTTGATTTCCAACAACGTTCACGATTTAACATTTAAGTGGAATTTGAAAATCACAAGAAAAAAATTGCCTAATCGTGTATTGAGTTGATATTAATTTTCTAATTTAGATTTGTTTTTTACTTGCTCTATATAGGGCTAGTAATGATTTCGTGTCAAACCAAATGTCAAGGTTCCCACGTAGAAAAATAATCTAATTTGCGCCCTGTCGCAGAGAGTGTGTAGAGAGTTTACGTAGATTTTAGTCCAGTCATTTGGTCGAAAAAAAGTGGTTTGCCTGGAAAGTTTTGGAGTCGATTTGAAAACTATTCATTGTTATAGATTTTGGGGTGCTCTTTCCGAATTTCCACTTTGCCACCTCGCACTTTTCCCACTAACGCCGCCATTCGAGGTAAAATGTCGAAAATATCAGGATTTCGCATATAACTCCGAAACGGTAAATGCTATCGAAAAGTATTTCATGCAAAACATGCAAATCCTGAAGAAAAAAAGTTTTAACAATAACAATTTTTTCCTACGACTAACCGTTAAGAAGATATCGACATCTCAAAAAACGTAAAATGTCACTTTTTCACGTATAACTCCTAAACGGTTCATATTTTTGAAAACATCTGAATGCAAAGTTTGGTACATTATGTCACCCCCTACAGGAAAAAATTGTAATTTTTTTTTAAAACAACCATTTTAAAGATATAATTATTTTAAAAGTTTGACAAAAATTCTAAATTTCCAGTATTTCGCTTTTTACTTTTAAATGACGAAGTTGTCGAAAAAAAAATTAGACTCAATTTTTAGACCACATATATATAGTGTTGACACTTTTTCCATGCAAGTGAAAAGTCGCTAGATATTGGTACTTAAATAGCGTCAAATGTCGAAGAAATAGGTTTTTTGCTTATATCTTTTAAACGGCAAAATTATTTATGCAAAATTTTGACATAATGTAACCCTATATAAGCCTGCATTAACATTTTTTTCTAGCTGCGATAATTTTTATTATATCATTATTTCAAGAAATCACAAAAACTCGAAAATACCGGTTTTTAGCCATTTACTCTTAAATGACGAACTTGACGGAAAATATTTTGAACCTTTTTATTAGATTTTAATTTTCTCTAGAAGAAATTTTATGACACTTTTTTGCATATAACACATCTGTTGCAAGATATTGCGACTTCAAAAATGGCCAAATCTCGAAAACACAGGTTTTTTGAATACAAAAAATTAAAAAAAATATTGTTTTGTCTGGAAAGTTTTGAAGCAGTTTTGAAAACTTTTCATTTTTATAGATTTTGGGGTGCTCTTTCCGAATTCTCATTTTGCCACCTCGCACCTTTGCCGCTAACGCCGCCATTCGAAGTAAAATGTCGAAAATATCAGGATTTCGCATATAACTCCGAAACGGTAAATGCTATCGAAAAGTATTTCATGCAAAACTTGTAGATTTTGTAATCTTGAAGAAAAAAAGCTTTAACAATTTTTTCCTACGACTCACCGTTAAGAAGATATCGACATCTCAAAAAACGTAAAATGTCGAAAATGTCACTTTTTCACATCGAACTCCTAAACGGTTCATATTTTTGAAAACATCTGAATGCAAGGTTGGTACATTATGTCACCCCCTACAGGAAAAAATTATAATTTTTTTTTTTTAAACAACCGTTTTAAAGATATAATTATTTTAAAAGTTTGACAAAAATTCTAAGTTTCCAGTTTTTCGCTTTTTACTCTCATATGACGAAGTTGTCGAAAAAAAATTAGACTCAATTTTTAGACCATAGTATTATCTAGAAAATAGTGTTGACACTTTTTCCATGCAAGTGATAAGTCGCAAGATATTGGTACTTAAATAGCGTCAAACGCGAAGAAATAGGTTTTTTGCTTATATCTTTTAAAGGGCAAAATCATCTGTGCAAAATTTTGACATAATGTAACCCTATATAAGCCTGCATTACAATTTTTTTCTAGCTGCGTTAATTTGTATTATATCATTATTTCAAGAAATCACAAAAACTCAAAAATACCGGTTTTTAGCCATTTACTCTTAAATGACGAACATGACGGAAAATATTTTGAACCTTTTTGTTAGATTTTAATTTTCTCTAGAAGAAATATTATGACACTTTTTTACATATAACACAGCAGTTGCAAGATATTGCGACTTCAAAAATGGTCAAATCTCGAAAACATAGGTTTTTTGAATACAAAAAATTAAAAAAAAAATGTTGTTTTGTCTGGAAAGTTTTGAAGCAGTTTTGAAAACTTTTCATTTTTATAGATTTTGGGGAGCTCTTTCCGAATTTTCATTTTGCCACCTCGCACCTTTGCCGCTAACGTCGCCATTTTGAAAGTTTCTCGCCAAACTGTTTTTGGTCGCCATTTTTTTTTAAATGGCGGTGTTAGCGGTAAAGGTGCGAGGTGGCAAAATGAAAATTCGGAAAGAGCACCCCAAAATCTATAAAAATGAAAAGTTTTCAAAACTACTCCAAAACTTTCCAGGCAAAACTACCAAATGACTGGACTATCTGGCAAGGGGCTAGCAAGGGCTAGCAAAGGCTAGAACAAGGACCTTGGCGATTATGAAGTCTCGTCACTCGTCAGTCTTATCTGGGACTTGATCCCGCGATCTTCTGCATGTCATTCGAATGCCCTATCCACTGGGCAAACTCGCTATAAAAAAATTCAATGTCAAAAGTTAATAAGTTTAATATTCTAATGTTTCACACCATATTGCATAACAAATACATATAATACAACAGATGACTGCCACTCATAGAAAAAATTGTTATATGAAAAAGAAGACAAATGAAAGAGAGAGAAAAGTGTCGTATGATACTGAAATTGTTTTGGTTTTGTTGTACAAGAGTATCAGAGTACAAGAGACATTCCTGATCGGATACCGAAACATTCCCAATAAGTTTTTTCTATAGAGGGCCTCACGAGTGTTTGAAAAATTTCAATCGTCTAAATTGTTAGTAGGTACTAAAATCCAACAAGGGCTTATTCCCAAGTTTATGACAAGTTTCCCGCACCTAGATTTTCCCTACTGAAAACTTACTAGGGCCTTGCCACACAAACTTGGCATTTTCCCAGTGGGGTTTTAATAAAAACTACCGTTGAAACGATGGAGCATTCCAAAAAAGTGATTTTCGACAAGTCCGTCGATGTAGTTGTCTGTGCGTCAACTCGTATGCGTACATCGAGCTAAACCCTAAACGAATTTACGGATTTGCTTTAAATTTCATGTGAAGCATTTTAATGCGATGCCTTCGAGTGAATCTAATTTTTTTGTTTAGCTCATCCAGAATGGGTAGCTGCAAAACAACGATTTCAGTTTTATCAAGTTTTCTCAAAAACAGACGTAAAGTAGGCAAATTTTCTCAAAAATGTCGGGAGTGGATTAATATTTAAAAATAATTCCTTTTTAATTTTTTACGTAGAAAAATATTACTTTTATGTTTCATTTCCGAGATATAGGGTTACCTGGCAACTTGACGTCATTTAAGCAGGTAACCCTGTGCAAATGAAACAAAAAAATGTGTTTTCTCCTCGTTTCCGAAATAAATAACTTTTTCATAACTGTTGTTGGATAGGAAATTCCATTTCCTTTCCAGAGAGTCACTTAAAAATCTTTAATCCAAAGTTTGAAAAAAATTGTTTAAGAGGCTTAATCCAAAGTTTGAAGAAAATTGTTTAGGAGGCTTAGGCAGTAGGTCGAGGCACAGACAGATGTACATAAATAATTGTGAATCCACTGTTCTGTTCTCGAGTACGACTTTTTTACGAATCCAAAACTTGGTATATGCTGTAGTGTCTACCCATATATATTGCAAAGTTGAAAACTGTAGAGAAGGTTTGGTATGAATTGTAGCTCCTAGTGCAAGCCTTACAGCATCCAATATTTTTGCACAATAGGTACAGTTGCAAAATATTTTTTAAACATGGATTATACTCAGTCCCATTTCGCTGATGTACGGCGCACATAACTCTGTCATTACTTACACAGTCTGACTTCAGAATCTGATCCAAGATCCTAAAATAACTTATGAAAGCATGCAAATTGTCTATTATTATATTTTAATCTTAATCTTCTTCCATTGGAGCAATTAAAATCATTTAGTGTGGGCAATTACAGCTCCTCCATAAAGCTTAACCATAAAAGAGAGCTTACTATAACCTGTAATCTTCCTCTAAGGAATGGCAAACCCCTATACTACACCTAGGCAGCCAGTACTCATTTGATTAATTACCGCGCAAATTCATTTTGTGACAACCTTTCTCCATAATTCTTAACCAGGAAAGACATACACCAACCTATACAGCCATATACAACTCTCCACTGGGGTTAAGAAGACACATTATCAGCCTCCAGCTCGTTAAGCTAATTGTAATAATAATTGCCCGAGACAAAGCCAAAAGTACAATGCTTCTTCCATGTTTTTAATTTAGCATCCCAGCATGGCACGCTCTGAAGTTGGTGTAGTCACAGTAGATGGAACCTTGTCATGTCACAATGGAACCCACCGCTACCAGTATAGTTATTTGTCTAATAAAACTCTCTTCCAAAAATAATTTGTGTTGACAAGAATGTATGGTTCCAGAACTCCAGCCCCTGCCAGCCTTCATGACTGTGTCACCACCTTTACGCAGGTGATGAGTGCATTGACTTCCCAAAATGGGGGGCTCTTTCGTGACACTATATACTATACTATGCTTAAAGAATGCGAGCAGTGTGACAGGACCTACGATAAGGGAATGAGAGATTCCTTCTTGGTTTCTCCGTTTTCACTAATTTAATCGAAGGAAACTGTTATTAACCAGTAGACAAGTAGGTACGTGGATGAGACATCTTATAAGATATAGCATTAGGTATAAAACCCCATAAGGGCACAAGCACCAAGCACTACACAGACACACAGAAGACGAAGAAGAAGTCCTTGCTTCTGTTTTTGTTTGCCTTGCTGCTGGAAAGCACAGCAAACATAATTTATTACCCTATCTACTCATGCTCATACATTGTGAAATTTTAATGTGTCTAAGCACGCAATGTAATTTAACTTTAATTAGGTAATTCGGGGGAACGAGGAGCCGAAGAAGCACAGTGCTCACCTGAAAAATGCATCCTGCTTTGCTGCTGGAATTCACTGCAGAAAAGAGTCTAGGTAAACAGGAAAAAGTATCTTACCAAAAATATCACGCAAAAATGTATCTGTGTGTACCAGTCGGTTGACTTTGTCGAGACTTGTGTGTACCAAGTACCAACCCTCTGAATATGCAAAAAGATAGATAATATGGAAAACACGCAGAAGTGGATTTACTCAAGGATAAAATATATGCAGAAAGCAAGTTATTAATTTTATGCATCGGCAAGTTCGCGACAGTAGGTAAAGCTCTCGTCTTTGTGAATTATGACTATGCTTTCTGTTTTCCAGTTTTCTGAAGCTCAGTCAAATTGCAAATACTCAGCCATGATGTCGAGACATTATTATAATTAATAAGGGCAGATAACTGAATTTTATGACAAGAATTAGTCGAATAGAAAGGTCAAAAGTATATGCATGTTTTATTGAGAGCTTGACAAATCGGTTGTAGTTGGTGGGTGTGCAGGTGTCGTTTCCAATTGCATTTCTCTTGTTGTTGATCGACATCAGCACTTTAAACGTGTATTTTGTTTTTTAAATATAGTCTGATATTTTAATTTAAAAAAAAATACAGTCATAAGCGAAAAAAAAGATCTCTTGCAAGTCAAACGTCAATCGACTGAATTAAAGAATACATGAACCTTATCCTGCTTTCATTCTTTTTAGCCATGGAATACAAACCTAAAGATCTTTCTTCAGATTCACACGAACTCTACATGATGTGGTTCAGCCTCGGTTCAAGATTTTAACCTACCGACATCGGTGGCTTAAATGAGTATCAACAATGGTTCAGGGTTAAAGTATGTTAATTCCTAATGGAGTCATTTCCAGGAGCCCGTTTTGGCGAGATTTCTTAATTGCCGGCATTTTATTCTTAAAATTATTTTGGCTAGACAAGATTTTTTTGGGTGAAAAGCTAGAAAATAGTATCTGTTTTTTTTTTTCATTTTCATGCTTTGCAAAGAAAAAAACACTATAAATAAATTGGGTGGCGCAATAGCTCGTGCAGAACTAGGGCCTAGTGATAAAAATCTCGCAACCATTACTGTGTGCGCTTGTTACAGGAATGGAAGGCACCTACAATTTTATGCCGAATCCGAACGGCTGACGAGAAGCACTCCTTCATGACAAATGATGAGGATTTATCAATTCCTCGCAAGAGGCAGTAGCCCTGAAAAAACTTTTTTTATAGTTTTTAGATGCACGAGGCTGGAAAGTGAACCCAGACCTCCAGCGTGACAGTCGAATGCACTAACCATTACGCTACGGGCTACTACAAAGACAAACAAAAAGAAAAAACAGAAAACTGTATTTTGTAT
Organism: Melangyna quadrimaculata; assembly: GCA_949320155.1. Classification (NCBI taxonomy): domain Eukaryota; kingdom Metazoa; phylum Arthropoda; class Insecta; order Diptera; family Syrphidae; genus Melangyna; species Melangyna quadrimaculata. The sequence goes on along the minus strand of OX439484.1, from coordinate 83,089,204 downwards.
CAATAATTGTTGTCATAAATAACACTTTGAAAACACATTCTTTTTTGTGGGACCTTCTATAGTTGTTAACGTTAATGTTTAGTTGTTTTCGAGCATTTATCGCTGATTCCTTGACGTTAAAAAGGTAACATGGACTTTCGCTGGCTGGAAAATCGTAGCAGACATGTTGCAAGTATACATTTAGAAACATATTTTATTGTTTTCATTTTGTTACATAAATTGTCACAAATAAAACAAAAAAATTAAAGCTTCTTTTGTATGTTTAGGAAGCTCCTCCTGTTCTTCATCGTCCGAGCGGCTGTTGTTTTCGATTGTGGTTTAATTTAGTACTAGAGCCGACAGCAAATTTTGGTAGTGGATGTATAACCAAAATCTAACTATACCTGGCAGATTTTTTTGTCAGCCTTTGGCGGGTGCGGGGTGTTGAAAATAGAGATTTTTTAAATTTCTTATCAGGGACATTAGAACTTCAATATTTTTTTTTAAATATTAATCATGATGCTTTGTGATTTTTCCTTATCCAAAATACTGTACCCTTTGTGATCCGGCTAGTAAAACTCAAGATAAATAAGTTTTTAAGCGAAGCTCAATCGTCTTTTTTTTGTAGACTTTGTACCAGTTTTATAAGTTTTATAAATCTCCATGAAAAAAACGGAGATGTATTTTTAAAAAAGTAATTGAAGTTCGAATACCCCTGATAAGAAATTTAGAAAATTTATATTTTCAACACAATATAAAAAAAAATCTGCCAGACTTTGGATTTCGATATCACAAAATATGGCCTTTTAAATCCCAATACTCAGATTTGGGTTATACAAATCCACTCCCAAAATTGGCTGTCGGCTCTTAGACTATATTGTCTTCTTTGTAAATTTAAAAATTTACTGGCCTTTTTTCTAATTTGATATTGGAAATCCGGCCAGAACCTATTAATTGTGATCTGGCTTAATTTCCATTATGCTTTTTGGCTTTTTTTTATTTCTGCCTGGTACAATTTCTAATGTTTCTAGTTTATTTGCCACAAACAATCCTGCTTATTTTTCCAATTTGAAGCGGGCAAAATTGTCTGTTTTTTTTTTTTTTAATAAAATTTTGGTGTAATTTCCAGAAGCCATTTTTATTCATTTTAACATTGAACTCCTGAATAACACTGAATAAGCATTGAAATAAAATTCAATTCGAAATAATTTAACTGAAGTATTTCTTGAAAAGTTATTTAGTAAAGCATCATCAAAAGACAATTTTTGCAAAAATGTTTTTACAGTTTTGGATTAGATACATATTCATAAGAATTTAAATTTAAATAAAGGGAACCAATATACATAAATGTACTTATTTCAAAGACGGCTCTTACGTTTTGACAAAAGAAAATACGAGCTGCTATTCAAGGTATGGTTAATATTTTGGTTACAAAATCTTTTAATCAATAAGGGGTTATTAAATCATAAAGGGTCATAGTGTTTTCTTTTTAAATCATAGGTTATTTTGACACTAACAGCTGTTTCCCGCTCGAAATCTTGACAGTAAGTCAGTATCATACCTCCGCGGAACGGAATAGGTCGCTTTAAGTTGGGAAATATTGAAAACTTATTGCCAAAGTGCGTGCTGTGTAATCCAAACAATGCTTTTTTTGAAAAGAAGTTTTGGTCAAAATAAAGCACCCACCGTGCGCCTGCAATGTTAACAAAATTGGCGGGCGCATCTGGGGATCAGAAAACCCGCACTTAATTGATGAGAAGCCAATGCATTCACTGAGAGGCAGTTTGGTGCGGATTGTATACTGGACCATTTTTCTTCGAAAATGAGCCTGGGAAAAAACGTTTCGGTCAACAGTGGGCGTTACAGAGCTATGTCAGCCGACTTTTTGTTATCAGCCGTCTTGGAGATGTCAATTGCCCGCCTCGGAACCGTGACTTTGAACTTTTTTTGGGGAAACGTGAAGGACCGATGTTATGCCAACAATCCGAAAACGATTCAAGCACTTACGGCCATTATCATCCAAGCATTCCGTGAGCTACTGTCCGAAACCATGAAGAAAATCTTGGAAATTTAAGTGACAGAATGCTCCACTGCTAGGGCTGGCCACGAGACGAGAAAAGTCTCGGTCTCGAGACTGGCTTTTAAGCAACCGAGACGAGACGAGACTGTATATTTAACCCGAAATTTACAGAGAGTCTAATAAATTAAAAAAATCCAATTTCAGTAAATATTTTTACTTTCTTCTGCACGCATTCAAACTATAGTTGGCCGAAAATCGTATTTTTCGGAGACGAGATCGAGACGATTTTTACTTTCTTCTGCACGTATTCATACTATATTCAAAAATATTTCGTTCCAATAATCAACAAGTTGGCCGAAAATCGTTTTTTTCGGAGACGAGACCAAAACGAGACTTAATTATACGAGACCGAGACGTCTCGTGGCCAGCCCTATCCTCTGCGAATCCAGCCGAGGCAGCCACTTGAACGACGCGAACTTATGTTCTATAATAATTAATGGGATTGTTTGCTCTTACTTAAAAAGCCAAAATACATGGACAAAATTTAACTTTGTTAATTTGTTTGCATTTTTAAAACGAAACTTGTATTTGCCCCAACCCGTACAAATACTACAGAATTCTATACAAAACAAAGTGAAACTCCTAATTCGCACCCAACCTTCTGGGTCGGAATGTAAAGTAGTTACTAGTTTCACATTTGCTTAAAAATAAACTATGTAACTCAAATTAACAAAAGAAAATTTTTTGTTGATTCAATATTTATGAAGATATTAAAAAAAACAGAGATAAACCAAAAAAAAAAACTTTTTTTTAAGATGGCGGCGGTGCTGGGGGAGTTGGAATTCTTGAATTTTTTAACACCAAACTAACTTTTTATTATTATTTATTTATTTATTCATCAATCAAAGAACAAAATTCTCTTATAGACTAATAGATAACAATTATTCACTATATCTACATTAATATATACATACAAAAATTTATATATGTAATATATAAATATATACAAACGTCAAGTTGATCTCTAGTGCAAAATCTGAAAAAGTCTAACCTAGTACATACTGAATTTGCTTCTCTGATGCAACGTGACACCGGTTCATTACTACCATAGTTAGATCTATGAAATTGCTCGTAAGAAAGAACATACTCTCTGGAATTATGAGTGGGAACAGGAATAGATATAAGAGCTATAGTAAGGGAGGCGACAGTAAGATTACCCATCTCATCGGGAGACCGAATATTATGGTTACCAATCGATAGCACTTATCGTAACATTCACAAAACCACTGGTCGGGCGAACTTTTTCAGGGAATTTTAGACGGGAAAGGGCCACTTCCGGTACGGTTTTTTGATCACTACCTATTCCATCAGGCCATGAAAACACTTATTCCTAGTGGTAAGAGTTTTTCCTATAGATTCTAAAACTGTTGGTCGGGCGAAAAAAATCTGGGAATAAATGCTTGCCCGACCGACTCAAAATTTTTTTTTGATACATAAACTATGGGTTATATTGGTATCAAATGAAAGGTACGACTGCCCTCTTCACAAATCCACTGGTCGCGCAAATTTTTATAGGGAATAAGCTATTGCCCGACCACTTTAAAGGAAATTAATCAATTTTTCTTGTTAATCTATTGAAGTTAAAAAAATTAACTTACTGTTGTCTAGCTTATATTAAATTAGTATAACATCTTAGATTATTTTGTTCCCTAACATTTAAAAAAAATTTAAGCCAACAACACTCTTTTTAAACTATTTATTTCGCATTTGTTTACGTTTTCTGCAACTGGTTAAACTAAATATATTTGTGTATTTTAGTTTTTCAAGTAAGCCCAATTAAAGAAGAGCTTGAAATTTAAACACAATAATTAAGTTACCACCTTATTTCTGGATTTACTTTTTTTTTTTATAAAATGAAACAAATAAACAGATTTTTTCTTCAAATATATTCATACATTCATTTTTCAGCAAATATTTTCATTTTCTTTTTCTTCAAAATCAACAGATTATGATTCAAGAATAACAATAATTTATATATGTATGTAGTACAAACAAACAAACAAACAAAAATAAATTGACGCCCAGGCGTCAAAAAAAAAGAAATGACGCCTGGGCGTCAAAAAGAAATTGACGCCCGCGCGTAAAAAATAAATTGACGCCCGGGTGTCAAGAAATAAATGATGCCCGGGCGTCAAAAATAAATTGACGCCGGGCGTCAAAAATAAATTAACGCCTAGGCGTCAAAAAAAATTGAAACCCGGGCGTCAAAGAATGTTTAGTTTCATAATGTTAGGAAATATTGATTTGGTTCGATTAAAAAGCGTATAGATTGACTTCTAATTGTCGGATCTTCAAGATTGAGATTTTAAAATAACGGGAAACATAGACTTCACTCATGTATGCATATTATCAAAGAGGCAGAAACCTTTAAATTTCTTAAAATCTAGCCAAAATCTTCTGCTCTAGTTCTTACACAATCAGATGCAGTTGCATTTGTCCACATTGAACTAATAAAAACAGTTCTTTTTTATTTTCTGGAAAATGGATTTTAAGCATGTTGGAATTTAAATTAAATCAAAACTTTTCATGTTAGGCATAAATATTTTGAAACATCTGAACTCTCGCTAAATAAAAGTTGCTACAATTTTTCACATCATATTTGTAATGTAAGCCAAATAGGCTTCCACCAGACGTTAAGACCCCAGCCAGAGTATTCTAATTTCAATATTTTTGACTCTGTAGGGTTGTCTTACTTCTAGCGGAACCAAAATACAGAGCTCACAACAGATAACCTGAAAGCAACAGTGAATCATTACGGAAAAGGCGTTATGGTATAGACCTACTGTATGTCTGCAGCCGACGCGGGAAATTGTGGAATTGATGGAGGGGACGACGAAAAAATATGTACCTAACTGACATTTAAAAAAATATTGACCTAAAGTTTCGAAAAGTTGGGTATTTATCAAAATTTCCGTTTTTACCAGGATAATGACTCAAAGAACAAGTCAGGAATTATGCATACCTGGCTAATTTAAAATTGGCCTTACTTGATTGAAACTTCCGGGACTGTCACCTGGAATGAGTGTGATCGAAAACTGTTGAGCTTTGTTGCAGAACAATGTTTGAAAACACAAAAATTACCTGAAAAATGCACTTTCGGAACAATAGCTGAAAATAACCCCAGAGATCACAAATAAACTTAGTAATTTCATGCCAAAAGGTTTCAAGGCTCTTAAAAGCCCAAAGAATACCACGAAAAATTTTTAAAAATGTGACCTGAAAAAAAAACTAAAAACACTTCTTATATTCTTTAAGAGATTATCTAATTGTTCAAAAAAGATACTCAAGCTTGTTTCATGTAAGCGATACACACATACAAAACTATGCGTGCACGCAAACGCGTGCGTGCAAGCAAACGTATGCGTGCACGCAAACGTTTGCGTGCACACGTTTTTCGTACACGCATACGTTTGCGTGCACGCATACGTTTGCGTGCAAGCATACGTTTGCGTGCACGCACACGTTTGCGTAGACGCACACGTTTGCGTGCACGCACACGTTTGCGTACACGCACACGATTGCGTACACGCATACGTTTGCGTGCACGCATACGTTTGCGTGCACGCATACGTTTGCGTGAAAGCATACGTTTGCGTACACGCACACGATTGCGTACACGCATACGTTTGCGTGCACGCATACGTTTGCGTGCACGCATACGTTTGCGTGCACGCATACGTTTGCGTGCATGCATACGTTTGCGTGAACGCATACGTTTGCGTGCACGCATACGTTTGCGTGCATGCATACGTTTGCGTGAACGCATACGTTTGCGTGCACGCATACGTTTGCGTGCACGCATACGTTTGCGTGAAATTCGTTGTTAGGCATATTCTTTACATAAACTAGAGATTACAAAGTTGGAAATCTAATATAAAATTCAAATTTAATGCTTTTTGAATTATGGTTATTAAAGACAAGCTGTTGTGACACTCAATCTGACAGATAAAAACGTTCCTTACTTTATATATACTGAAGGATTTCAATCTTCTATTTCTCTTGTCAGCAATTAAGCGCTTATGTTAAGCAAACATAGCTGTGCACTTATTGAAAGCTCCAAACGTTCTGAAACAAACAACAAAAACTATTCTTATGGGAAGAATTAACTGGCTGAACATCAATAGCAGTAGATTCACTTGTATAGTTGAAGATAGCTAGTACAATTGAATTGACGAAGTCGGAAGGAAGAAAACAGTCACAGTCGAGCCCGTGCATAGCCATATGAAGATGAAATAAAAAAAAGTGCTTTTATCCGACTGCAAAGTTGGTTTGGCGCACAGAAAAAAAGATTAAAATGACGATAACAAACAAAAAAAAGTTCCAGTGTTACTTGTAGATGTAATTAACATCAAACAAAATTCGGTGCAGTGTAAAATTGAGAAAACTTCAACTTTTTGCTAAAGGTAGGTTAAGCAGTCAATTAAGTCGGAAAAAGTCAATAGTCAGTAAAAGTAGAATAACAGATTGAGGCAAGATGATATTTGCCAAAAAAATTAGTAATGATAGGAAGAGGTACATAATTCGCTTGAATCTTCGACCTTCCAATCACATTGGGAAATGATTTAGCCTAATGGTGTAGGTACCTGTGGATGAAGCTTGTACATCACTGTCAAAGTAAAAAGATATGAAAATTGTGAACAGCTCTACAATACAACGTTTTAGTTGTTGCAAGAAATGTATGGTATGACACAAAGTTGAGCACTTTTGGTTAAAGTTACAGTCTTGTGTTCAGCCATCAGTTACCTAGTACTATTTTTATAGCTTTCACAAATGAAAAGCTTACCAAATTTAAATAATTATAATGTACCTTATTGCATCGCGATAAGTTGTCAAAATTACCTCTTTACAAGAATTTAAAAATTCAAAAAGATATATTGTGTATTTATATAAAAATAAGGAGTTCTTCTAATTAACTAACATTATCGTTTTCTTATATAACATATCTTGCTGCAACTTAATTTTAATTTATTTAATTTTGTTGCAGTGCAAACAATTAGTCATGTTTTTGTTTTATCTAGCAAATGCAAGTCATTTTCAATGCCCCCATTCTTACTCTATGAGTGAAATCTGTAAATATTTTAGATTGTGTTTTTCATCGGATTTTCTATGACATGGTAATATTGCTTGCACACAAATTGTAATGTCAAAATTAAATAATTTCTATTCGGAGGTACTTATTTCATTTACACCCCCATCTTTATAAAGAAAAAATAGTTATTTTAGCTCACGCGTTTAAGAAAACTACACCACGGAATAAGAATTTTCTGCTCAAAATAAAGGCAATTGCTTACTGCTTTATTTGAGTCCGGAACATTCTTATTCTATGGTGTAGTTTCTCTAAACACGGGAGCTAAAATAACTATTTTTTCTTTATGTACAAGGAAGTTAATAAATAAAAATTGATATTTATTTGTTTTATTATGACTTTTAATTTAAATTCATATTGTTTGAACCCATTGAGTAAAACTTAATAATTAATAACAAATATTTCCCTTGATATATATAAAGTCTTTTATGCGGCATTTGCTTACAAGAAACTTAATTATTTAGGGATAATAGCACCTAGCTAGCTTAGAAATGAATAAGCTAACAAATACTCCAAAGATTCAAATTTCTTATAAACCGCAACGGCTATGTACAAAAGCATCTTAATTTTAATTACTTTTAAAATATTTATTTTTATTAAATTTTTTGAACACAATAATCAGACAATTTTTGCCATTAACATGAAACACACAAGGCGACTTTGGGAGTGTTCAACAAACAAAAAGCAGACATTGCATTGATTACCGATGTTATGGATTATGACAATGGGAAATTTCAAATGGGATATTTTAAGATCATCCCAGATAGCCATTCTAATTTTTAAAAACTTAAATTTTTCTTATGCCAATCGTTTGTGACAGCAATAAAAAGTGTTGTGACTCGCTAGTTATTTAGTTATTAACAAATCAACAAAATGTACCAGTTAGCCATTTTTTTTTTTGAAAACTGTAGTAGTATAGACTTCTTTACACTCAATCGATCAAACGTATGCGTGCACGCAAACGTATGCGTCCACGCAAACGTATGCGTCTACGCAAACGTATGCGTCTATGCAAACGTATGCGTGCACGCAAACGTATGCGTCCACGCAAACTTATGCGTCCACGCAAACGTGTGCGTGCACGCAAACGTATGCGTGCACGCAAACGTATGCGTGCACACAAACGTATGCGTGCACGCAAACGTATGCGTCCACGCAAACGTATGCGTGCACGCAAACGTATGCGTGTACGCAAACGTGTGCGCGCACGCAAACGCATGCGTCCACGAAAACGTATGCGTGCACGCACACGTTTGCGTAGACGCATACGTTTGCATGGACGCATACGTTTGCGTGCACGCACACGTTTGCGTGCACGCACACGTCTACGTCTACGCAAACGTGTGCGTGGACGCATACGTTTGAGTGCACGCATACGCTTGCGTTTGCGTGGACGCATACGTTTGCGTGCACGCATACGTTTGCGTGCACGCATACGTTTGCGTGCACGCATACGTTTGCGTGCACGCACACGTTTGCGTGCACGCATACGTTTGCGTTCACGCACACGTTTGCGTGGACGCATACGTTTGCGTGGACGCATACGTTTGCGTGGACGCATACGTTTGCGTGGACGCATACGTTTGCGTGGACGCATACGTTTGCGTGCACGCAAACGTTTGCGTGGACGCATACGTTTGCGTGGACGCATACGTTTGCGTGCACGCATACGTTTGCGTGGACGCATACGTTTGCGTGGACGCATACGTTTGCGTGCACGCATACGTTTGCGTGCACGCACACGTTTGCGTGCACGCATAAGTTCTGCTTTTTGTTTGTTGAACACTCCCAAAGTCGCCTTGTTTGTTTCATGTTAATGGCAAAAAGTGTCTGATTATTGTGTTCAAAAAATTTAATAAAAATAAATATTTTAAAAGTAATGAAAATTAAGATGCTTTTGTACATAGCCGTTGCGGTTTATAAGAAATTTGAATCTTTGGAGTATTTGTTAGCTTATGTTTTACTTATTCATTTCTAAGCTAGCTAGGTGCTATTATTCCTAAATAATTAAGTTTCTTGTAAGCAAATGCCGCATAAAAGACTTTATATATATCAAGGGAAATATTTGTTATTAATTATTAAGTTTTACTCAATGGGTTCAAACAATATGAATTTAAATTAAGTCATAATAAAACAAATAAATATCAATTTTTATTTATTAACTTCCTTGTACATAAAGAAAAAATAGTTATTTTAGCTCCCGTGTTTGAGAAACTACACCATTATTAAAATTGATATTTATTTGTTGATATAAGAATGTTCCGGACTCAAATAAAGCAGTAAGCAATTGCCTTTATTTTGAGCAGAAAATTCTTATTCCGTGGTGTAGTTTTCTTCAACACGTGAGCTAAAATAACTATTTTTTCTTTATAAAGATGGGGGTGTAAATCAAATAAGTACCTCCGAATAGAAATTATTTAATTTTAACATTACAATTTGTGTGCAAGCATACCATGTCATAGAAAATCCGATGAAAAACACAATCTAAAATATTTACAGATTTCACTCATAGAGTAAGAATGGGGGCATTGAAAATGACTTGCATTTGCTAGATAAAACAAAAACATGACTAATTGTTTGCACTGCAACAAAATTAAATAAATTAAAATTAAGTTGCAGCAAGATATGTTATATAAGAAAACGATAATGTTAGTTAATTAGAAGAACTCCTTATTTTTATAAAAATACACAATATATCTTTTTGAATTTTTAAATTCTTGTAAAGAGGTAATTTTGACAACTTATCGCGATGCAATAAGGTACATTATAATTATTTAAATTTGGTAAGCTTTTCATTTGTGAAAGCTATAAAAATAGTACTAGGTAACTGATGGCTGAACACAAGACTGTAACTTTAACCAAAAGTGCTCAACTTTGTGTCATACCATACATTTCTTGCAACAACTAAAACGTTGTATTGTAGAGCTGTTCACAGTTTTCATATCTTTTTACTTTGACAGTGATGTACAAGCTTCATCCACAGGTACCTACACCATTAGGCTTAACTATTTCCCAATGTGATTGGAAGGTCGAAGATTCAAGCGAATTATGTACCTCTTCCTATCATTACTAATTTTTTTGGCAAATATCATCTTGCCTCAATCTGTTATTCTACTTTTACTGACTATTGACTTTTTCCGACTTAATTGACTGCTTAACCTACCTTTAGCAAAAAGTTGAAGTTTTCTCAATTTTACACTGCACCGAATTTTGTTTGATGTTAATTACATCTACAAGTAACACTGGAACTTTTTTTTGTTTGTTATCGTCATTTTAATCTTTTTTTCTGTGCGCCAAACCAACTTTGCAGTCGGATAAAAGCACTTTTTTTTATTTCATCTTCATATGGCTATGCACGGGCTCGACTGTGACTGTTTTCTTCCTTCCGACTTCGTCAATTCAATTGTACTAGCTATCTTCAACTATACAAGTGAACCTACTGCTATTGATGTTCAGCCAGTTAATTCTTCCCATAAGAATAGTTTTTGTTGTTTGTTTCAGAACGTTTGGAGCTTTCAATAAGTGCACAGCTATGTTTGCTTAACATAAGCGCTTAATTGCTGACAAGAGAAATAGAAGATTGAAATCCTTCAGTATATATAAAGTAAGGAACGTTTTTATCTGTCAGATTGACACTCAATCTGACAGATAAAAACAGCTTGTCTTTAATAACCATAATTCAAAAAGCATTAAATTTGAATATTGTATTAGATTTCCAACTTTGTAATCTCTAGTTTATGTAAAGAGTATGCCTAACAACGAATTTAAATTAATAATTTCTGAATAATTAAGTAAATTAGGTAGGTAAAAAAGAACATTAACTCAAATTGTTTTTAATTTGTTCGTAGTTTTCAAGAATTTGTAGATAGTATTTTTTTTTTTTTTGTAAATCTTAAGGGCAGTATTTTTAAACCTTAATCTGGAGGATCCGTTTACAATTTCGTAATTTACGAATTTATTTTATATTTATTCATTTTGCTCTTTTTAAATTAACCAAACAATTTTTTTCAACATTATCTTATACCTAATCGTAGGAGGTTTAAGTCAATAAGCTCTAATTTATTGAAACGACTATTAACTCAATCACATTTTTAGAATGAATTTGTTCAACATTTTCCGATTAAGTTTGCATACAAATTTAAGTCATCCCTGATTTAATTTTCACCTCATTCATAAAGATCTGATCTTTTTTGTTTAGAACACACCATCTTCAGAATTGGGTACAATCACAGCCGCATTTGTAGGCTCTCATCTTCTTGTATAGTACTTCTACTGTATAGTACTTCCACTGTACAGTACTTCTATTTTTCCAGTGGTACGAGCTACGGAATAATTTTTTTCATTGAAACCCAATAAAAAATAAAATTAGGAACGATTGTACCTGTCCGATGCGGTGTCACAAAATCCTCATCTTTTTTAATCATAATTCAAAAAGAGAATATGCTACCAACAATCTTAAATTACAACTTTTGTACCACCTCAATTTTCCGTATAAAGTTTTGAATAATTAAGTGATGGAGGTACAAAAACATTAACTCAAATTGATTTTCATTTTTTTTTCGAAGTTTCCATTCAATAGTAGATTGTTGTTTTTTGTCAATTAATCTCTTATTTCTGGCTTAATGAATATGTCTGGCTTAATGAAGTATTTTAAAATCTTAATATTAAAGACTAGTTGGTTGCAGGACCACAAAGGCGCCCGTCGAACATATTATGTTAGTCAGGGCTGAGTGCAAATATGTATAAAATTTAGTTGGCAAACTAATAAAAGTTATTTTTTATTTTTTAGAAAAGCATTTTTTTTTTGGAAATAAGTTATTAATTTTTTTGTAAAAAAGTATTTTTTTTGTAGGAAAGTTACATTTATTATTATATACGTATAAGTAAATAGGTTCAAAACTTTTGTAAATTCTACTGTGGTAGGTACCTATCCTGTGTGCTTTTCCTACCCACAACACTCTGTAAACACGCACTGTGACTGTTAACAACATACCAACCGAAAATTCGATACTCAGCTGTACTGTAGTAGTGCTCTGCCTGCAGTCAATAGAAGACCTACAAACATATAGCTCATTATTTCTGTCATATTTTATTTTTCATTCTTTCATTCTCTTCTTTGGTAGCACAAGGAAATTGAACAAGCACGACACATCGACCCAACCAACAACTCGATACCCTGCGATGTTCATTTTAATTTTGTTGGTAGCTTCTGTGGTAACACCAACCACATTTTTGGCAAAATGCCCCTACTACGCTTAAGTTCATTTTCATTTGTATTCATTTGTACTTTATTAATTTTGGTAACACCATAATTTGTGCAAAACGAAACTATTTTCAATGTTAAAAAACATTCAGAAAAAATTGACAAAAAGCTAATCTTTGTCATGAGTTGTAAAGTTAAAAAAAATGTCCCCGATTTACACCGATTTCTAATGTGGTAATCTCCCGATTTCAGAAAATATTTTCTGGCAACACTGTTTACGGCTAGTTGCGTGGCACTTTTGTTCTCAATATTAGGTACATTAAAAATTTCTATTGTGTTACACAAGTTCGATTGTTCTAACAAATGGACTTTATTATTTAATTCATTTATTTTTGCTTTAAGTTCAGTGTTTTCATTTTGTATATCATTTATGACAGAAATGAAATTTTGATTTATTCTTTTTATACACAGCTTCAATTGTAATTGCATTTGGAGGTTGATCATTTAGTTTTTCAATTTGTTTGTTTGGAGGGAGTGAAGTGCAACGCAAAAATGTCCATATTATTTTGTCTTTTTTCATGGACTCGATGTCTACTCATAGCAAATTCACACAATCACCATGATAACTTCTTTTACAATCACTGCAATAAATCTTGATTTCACCTCTAACAACCCTTTCGTTACACAATATGCAACTCATACTGATTGATTTTCCAGTTAATACACAAAAATAAATCTTTAATATAACAAGTTTATAACTTTTTAATATTTGCCGATAATGCTTGTTACGTGCGTACCCCACAACACTCGCAAGTCACTCAAAGTCTAAAGTCTAAAGTCGACTTCGACCCCTATACAAAAGTTGAATTTACGCTAGATTCGACTCAAATGTCGTTTATTACTCGGGGTCATTGTTTTAAATGAAGATGATAAAGAGACAGATTTCCTTTGTTAACGAGACTCTGATGACGACAATTTTTAGTTTAATATAATTGTTTGTTTTGTACTACATAAATTATTGTTATTCTTGAATCATAATCTGTTGATTTTGAAGAAAAAACAAATGAAAATCATAATCTGTTGATTTTGAAAAAAAAAATGAAAATATTTGCTGAAAAATGAATGTATGAATATATTTGAAGAAAAAATCTGTTTATTTGTTTCATTTTATAAAAAAAAATAGTAAATCCAGAAATAAGGGGGTAACTTAATTATTGTGTTTAAATTTCATGATCTTCTTTAATTGGGATTACTTGAAAAACTAAAATACACAAATATATTTAGTTTAATCAGTTCACAATGTTATTCAATAGTATTTTTTCATTAAAAAATGAAAAAAACGTAAAAAATGCGAAATAAATAGTTTAAAAAGAGTGTTGTTGGCTTAAATTTTTTTTAAATGTTAGGGAACAAAATAATCTAAGATGTTATACTTATTTAATATAAGTTGGACAACAGTAAGTCAATTTTTTTAACTTCAATAGATTAACAAGAAAAAATTGATTAATTTCCTTTAAAGTGGTCGGGCAACAGCTTATTCCCTATAAAAATTTGCCCGACCAGTGGATTTGTGAAGAGGGCAGTCGTACCTTTCATTTGATACCAATATTACCCATTTCCCGATGAGATAGTTTTGCATCAAAAAAAGCATTTATTCCCAGATTTTTTTCGCCCGACCAACAGTTTTAGAATCTATAGGAAAAACTCTTACCACTAGGAATAAGTGTTTTCATGGCCTGATGGGATAGGTAGTGATCAAAAAACCGTACCGGAAGTGGCCCTTTCCCGTCTAAAATTCCCTGAAAAAGGTCGCCCGACCAGTGGTTTTGTGAATGTTTCGAAAAGTGCTACCGATTGGTAACCATTATTTTCGGTCTCCCGGTGAGATAGGTAATCTAACGGTCGCCTCCCGGACTACTAGAAGTTGTGCACATTTAATATGATAAGTAAGAATATCTCTAATGAATATTATCGAAAAATAAGCACGTCGATTTGCCAAACTCTCTATTCCAAATAAGAGACATCTAGTTTCATAAGATGGAATAACTGTACCCCAACCCAAATAAAGTTTATAACACATAAATCTTGAAATATTTTTTTGGATTTTTTGGATTCTTACATACGAGTTATTGTAGTAAGGGTTCCAAACTGTGTTGCAGTATTCAAGCAAAGATCGAACGAGAGAGATAAGAATAGTCTTTATGGTATACGGATCTGTAAATTCCTTACTATATCTTTTGATGAATCCTAACATTTGGTTGGATTTGTTTATAATGTAGTCGATATGAGGGAGAAAAAAAAGTTTGGTATCAAGGATAACATCTAGATCTTTTGTTTGTGCTACTCTATCCAAAGAAGAACTACTATCAATATGATAATCGTACAATATCGGAGAAATTTTTCGAAAACTAGACATAACTTGGCATTTTGAAATTTTAAGATGTGGGAAGTTTATGTAACACGATTCTGCCAGTTTATTCAAGTCATCATTTAAAAAAACACAATCATCCGAGCATTTTATACTACGATACAGTTTAAGGTCGTCTGCAAAAAGAAGACACTCAGAATTTTTAAAGATTTTAGGAATATCGTTAACAAAGAGTAGGAACATTAATGGGCCTAAATGGCTACCCTGAGGGACACCTGATGGAACCAATATTATAAGATTGAAGATCGTCAATCTTTACAACTTGAATTCTCGATGTTAAATAAGATTTCATCCAATCGAGAAACTTGGAATGAAAACCCAGTTAAGAATATTATGATTAACACGGTCAAATGCTTTTGCAAATCCGTGAAAATTATATCGTCTTATTCGTCATTAATGTAAGATTAGTGGATGTAGATCTTCCAGAAATAAAACCGTGTTGGAAATCGGATATAAAATCTTTTAATTGAAAAGTTAGCTTGTCACAAAATATTTTCACAAATTATTTAGGAAGAGCAGATGTTTTACAGATTGGTCTATATTTTGTTATTTCTTGTTAAGATGCAGATTTAAAAATTGGGGTTATATAAACAATCTAAAAATTCACCTTTCGCAAGCGATAAGTTGAAAATAGTCGTAAACGGAATAGCTAAAGAAGAGGCACATTTAAACAATAAAATTTGTGGGATCCCATCAGGACCACCCTTTTTGTTGGTATCTAAACCTAATAAGGCTGATTCTACATCAGAAATTGACAAAACCATAGACTCTATGTTAACGATGTTAGAAACTTTTGGAGAATTTACATTCAATGGATTGTTTGTTGGGTACACAGATTGAAAACAAACAGCAATGAAGTTAAAAATTTCTTTCCATCACTCGTTGATTTGTCCAAATACTTCATACAGCTTGGCTTCCCATTGCTTTTAAGCTTAGTGTTAATATATTTCCAAAAATTGTCACTGATATGTTTAATATTTGACTCAATAGAGAATAGGTAAGCCCGATATAAAAACTTATTAAGTGTATCGAATTCTTTCTGAATACTCAAATAATTTAAGAAAGATAGAAAATGGAATATGGGCAACCGAGGACAAATTAATTTATGAAATTGTATTGCTGGTATTGACGCAGAATTTTATCCTCAACAACATATCCAAAATCCCCGAATTGGATTTTTGTATATATATTATATGATATATTTTGTATATAAGCACCTCTTAGGAGAGGGGAGGGAGGCAGGAGTTTGTCAAGCTGAAAAATTTGTTGTAACAATCTAATCATATGACACATGTTTTTAGGGTGCTTTTCAACGCTCATTCTAAAGAGACCAAAACTGAAAAGATACATGTATCTAATTTCATTTTTATGGAATGATCACTTTTTTTAAAGTACAACAAGTAATACATTACCCAAAACCACTTTAAAATAATGAGATTTTAATGAAATTTGGTATAAATGTTTCATTTAGCATGTTTACCAAGAATCAGAAGAGTCCCAAAAAATATCTGTGGTTAAAGGGTGCTTTTTGACGGAGAGATGCAACTGAGTGATTATTACCATATCATCCATCAACAAATTCTGACACTTATGAAATTCGCTAAAAATATTAAATTTATATTGGCACCCAAGGATCAAAAGAGTACATACAAATATCTAAGGCCCAAGGGTGTTTTTGAGGGTGCAATGTTTCACCTGCTTAACGAAAAAAACTGTTTTTTTTTGCTTGAAAATTAATCTAACTTGTTTTAGGTTGCTTGAAAATACAATTTTTCGTAAGACCTAACATTGTGCTCCGTATAGGGCAGGTCAAACATAAACTCTATAAAATAACTCTTTGGATCAAGTTAATTTAATGGACTCTGTTGATACTCGGAAGCCATGACATATTTAATATTTTTAGCAAATTTTATAAGTATCAAAACTTATTCATAGATGTTATGGTAATAATGACGCACTAACATCTCGCCCTAAACAAAAAACAACTTTTTACCACAGATATTTTTTGGGACTCCTTTGATTTTAGTAAACACGCCAATTGAACCATTTATACCAAATTTCATTAAAATCTCATTATTTTAAAATGGTTTTAGGTAATGTTTTACTTGTTGTACTTTAAAAAAAGTGATCATTCCATAAAAATGACATTAACTTTCCACAGGACACATGTATCTTTTCAGTTTTCATCTCTTTAGAATCAGCGTTGAAAAGCACCCTAAAAACATGTGTCATATGATTAGATTGTATTACAACAAATTTTTCAGCTTGACAAACTCCCGCCTCCCTCCCCTCTCCACCTCTTAAAATGCGTATATACAAAAAGCCAATTCGAGGGATTTTGGGGGACTTTGGATATGTTGTTGAGGATAAAATTCTGCGTCGATACCAGCAATAAAATTTCATGAATTAATTTGTCCCTAGTCCGATCCTATCTTTCTTAGACTAAAATGCTTAGACCGCAAATTAGCGTCATCGCGGTTAGTTTTGAGTAATTTAAAAGATTTATTTTTTCTATTTTTAAGATTTAAAAGTCTCTTGTTGAACCATGCAGGGTAGGTTTGGCTTTTTTAATTGGAACAAATCTACGAACAGCTTCATTGATAAATAGATAGTAGAGTATCATTAGCGTTATTTAATTCAGTTTTAGATAAAAGCGATTCCCAAGGAATAGATACAAAATAATTATTCATTGCATCAAAGTTAGCCTTATTATAATTAGGTACAAAAGTATTATCATTTTGAAAATTTTTCATATATATAAATATAAAAGCATAATTCTAATGTGATATGATGTAGTGAGTTATTAACAATAGGAGTATCAGATTTGTCAACATATATATGGAATTCCTTATCTACAAAAATAAGGTCAACAATTCGACCTAAGCTATTAAAATTATAATTGATTTGTATCAAGTCAAACTGGCTAAAGAAGTCAATTAAATTGATCTCAATTTCAGAATTTACATCAAATGGAACTAAATAATTATCATTTGAGTCAAATAACCACCGATACAAATAATATGTTGCGATGGATTTAAGTTTTCGAGATTTACAATTTTGTAGAAATGTATTCTAACATTCACAAGAACTCCTTGGAGATATATTTAATAATAATAAATAATTCAATATTTCCATTTATAGTCAATGAAACAATCAGTTGGTCAATATCATAATTAGTTGAAGACATATTATTTGAGTTTATTTGTATTTCTCTACATGACGAGGATGAACGAATGGTGATAAGAAAACCACAACCTCTTTTGATACCAGTAGATAAACAAGATCTGTCTTTTCTAAATACAGTGTATACTGAGTAAAATAATTCTGATGTTAATTGGTTTTTTGTTAACGAAGTTTCAGTTAATAATATAATATCATATGAACAAAATGCCATAGTAAGATACAATGTTTCTAGCTTGGTTCTAATACCACCTACATTTTGATAATAAAACGATAAATTACTTGATGGAGCAGCAACGTTGAATTCATTTAAAGATGATTTTGAAGGTCCGGGAACGGTGTTTAGTTCGTTTTTTGGATGTTTAATGATTTTTTTCATCTTAACGAACATAGGCCATATAGAAGAGTCACTCCAGTGGCGTTTCCTCTCAAATAGCAGGTTTAAACGAACCAAGAATTTAAACGAATAAATTATATAGTGTAATGTTGAAATAATGATAATGATTAATTGCAATAATCAATACCATAAATACAAAAAAAAACTACCCACCTACCTACCTATTTTCAAATCATACAATCATACAATACAATCTATAATACAAGAGCGTTTTACTACACATGTCCTAAGAAAAGCCCAGCGTAATAAATGAAAGCGTAAGCGTAAGTATGATGCGATAAAGCACGATACATCAGGTATGCAAGCAGCTCCAGGTCAGGGCTGCCGTTATAATATTTCGAAGGGGAGTATTCTAGAGGATTGGAGGGGAGTATTTTAGGCTTGTGGGTACGCGAGAAAAAAAACATAGCTTTTTAATAGTATGGCCTTGTGCAAATTTGATTTAAATTACGAACAAATTTTCACCTCGTTAGTGCCAAAATTATCATGGGATAACATTTAACATGATTTTCAATTCACAAACGAGCTAGAAATATAACTTTATTAAACCATTTTTAATAATGTATACTTCATTCATACCATTCATTTAAGAGTAACAAGAAGAACAGAACTGATAAATTGTTAAAAAACTTAACATAACTTTTACATAGTAGATTAAACCACAACGAAGGTATTGGCATTAGGGACTTTACTTACAATAAAACAATTTTTTTTTAATTCAGACTTTCGAAACTAACACATTTTTTCAAACATGAAGCGATTTTGCTTATAAATTGGAACTTCCTGTGGCAGGTTTTATTTTTCTTCATCTTGAAGACGATCATGAAGGAACTAAGGAAATATTCGTTTTCTTCTATAAATATGCTAAATGGAGATTTTATTGTTCGTCTTTTTTCAAAATTGACACTTCTGTAAAGTTAAAAAAACAATAAACCAATGAAAGCTTTCAATGCGCTAGAATAAGCACATTTATAACGACTTTTTGCAAACATTTTGGGAATTTTCAAGGGGAGTACAATCACAGTGAGGGGAGTACGGGAGTACAGTGAATGGTTGGGGAGTACGAATACTCCCTTAGTACTCACTTCGGCAGCCCTGCTCCAGGTACCTACACTTACATTTTGGGTTCGTTTTTTGTCATCTCTTTCTTTACTTTCGTATTATGTTTCTAGGAAAATGCGGTAGGAAGGATGAATGCGTGTGCTTATTGTTTTATTATTAGTGTTCTTTTAGCACAGTCAATAATTCCAAAAAAAGCGCTCAATTGGCAAAGCGCCATGTAAGTTGTGTTAGTTCTGTATTTTTGATATGTTGTTGGGGCATGTTAGAGTAGTCTGTATCTGAGTTTGCAACTTCGAAAAACCTGTGCTCGCTGCAGGAAAAATGCAACAGTGAAAAAAATGCTAAATTCATCCCATTTTTTCCAACATTTTCCTTTATAACTTTAGAAATATGCAACTAAGGAAAAAACCGTCCAACAATACCTAAACTTGTTTGTTATAAAATTTTTTACAAGACCACATAAGTTTTAAATTCATGCATGTTATATTTGTCTTGCTATCTTACCATGAATTTAAAAATAAATTCAGAAAAACTAAGTTATTTTGAAGCAATCAAAAAATAGGTCCAAAATTGTCCAATTCTCCTAAAAATTTGTAATCAAATAGTCTAGAGTATTACAAGATGAAATTCGAACAAATTCGGTCCAAATTGGTCAAATAGTTTTGACAAGAAACATGAGGTTAACTAAGTGCAACAAGCAATGTGCATCACTGCTGTGGTCAAAGTAGGACACTTAAGTTGGCACTGATTTTTTTGTTCACGTACTTGAAACCCTTAACTATGATAAAATACAGTTATCATATTTATATCATTTTTTTGCAACAACTTTTAAAAATTGTACACTTGGTATTTAAATACGTAATTTCGTGAACGTTTTCGAAACTTTTAAATTCGCTACCAAAGTTGCTTAAAAAAAGATATAAATATTATAACTATACTTTATGACAGTGACGTGTGCAAAAATCAGTGACAACTTAAGTGTCCTACTTTGACCACAACAATGATGCAAACATTGTGTGTTGCATTTCGTCTTGTAATACTCTAGACTATTTGATTCCAAATTTTAAGCAGAATTGGACAATTTTTGACCTATTTTTTGATTGCTTCAAAATTACTTTGTTTTTCAGATTTCTTTTTAATTCATGGTTAGATAGCAACACAAATATAACAGGCATGAATTTAAAACTGATGTGGTCTTGTAGAAAATTTTATAACAAACAAGTTTATAATGGACGGTTTCTTCCTTAGTTGCATAATTCCAAAGTTATAAAGGAAAATGTCGGAAAAAATGGGCTGATTTTAGCGTTGCATTTTTCCTGCACAGGTTTTTCGAGCTGCAAATTTAATTACAGACTACTCTAACATTCCCTAACAACATATAAGAAATGCAGAACTATATCGCGCTTTGCGAATTTATTGTCAAATTGACTGGGCTATTTGCGAAATAAACATAAACAGTTGATTCGTATTGAATCCTAAAAGTGCGAAATTAATTAATTATTTTGTATTTGCGTGGATTTTAATTGTGAGTAAATATATTTGTGGATTGTGGTGCTTTGAAATATGAGAGTGCGACGTTGTTTTGTTTTTTTATAATAAAATAGATCATAGTTAAATAATCGTAAACTTCTTTTGGCATAAAGTGGCCAGAAGTATCAAACTGTTATCGGTTGACCGTTAAGATGAAATTTGTTTACATAGCTTTGAACGCAAACTAAATTGTTTAATAGATGTTAGATAGGTACATACATACCTTCATATATTAATGTGGGTAGGTAAGGTTAAATTTAAGGTTTTTTGCAACACAAAATCATATAAATATAGGATGTAGATGTTTTTATTTATATAATTGTTTTATAATTGTTATAGAAAGTGACGATTTTTATGATAAAGTCATCGATAATTTTGTTTCCGTCGAACGACGAAGCGAATTTATGTATCGATATATTTTTAAACTTTTATTTTATATTATTTTATTAATTGTCGTTATCAATAAAATTTAAAAAAATATTTAATTTTTTTTTAACCTTCCCTAGATCACGTAGCTAAACCAATACTAAGGACCAGGAATCGCCACTGAGTCACTCATGGGTTTATTGTATATTGTATTCAGAGGGGACACTCAATTTAAAATTCGCATAGGAAACATCGCTAAAGGATAACCCTTTTTTAATTAGTTTAAAAAATTTAAAATAGTTTTTAGGAATGTTTGACTGAGCAGATATATGACTAACTAAGTCTTCGGGTTTGGTGTCTACATTAAATTTCGAAATGTGTGACCAAACAGAAGATGTCCACGTATTTAAATCACTAATTCCACTACCCATTAAACAATCATTTCGATGTTTATTAATTCTTTTCTTTTTCTTAGACAACATACCAAAAAAAATCATTGATGACAAGTTTACTAAGAAATCAATACAAAAATAACAGGTGGTTTGATGCATACTAAATACATTGAGCTCAGCTTGGAAATTTGTATTTGACTCCATTTACAATGAGAACAAAAAATGAATTTATTGTAAATAAACAAATACTTAACCCCTTGATGGTCCTTGGTCTTTTGAATAACAGGCCAAATTTTTTTTTTTACAATTACCGCCGTTGAATAGAAATAACCCTTTACAAATACCCTATATCTTATCGCAATTTGATTTATTGTCTGTAAAATTCTATTGTTTTGAATATTTTTAATTTCCCTAACCGGACTATATATTTTTACAACAGCCTCCCTTAACCCATATCGCTATCCCATAGCTTTCGTTAACCACTATACCTACAACAACAATGAATTGTAGGTTTTCAACAATTGTTTTTTTTATTTTTGTATTGTTTTTCTTCAAAAATTTAGCTTTTTGTCTTCCGGGTCGATTCCTTTGGTTTCATTTAATTAAATCTTTTTTCGTCGACATCCAATCCGCGAAACCCCTTAAAACTCTCGGTCTCCATTTCACTTGTTGTTGTTTATTTAGGTTCAGGTGCGGTTTTTTTTTTTGTTTTATTTTCACAATTCAAATTTAAGAATTTTTAAAATTTCAACTCCGAAAATGAAGGGGGAATATTTAAGGATTTTTATTTGCTTCTTTCTTTTTTTTTTTGTACGAAGATTCTTCTTTAAAGGTTTCCCTATAAATTTTGTAAGCGCGCACAGTTGTATGACGAATTATGATATTGAGAATGCAAGTCTAGATTGTGGATTGAGAAATTATCCCTTAATTGCCACTTAATTTATAAATATAAAACTCAAATAGAAAATAATAACAAAAGGCGAAGTCAAATGCTGCTGTGTGTTTTCTTTATCCTCTGGAGTAGGTATAGAGGTATGCTCTTTTCATTGCTTATTTGAAGGACCCTTGTTAACGGCTTGTTAAACGCCACTTTTCGAGATACTCTGCTTATGTTTTTTTTTTGTTAAAGAAATCATTCGAAATATGTAGCTAAGTTGTTTTTTTTTTTAAATTAAAAAATAAAGGGGTGCAATGGCTACATAATTCAATATTAATTATTTATGCACGAATCATACTATTAGTGACAAAACTTTATAACTTGGTCGCATTATATCATTTCCTAATCAAAGGGGATTGAGTGCAGCTCGTGACAATTCTACATCACCTTTTCCTTACCACGCGAATGAAGCATCAATCTTTACCAATTGTTTTTTGACCGCTTCAAAAATATATTGAAATCCCCTGAGTCATTCATTTATAGGGGAGCGCCACATCAAACCTACGGATTCTCCTTTTTACAAACAATCATTATAATTGTCCTTGTTTTGTGTTTATTTTTGAAACTTTGCAATTACAAAAATCTAATACCACAATTCAAGTGCCACTCAAATCCTTTATATGGCATTTTCTCTTAATTGTTGTCTCATAGGCTAAACTACAATACAAGTGTGTTTTGTACAAACAACACTCTGAATCTATTTCTAACTTTTAGAGCCTTTAAGATCCTTTTTACATATAGCCAAGTGTGTTTCTATTTTGTACATCAACCATTTAACTGTTTATATTGAAGGTATTTGGTATAGAATTCCATATTGAAGGTCCTCCCCTCCCCTCCCACCAGCCCCAACACTAACTATATTGTTCTTTTGTGCAAAAACGCCAAAAAGCTGGTGTATAGAGTGTCATTATCCTAAATTATATTCACAGACATTTACACACGTTTGTTCCTACTTTCGAAATGTTTAGGGTGTAAGTATGGTATGAGGTAGGTATAATACTCCTATATTCTTCTCTAGAATATGTATAGCATTTGGGAAAAGAAAATATGGTATTTCTGTGAAAGCGCCATAAATTACACCGTTTGTGCGATTTTCAAAATTCTAAATGGCATAAAGTATTCAGATAGCGTTTTGACAGGAGTCCTTATGATTAGCATTCCATAATGGGTTTAGATTGTGGCTTCTATTAGTGTTGTTGTTGTCGTCTGTGTTGGTGGAGCAGTGTTTTATGTTTTCTAGAAAGGTGTGAGCCGTACGTTTTGTTGTTGAACCTTGAAAAGGGTTGATTTTGTGTAATATAATAATTGCTTGTTAGGCAAATTAAAGTGTTCTTAATATACGAAGAAATAAGTGGTTAAACTATTATTTACAATAAAGGTGGCTATGTCTGAATATGAATGAAGGCCTTTTTGAATTGTATTGTAGCATGAGCCTATACCAATTATTATTGAAAAATAAAAGAGAGTCTTTACATTTATCTCAAGTAAGGGAATATCATTTTTATCAAAATTGAAGTTTCTTTGGACAGACAGACGGTATGTGATCGATATTCTGAATGAGAGTTCGTCAATAAATACGTGACGGAAAAGATTTAATCCCCTTTACTCTTGTGATAAGTTGTGCCATTTAAGTCAACTGTTTTTTCCTTCTATACCAATACCACATACAGGGCAATTAGTTTATTTGAACAGATACTGAGTCAAAATCTCTGCTACTCAAAGCAGACTCTTTTTAGTTTCAAAACGATATTTTTATTGGAGCTAACAATACAAATTGCAACACCTACAAAATTAGGCTTAGCATAGAGTAGATGGTATTTTAGATTCGCTGAAAAATTCACCCTCTTTAGAGTCTGGTTAAACGTGAATAAAGTTCAATCCAATTTAGTAAAAAACTAAATTTAGGACTTTATTTCACTTTTAATAGTAGGTATAGTACAAAATAAGGTACAAGCCAATTAGGGAATTTATTGCATTCATCTGTATATTTAGAATATGGGGGCAAAATTGTATTCAATTTATTAAGGTGTTACAGTATGTTTAGTATGATACTAGCTTATCAAATCATTTTACTAATTTTAGTTGAGTTAAACATTTTACTTTCTTTTAGCCTTTTATTAAAATTAAAATCACCAAGTGGCTGTTTTATCTTTTAGAAACGCGTCATATTAACTCCAAATGACACCTTGACATTTATAAATGTCAAAATGGATACCTATTTTTATGAGCTTTTCCATGACCTGTCACTGTTTTGTAGCGCTGGCCGCGAGAGGAAACGAGACTACCTATTAAGCATCCAAGACGAGACTGTACCTATATTTGTATCGAAATTTACCTAGAGACTCGTCGGCCTCGGTTGTCTCAGCAGAAAAAAAAGGCATTTTAAAAATGCTTATAAATTGGAAAATCCAATATCTATATTTTGACGTTTCGAGAATATTTCGTTCCGAAAGTCAACAGGTTGCATACATAGAATGAAACGAGACCGGGAAGAGACGAGACTAAAACGAGACCAAGCCGATTTTCATGCGAGAACGGGTCAGGAGCCCATAGACTCCATTATACGAAGAAGAAAGTGGCAGTGGATTGGCCATACGCTTCGAAAAGGCGATCGGTGCATTGCATCTCAAGCAATGCAGTGGAACCCGCTCACACATGAGGGAAGACAAGTGGGCCGGCCTAGAAGTACATGGCGAAGAACGGTCGAACAGGAATCGGCACGACTGGGGAAATTTGGAGAGAGCTGAAATATATTTTTTAAGAAATCGTACACGATGACGCGTAGGTGTAGTGGAGGCCCTATGTCCCGTAAGGGAAACATCACGGACGTAATAGGTCCGAGGACCTAAGTAAGTAAGTAAGACGAGACCGAGACGGGAACGAGATGAGACCGAGTGGAGACCGTTACCGGACTGCAGTTTTTAAATTTTCTCGCGAAATAGGCAAGACTGAGACCGAGACGAGACAGAAAATTTCTGATTTTAACGAAACCTAGACGAGACTAACAAAATTCTCGCCGAGTCTCGTCTCGTGTATGTGTTCACCTGGATCCTTGAAAAGTATTAAAAATTTGAAAAAAATCTAGTTAACTGTTTTGAAATTAGAAAAATGTTAAGTACTATCATGTTAACACGATAACATTAGACTGTTTAACATTTTCAGCCATTGTAATTTTTCCTTCCAAATGCTTTTTAACAATAATCGAATTCGAAAAAAAAAATCAACTATCGAAACATCCGTTTTTAGATTTTTTTTTTAAATAAGCGGTTTAGCTGATAGTGTGAAAAATGCAAATCGAAAGAAAAAGATCTAGCGGGGGCACTATAAGTAACAATTTTCGGTTGAAGGTCATATCACTATACAGTACATTACAGAAATTTACTTATGAAATTCGATGGAGCTGTTTTTGAAAAAAAAAAACACTTTTCTGAACGGTTTTAGCTTGCGATGTTAGGTATTATGCAGGGCAAACTCAAGATATTAATCTGGTCTGGTCTATCTCTTTGTCTGTCTGTGCCACGAGCTGCAGCCTTAACCGCTGAAGAGATTTTCTTCAAACATTGGAATTTTGTTTGAGGTTTTATAGTTGATTTTTTTTAGCTCCTCAAGTAACGGTACCTACCACAAACCCGTTATGAAAAAGTTATCTTACCCAAGAAAGGCTGTAGCGATTTTGAAAAAAAAACACGACTTCATCGCACGAACCTGCTCTCGTAGCTATAACAACTACAATGTAACTAGACATTGACGATATAGATTTAATAATGGTTTAAAAACATTTTCATATTGTTAACGATAAAATACCGAAAACAAGTTAAAATAGCAGTTTTGATTTTTTTTTGATTTAATACAAAAAAAAAAAATAAAATTGAAAAAAAAAAAAAAATATTAAATAAATAAATATTATTCATATTAATTTTAAGTGCAATTAAATCAATAAAGCTTATAACGAAATATGCGGGAATAAAGCTTAACAAAACTAAAAAAAAGGCAAACATAACTTTATTTCCATCAAACAAATTGTTGGTAACAACGTGGTATGCAGTATTGTTAAAATTAGTCGAATGATTCAAAATCGGTGGGCGGTTTTGAGAAAACTTGATAAAACCGATATCGTTGCATGGCAGCTACCCGTTCTAGATGAGCTAAAACAAAAATTCGAATTTCTTCTCTAGGGAGTCACATAAAAACGCTTCCCACCAAATTTGAAGGAAATCAGTCTAACCACTTAGGCTCTAGCCCGATTTGTGAACATCAAGACGAACATGAAAAAGACCGCTAACGACGGTGACGGACGCCTTGACAAAAATCGCTTTCTTGGAATTCTTCATCATCGTAATGTTAGTTTTATTATTGTTAATTTACTGTCTATTATTTTGACAAAAAAATAAACTAAACTAGTTTTGATTAAAACCTCGTATTTTTTTTGAAACGAAACCAATATTTACTCTATAAAGTAAGTAAAAAACGTAATTTTCTAAAAATTGACTTAAAACAAAAAAAAAAAAAATATATATATAAGAAACGGTAGCACTTACAATGCCATATGTTATACATTTTTGTTAAAATTGATCTTTAAACTCCAAATTTTGCACAAACAAAAAAATATATGGTTGACCAATAATTGCTCATGAAATACTTTGACAACTTTTTATGATTTGGTGAAATCAGTGTATTTAAATCTTGATTCGAAGTCCACAGATGAATGCCATTTAAGCAACTGGCCGCCAGGTTCCACCTACCACCTGCCAGCCGTATATGTATAGATCATACCCAATAAAAAACCAGATGCATATTAGGGTGTGTCACTTTTGTATGGCAGCAAAAAAATACTCTAATTTTTAAATGTAGTAGTGCTCAAAAGCTGTATTAGGGCCTCAGGTTTAATAATATGTAAACAAATTTAAGATATCTTTCATTTTGGCTCGCTCAAATCAGTTGCAGTTAAAAAAAAACTTTATTTTCAGTAGGCTATGAAAATTTATATAGATAATTCATTAAAAAAAATAATTTATTAATTTATTAAAATTAAATGTATGTAAAATAAAATAGACAAGATAAAAAAAGTTAACAGCAATAAATATAAGAAAAAAATAAATAATTCAAATTTTAATTATTCATATGTTTTGCGTGGATTAAATTATTTAAAATCTTTTTTTGAATTGAATTTTGTAGCAATAAATCCTTCTCGAGCTTTATTTCCAGCTACAGAAAGGGCTGCTTCAGCCGCCAGTTTCAGCCCCTTTAGACTGATTAGCGTGATGTGAAATGGAAACTTACTAAATTCAAATTTATTTACCAGTGGCGTAGCTAGCCCGTCCCCATATCAAGAATTAGCTGGGGCCCCCTACAAAATTACAAATTAAATATTAAACAATTTTTACAAAACAAACAAAAACACTCTTAATAACAAATCCAGTATATTTAATCGTACTTACATATGGTCAATAGGTACATGCATAAATGTAGCTTCTATAAAACGTATACTAATAGCAAAAAAAACTCAAATAAAAACTTTTCTTGTCTTTGTTTCCGCAAATTAATTAAATATATCATCAATTTCTGACGATGATTTTAATTTTGCATGCTTTTTCAACTTCTATGGACATGATCATCGCTAAGTCCGACAACCATGGAAGTTCTTTAATATGTTTTTATTATTTTTAGCTTAGAGAATGTTCTCTCAGCTGTTGCTGTCATTACCGGAAGCGTCAAAACTAAAAGGCTTGCCGTTATTACTTTCAAAAAACTGGATGCAAGGCTATTGTATTTAATTAGCAATAACTCTGTGCGTTCCTTAGTTGACTGATTTTTCTGAATTTCTGATTTCAAACAGGATTTTAAAGCAATTAGTTGTTCAAAAAGATCAACTGACAGGTACAAATTGTATTAAGCAACCAGTTTTCCTGCTCCCTTCTCAATTTTTTCATTTGAAAAGTATAAAAGTTTTTCTGGTTGTAAAACTTCAAATAAATAACTTAGATCATAGAGGCTCTGAAATCTTTGTTCAGTTTTAAGCCTAGTACGCTGCTGATGCGAAACGAAATTTTCCTGCGGTCTCCAAAAAGACAACGAAATGCTTACGAAAACACAGCGGAAAAATA
Source organism: Melangyna quadrimaculata (assembly GCA_949320155.1). Lineage (NCBI taxonomy): Eukaryota > Metazoa > Arthropoda > Insecta > Diptera > Syrphidae > Melangyna > Melangyna quadrimaculata. The sequence continues at coordinate 83,060,460 of OX439484.1, read as the reverse complement.
TTCATGGAAAGTTTAAATAAATAAATAGAAATTTAACGAACAAATCAAACAAAAACAGTGCTGTAATGAAAGAAACAAGAAATAAAAACACGAAAAAAACCAAATGTCATTTTTCCGCACACAATTAATGGTCCGGACAATTAATTCATTGCGAAAAGAGAGTGGATACTTGTGAAAACAATCTGGTATAATCATCAATTTCGCTGGTCGAACAGCGTACCACAGAACAAAAAGGACAACGAAATTTTTCGTTTATGATTTCGTCATGCCATTTTTGTATGGGATTTTTCGTTTCGCATCAGCAGCGTACTAGGCTATAGAAATTAATATAATCTAAGCAGCAATAGTAAACATTGACTTTGAAGTAAGATTCCGGATCTGATATTCTGTCATCTTCTGATAATTCTTTATGTTCCTTCTTTTATTTTTAAAAACAGTTGTTACCCCCCGATCTTTTCCTAAAACTCTAGACTCGATAAGCAAACTTTAACTTGATTTCTTAATTCTCTAAGTCTTTTTTAAAGATTACTTAGGAAAATACTTACTTACTTACTTTTGATGGCGCTCACAGCCCAGGATGGGCTTCGGCCTCAACTAACAAGCCCCTCCAGCCAGCTCTGTCCCTAGCTAGCCGCTTCCAGTTGCGCACACCGAGTGCTTTGATGTCGTCATTCACTTGATTGCGCCACCTGTTACGGGTTCTTCCTCTGCTGCGTACCCCATCGGGGTTGGATTCGAAGACTCGTCGGGCAGGTGCGTTGCTGTCCATACGCTCCACGTGCCCCAGCCATCTAAGCCGCTGTATTTTCAGCTTTTTGACCAGGTCAACGTCGCTGTATAGCCCGTATAGCTCGTCGTTGAATCTTCTCCTCCATACTCCTTCGATACACACCGGACCGAAAATCACACGAAGAATCTTCCTCTCAAAGCACCCTAGCAGATTTTTATCCGAATCTTTCAGTGTCCATGCTTCTGACCCATAAAGCAGGACCGGGATGATTAGGGTTTTGTATAAAGTCTCCTTGGTTCTCTGAGAGAGGGCCTTACTACTTAAATGCCTTCTTAGACCGAAGAAACAGCGGTTGGCAAGAGTAATTCTTCGCTTGATCTCTGAACTGATGTCATTCTGCGATGTAATAGTGGAGCCCAGGTAGACAAAGTCCTTGACAACTTCGAAGTTATATCTGTCCATCGTGATATTTTGCCCGAGTCGACGATGTTGAGATTCCTCTCTCGATGACAGCATATACTTCGTCTTGTCCTCATTAACCGCCAATCCCATTCTAGCCGCCTCCGATTCAATGCTCGCAAATGCCCCTGCCACAGCTCGCTTCGTTCTGCCGACAATGTCTATGTCATCCGCATATGCAAGCAATTGAACGGACTTTTGATAGATTGTACCGCTGGTGTTGACATGTGCGTTGCGTACAATGGCTTCAAGAACGATGTTGAATAGGTTGCATGATAACGCGTCGCCTTGCCTCAATCCTTTCTCAACATCAAAGGAATCGGTGGTGTTCTTACCAATTTTGACGGAGCAGCGAGATTTCTCCATCGTCATCCTGCACAAGCGGACGAGTTTGGCAGGGATGCCGAGACTCGACATGGCTCTGTATAATTCGTCCCTTTTCACGCTATCATACGCGACTTTAAAATCGATAAAAAGGTGGTGTGTATCGATCTGGAATTCCCGGGATTTTTCTAAAATCTGTCGGAGTGTGAACATTTGATCGACGGTTGACTTGCCTGGCCTAAAACCGCACTGATAAGGGCTGATCAGATCGTTGACAAAAGGTTTTAAGCGGTCACACAGGATGGCCGACAAGATTTTATAAGCGACGTTTAGGAGACTAATTCCTCTGTAGTTGGTACATTTCAGAACATCTCCCTTTTTATGGATGGGGCACACTATACCGAGGTTCCATTCATCGGGCATACTTTCCTCCGACCAAATTTTGCAGATGAGCTGGTGTATGCTCCTAGCCAATTCATCTCCCGCTGATTTAAATAGTTCGGCTTGTAAGCCATCCGCACCTGCAGCCTTGCACGACTTAAGTTTGGATATCGCCAGCCGAACTTCGGTTAGGTCGGGTGGACGGAACTCTTGGCCATCATCGTCCAAGTTGAATGGAGCGTTCTGCCTATTAGCGGCATCTTGGCTGTCTTCGCCATTAAGCAGTCTAGAGAAGTGTTCTTTCCAGATCCTCAGCACTGACTGTGTGTCTACTACCATATTCCCACTCTCATCTCGGCAGGCTTCCGTTCTAGCCTTGAATCCTTGGGTGGATCGCTTCACCCTCTGATAAAATTTTCGAACATCTCCCCTACCGCTACAACCCTCAATAGACTCTACCGCCCGCTTCTCGTGCTCTCTCTTTTTCCTCCTGAGAAGTCGGCGTTCCTCTTTTCGTTTCAGCCCGTAGAGCTCCCGGGCCACTCTCTCAGCAGCTCTTGTTCGAGTCTGCAGCATTGCCTGGTAGGCCTCGTCCTTAGCTGCATGCGCTAGCCGGAACTCCTCATCGAACCAGGGGTTTCGTTGTATTCGCCTAGTGAAACCCAGCACATCAGAGGCGGCACTTCTAATGGCTTGTTGACAGTGTTCCCACTGGTCCTCTGCACTTGATGCTGGTAGCGGACCTCCTGAGAGATTAAGAGTTACGTGGTCTGCAAAAGTTCTGGCAGTCTCTTGCGATTTAAGCTTCTCGACATCGAATCTTTTCACAGCATCTGCTCTGCGTTGTCGCGTCATGGATATCCGCATACGTAGTCTAGCTACCACCAGGTAGTGATCCGAGTCAATGTTGGCCCCTCGGAACGTTCGGACGTCCAAGATACTGGAAGCATGTCTCGCGTCTATCGCAACGTGGTCGATTTGGTTGACGGTTACTTGATCACGCGACCGCCAAGTCCCCTTGTGTATATTGAGGTGTGGGAAGTAGGTGCTTGAGATGATGACATTTCGCCCCGCCGCAAAGTCTGCCAGCCTGTGTCCGTTGCCGGAAGTTTCGTCGTGTAGGCTGTGTCCTCCGACTATCGAACCAAAGATGCCCTCCTTTCCGAATCTTGCGTTGAAGTCACCAAGAATGATCTTCACGTCGTACTTCGGCACATATCATACGTTGTCTCCAAGAGATCGTAGAATGCTTCTTTGGTTGAGTCTTCTCTCCTTTCATGGGGGGCGTGAACACAAATCAGCGAAATGTTCTTAAATTTGCCTTTGATGCGGATTGTGACCAGGCGCTCGCTTACACTTCGGAAGCCCAAGACTTCTTGCCTAAGTCTTCCCCTTATCACAAAACCACAACCCAAGAGCCGCTGACCCTGTTCCTTCAAGCACCCGCCGTAGTAGATGTCACACGTTTTTAGTCTCCGTATGCCCTCTCCATCCCATCGCACTTCCTGGATGGCTGTTACGTCAGCCTTTAGCCTGTCCAGGTTCTCCACTAATTGTTTGGCTGCACGTGTTCTGTATAAGGACAGGACGTTCCACGTGCAGATCCGAAATTCATTGTCCTTGTTTCGTTTGCTGGGGTCGTCAACTTTAAAATCATCCATATCCGAGGCTTGTTGTTGTTTCGGAACAACTTTTTTTTACGTGGTAGGGAAGTTACCCCGACGCACAACCCCCGACCCGGAGGACCAGACCCTTCGTATAACTCCAAGGGTAGGGAGCCGGATAAACCGCTCCTTATAGGCCTGAGCTACGAATATGTCGTAGTAGCCCATATAAGGTGTTCACTAAGTAGTTCAACCTAACTGGAACTGTAGACGCCACCGTTGATTCCATCTAGAGAATTCGTCCGCTGCCGCCTCGATGAAAGGAGAAGTGCCTTAGTGGGAACACTCCTCCCCCCCTCTCTCGTTGGCTGTCCCCAACAGCTTTCCACGGGGATTTAAACCCCGTCTCCAGCTGAGGTACTAGACACCCGATGTTCACCACGTGGAGGTGAGAGTAGGAGTTGGTAGACAGAGGTGGATTTTGAGAAAAACCTGTGGACGCTTGTGTCCTCTTGAATGCACATAACTACCCTTTTGAACATCAGGAAAATACTTGCTTTTTGTAAATAAATGTCGTTTGTCAGCTTTGGAATAAAGAAGAAAAAACGAGACCAATACAATGAGTTCGTAGCTCTCTAAAATGTTAATTATATTTTTACTTTCATCACGCTATCTTTTTTTTTTTTGAAACTGAATTAAGTTGGTACAATGCTTTCATTTTTAATGAATAATATTTCCGTACAACGAATAAAGCGTCATTTCTTGATGGCCATCTAGCAGGACAAACCCTTTTAAGTGTAATTTTATATTCCTCAGATGACTCGTTAATCAACATTGACCACCGTTTTATGCTATTGCCAAAAAGTATATATTTTTTCCAAATTGTTAAAAAAAATTGACACTTCTAAGACGTGTTTTGCAGCATCAACGACTGGTTCAAAGCATCGAAAAAAAACACATTTTTTTGTTGGTGCGTAGATTCGTGTACCTACGAGAATTTCATGCAGAAAATTTTCACTTGCGCTGGCCTAAGTAGGTAAAGAAAGAAACCAAATTTTTTGTATAGGGTGTAGCAAAAAATACCTGCCAAGCAAAGAGATTTTTTATTTATTAATTTTTTTCAATTGTATTTCAGTTTGTTACAAACTTATCTTGGTTGGGGGGCCCCTGTATCTCGGGGGCCCCGTATAATTGATACGGCTGATACCGCAGTAGCTACGCCCCTGTTATTTACACTTACGTCGTTGATTTAGGCTTCGGCTGTTCCAAATGTTTAAGCTTTCAAAAGTTGCATTTCTTATTAAAATTATATCTTGCATTTTTCAATATTTTAGCTAATATCTTTGGGTCGTTCAAAATATAGAAAGAAATACAAGAATTTGGATTTTTTGAGTTTTTGGGATATGTAAAGGGTTTTCCAATAGGGATGGGTTGATTTTGACAGCTCGTGGCGGCCATATTGTTTCTTTTACTTTCTGTCAAAATATCGTCTTTTAATCAGTTACAAAAGACAAATCATCATGGTAAGTAATAGCTTGGAGCAACACGTGCAAATGATAAAACTTTATTATCAAAATGTGTGTTCTATTAATCCCAATTTTGATCGAAAAATCATCTTTAGCGATGAGGCCAATTGCCGGATTTGGGACGACACCAATCCACGCGAGATTCACGAGGTGCCTATGCATTGAAATAAAGCTACTGTTTCGAAAATGATGCTGTCAGGCCATTACCGCCAACGGCGATCGCTATAGGTCGATGATCACCTATTTCTTGTGGCCTGAATTGGATGATATGGACACCGAAGACATATGGTTTTAACAGGATGGCACTACATGCTACACAGCTCAACACACAATTGATATTCTGCTCGAGCGGTTTCATGGCATGGTTATCTCGCGCCGAGGCGACGTTAATTGGCCACCAAGATCGTGTGATTTGACCCCTTTAGACTTTTTATTGTGGGGCTTTCTTAAGTCGCAGGTCTATGCGAATAAGCCGCTAACCACAGCGGCCCTCAAAGACAACATAATCGATGCCATCGGTCAAAATGAGCCTGATTTATGCGCCAAAGTCATCGAAAACTGGACCTTTAGAATGGCGCCACCCAGCGAAGTAGCGGCGGCGGCCATTTGAACGATGTTATATTTCACACATAATGTCATTGATAGGGCTCTCAAATAATTTTTTTTTTTAATTTTCAGTTTTAAAATCAATTTTTGTAAGACTAGTTAACAGAAGAAGGGATTTCTGGCTTTAGAAATAGCTTTTCCATGACATTGTAGGTGATTCCATTGGTTTTTAAGAATTTTTTTTCCCTAGTACTCAGTTCAAGTGAAAATAAAATTTCTATATAAAAGTGACATTTATTTCACAACGATAAAATTCATAACGAGAGCTGAGTTCCCAAAATGTGAGAGCGCAATATGAACCGGTTCAAAATTAATTTAATTTCATAATTTTCATTTCCTAACGTACGACCACTAGGAACAAATAATTGAAGTGTGGAAAAGTGCGACATTTGTCAATAAATTAAAATAAAAGTTGTAATAATTAAAGCCTAAAGAATTATTTTGGGTCTTATGATCGTTTATTTTTGAATATTAAGCCAAAAACCAAACTATGGAATTAAAATAGTCTCCTCAAGCATTTCAAGATTCTGTTAAACTGTCAGACAAATCAAATAATTGTTTTCATTCAAAGTAAGTACTAAAAATTTTCAAACTGAGGACTGAAATTTGACGTGGATAATTTATTATGGTTTCATAATACAATTCATAATGAAATTCAAGTGAATTTCAAACCGCTTTTATTTTTCATTTCACTCAGAGGTGAGTACTAGGCTTTAAAAATAAATTTTTCTTCCTTTACTTATTATTTCATAGCTTCTATATTTATTGTTCCTTTTTAGCAAATGTATGCTTTAAAGTTTTTTCAAGGAGTTATCTTACACGTAAAAACTTAAAAATATTTTATATTTTTTTTGTATCCACTTGCACTTTAAAACAACATATATTCCAAAAAATCTCAAAATATATGTTGGTGGTATCTCGGATAAAAGAATATAAGCCTTGAAAATTAGCACGTAAGAGTTAACCTACCTTTATTTTGGAAACACACGCTATCCATTTTTATTTTTTTTTATACTTATCGAAAATTTTGTACCTGGCAACATAGTAACAAGAAGAATTATTTTCCCCCAGTTTCACTGTGGGAGCTTAAACTCAACTTTTGGTTTAAGCTTCAATTCAACAATTTATCCAGTTTCACAGTTTCGTTTAAACCTTGCACTGAGTTCAATTGGTAGTTTAAGTTTAATGACAGCATAAATCCGACAGCATTAAAACCGAAAGAGTTAAACCAACTATTTAAACTTAGTTCAAGGTTTAGCTGAACTTAAGTTTAAACTTCCGCTTTGAAACTGGAGGCTTAGATAAAGAATTCAGACATCCTACAAAATGCTAAATTAAATCAGACAAAACAAGAATATATGTAGGGACATTATGTTTTTGTTTGTTTTTTGAAATATCACCCCAAAAACGAAAAGTTAACTTTTCTAACCGAAACACTTCAAATTAAATTTATTTTTTAAGAAGAGAAAAAGAACATACCTACCCATAATACGTAAAATTTATATCTTTTCTCTGGTATTTCATCAACTACGAAAATGAATTTAGATACTCTCATATACATATTGTGTATATATCCTTCTTCCTTCGTGCAAATATAGATACATATGCATAATGTAAATGTTTGTATATATGGAGTATGAGAGCTAACATCTTTCCAAGCATTCTTAATTTACCCCTATGCAAATCAATGCCAGGGGACCAGACCCTTTTGCGTTAATGAGTTTTATTATCTTGTAGAAAGGATTTTTATATTAAAAATTAAAATAAGGTTTTATCCTTTTTTCACAAAAATAAAAGCATGTTGACGGCTGCTGGCTAAATGAATGAATCGTTTTTTTGTGTTTGTTGTATATACCGTACGGGTCGATACTTAACCCTTTCTCATATGTTTATATCCCATCCTAAAACCTACTTCAGATAAATAAATTTCATAGACAAAACCGGTAAAAGATTAAAATTCCAAAAATTTTGACTTTGTCAAAATTGCAATTTTTGAAATTTTCCTCTGCATTCATATTACTTAATTAGTTTGCTTACACTTATGTTTTCTCTAGATATTTATATCAAAGGATTACCTTGTTCTTTTAATTTCATCAGGCATAATTATAATAAATTGTAGAAGTGGACATGTAGCTAAAAAAATCCTTATTCGATGCATGTACTATACACTAAAGTATTAATGAAAAAAAAAGAAAATTCTTTTATTTTAGTCTTTGTTGAGAACAAAACAATGTCCTTCATAATCTTCATATGTGTATAAAGCTACTAAAAGAGGACTCAAAAGGATGTTTGGCTTTTGCTGTGCTTCGTTTTGTTCTACTTTATGAACAAAACATCCCTTTTCCAACAAAGGAACTTTATTTTTTTTTTGTTGAAAGAATATTGTATTTAAAACTGAAACAAGTATGTCGACCGATATGCATGGTCGGCTTCCGTTAGAACTGTTACCATTTAGGATATCTTTTGTTGCATTGTTTCCGATGTATCTAATTTTTTTTTTTATTTTTATCTCGTTTGTTTGAATACAATTTTTCTAGACTCGTAAAAGGGCAATATGGTAAAAGCTGATTGAGGGAAAAACATGCTCTATTGAAGTTGGAAAAGACTAGAATTATGTTATGCCTTTTTGTTTACGTCGGTCGTATGAGTATTATGTACTGTGGCAAGTAATCAGAGGATTAGTAAAGCTTTAAGGCCAGTTTGTTCACAGTGCAGTGGGTTAAATCTGTACACACGTACTCTTTACTCTTTGATTATCACAGCAATTCATCGTAGTTCCAAAACGAAGCATGATTAAACAAGTTTACGTGGAAATTAATCATTGATTAAATGGTTGAAAAATGTCCGAAATTATAGAATTTTATGAGACTTGTAAATTAAGAATTCTACAAAGCTGGAAGCCTAAAACTGTTATATCTAAAACATTGCAGAGATTTTACTGGACCAAATTTTCAACCTATAGCTTGTTGGCTAAGTGCAGTGGGGGATCCAGTAGGGTGGCTATAGAGGCTAAAAGTCCCCCACACAATCGATTCCTTAAATTAATTGATAAAGGTATATAAAGCAATAGATCACATACCGTGTAGAGTTTTTTTATTGGTCTCAAATATTGTTAAATTTGACGGGAATCAGACAAAATAACGAGGTTGAAGCTGATTAATTAAGATGTTATTTGATTTTTTATAGGTCATTAAGGAGATAAATCAAGTTCGGGGCTACGAACAAAGAGAATTATTCCCTAAAAACACAGCCCAGAAAAAAACATCTCGGGACTAAGGCCTAAAAAGAATTGGACAAAAAAAACTTGGTCGGGCTTAAATAACCAATTCCCCAAAAACTAAACTTATTTCAGGGAGTTTTGGGGGCTTTACTCTAGGGACGTGAAAGCGCGAAGTTGGGGTTTAAGCTTGTAGAGATAATTGAAAAAAAAAACTGGGTCAGGCTGAACAATTGACATGTAAATACAACAACAATTTACCCTAAAAACTTAGCTTATTTAACAAAAAAATGCAGATTTAGAGAAAAACGACGTGTCAATTTTAGTGTAATTGTTTAATACAACAGGAATTGTTTTCTACGGTCAGCCAGGGCTTAGAGAATCTTGGGGCTTATATTTCCAAGGTCGTAGTCAATTAAACATGCAAAACATTTTTGGACTAAGCAATTACACACAAGAAAGCTAGTCAAGGAGCAAAATTCCACAAGTTTAAGTTTTTTCTGTGCACTCAGAAAATCATGCAGAAGCAAATGAACATTTGCAATCCCTCAAGACTCAAGAGTGACGTACAATATGTAATTTTATTGACATATTTTTTGAGCAGGAATATAAAGTGTATGCAGCTTATACACGAAAATTCATTCACGCTTGCAGAATTAGGCCGCATGCTATTTTTGGAGCAACTTTGCCTTATGTCCTACTAAAAGTCTTGAAGTTTTGACATTTTATTTTTCAATCGGCAAAATACTGTTTTCCATTCTTTCCAGTGACAGTTTAACCAAAACTGGTAAATACTCTTAGGCTGGTATTCACCGAACTTTATGAGCTTCTTAACTTGGAAATTATTTGTGCTATTCACCAACCACTCATAAGTATTTTTCCATGTTCGAAAAAGAGAGCCAATGTTTGAATATGAGAGCAAATGTTCGAAAAACCAACCAAAAATTCCCAATTGGAAACGAAAGACAGCTGGCTAGGCAGACGCCGAGAGAATATTAATAAAATAAAAAACATTTTTTACTTTTGTCGGTAAATAGGTATAATCTCTGAACAAAAATAATAGGTAGTAGTTTTTTTTTAAGAATTTAACATTACAATATTATGTTATTCTATTGTTATCTAAAAATAACTCTTTCGAATGCTTTAATTTCACTTCTTTAAACAAAAAATAATAACAAAAGATGAGTGTTAGTTGTGACGTCATAGAAATACCCAGAAATACCATGATGGCGAATTGGGTGTATCAAATTAGCATAGTTTTTTTTTGTTTATCTTGGGGAGAAGGGAGGTTTAATTGCGAACAGGCTTTCGAAGAGAGCGCTCGTAACTTAGGAGTGCTCGATACCGCACTCATAGCTTTTGCGAGCGCTCGTAAATGTCCATTAATATTGCTTGGTGATTAAGTTTATGAGGCTCTTAAGTTATGATCGCTCGGTGAATACCAGCCTTAGTCTCAAGAGGGCTGATATTTTCGAAACGCATAAATGAGCTTTTGCCAGTGAGATTTCAATTTTGTCTCAAACTGGATTTCTCTTCTGGGCGTCTCTTCGTCCACTGCAGTAACGTAGATAGAGGTGATCAATTCTTTCCTACAGGTTCAAAGGAATAGAAACGAATTCCAAAATTATAATGTTAATTATAATTAGAAGATGAACAAAGTGGGTCCCTCAGTTCTGACTGTGTGTATGTCCTCGCTAAAGGAAAAAAATATGCACGACTGGATCGCACTATCTTGCTCTCGTAGCTAACAACTAGAATGAAGCTAGACACCGGTTTATAGATATAGTAATGGTTTGATAGTATTTTTATATCGTTAACGACAAAATGATAAAAACATGGTAAACTAGCGGTTTTGAAATTGCTTGATTTAATACAAACAAATTTGAAAAAAAAATATGTTTTTTCCTTTGAGTTAATTTTTTGGTTAAAGAAATATATTCAGACAAATATTAAGCGCAATATTTTTGAACTAACTTCAAAGAACCGAATTTGCAAAGTAATGATAAAATCAACCAAGTAAATGAGGAGATATACGGTGATATACCTAAACAAGTATACAAAGAGGCAATATTTTCAAAAAAAAAAAACATAACCTTATTTCCATTATTCCAATTTTTTGGCAAGAACTTAGAATGCGGTATTATTAAAACGGTTTTAGACATTACATGTACGAAGTTTAATCAAAATCGTTAGAGCCGTTTTTGAGAAGACTTGATAAAACCGAATTGGTTGTACGGCAATGTTCTAGCTTATAAATAAATATATAAATTGGGTGGCGCAACGGCTCGTGAAGAACCAGGGCCTAGTGACTAACAACTCGCAACCATTCCTGTGTGCGCGTTTCGACAGGAATGGAAAGGACCTACAATTTTATGCCGAATCCGAACGGCTAGACATGATCACTTATTCATGTCAAATGATACTCTTGGAGGATTTGTCAATTCCTCACAAGATGCAGTAGCCCTGAAAATTTTTTTTTTAGTTTTAGGTGGACGAACCTGTTCTAGCTTAGCTAAAACAAAACTTCGAATTTTTCGGCTTTACACTAAATTTTAATCAAATCCGTCCAACCGTTTCGACTGCAGGTAGATGTACATCAGGACGCACATATAAAAAAAACGAAACGATGACGAAAATCCCTTTTTGGACTTCTCCATCATCGTAATACTAGTTTTGATTAAGTCGTCGATTTTTTTTTTGACACGAAACCAACACTTGCAAATAAAAATCAAACAAAAAACAAAAGAAATGAGAAATAAGAATGTCTAGTTCGTTTCAAGGCTCAAATCTGAATAAAGGTTATCCCAAACCAACGCGAAAACGGCGCGGAATATTCGCCGACGGCAGTTTTTGTGGTTAACTTTTCCTATTTTCGTGACTTTTTGTAAAAACTGTATGACATATTAGCCCACGAAGTATAGTTTTTGTTTTTATTTAGCATTGTTTATTTGAAATTTTTGTTATCATTGTGAATTTGCGTTGGTTTGGGAGATCATTAAGGAGTGTTTTTAAAGCAATTTGTATTTCAAATTTTTCTTAGGGAACAGGCAAAGCGCTTAGATGCTCTGGTTGAATGGTTGATGAGTATTATGTCACTCAAAAAACATAAAGCCCGATATTTAAACAGATATTTTGAATGTAAGTCCGGTTAATCGTCTAGAATATGTTGAATGTTGATATATGACTAGGTTTTCTCAAATTGAAATTCAATAATGAGCAAAAGCCGTGTTTTTTGAAAGAGTGACTAGCTACTCACTAAAAGTTGTACACGAAAAACACAAACAAAATTCTCTTTAATAATTTGTTTTGTTATTGATTTGCGTGTAAACGTTTAGCTGAGTTGTTAGTCACTCTCTTAAAAAACACGGCTAATATTATTGAAAACAACGGCTAATTTCTTCGGCCTTGTAAGTCTGGACTCATACAAATTTCAAAACCATAAAATAGAATTGATATAGAAGAAGCGTCTTAGCCAGAAGTAGTTTTGTTTCAATAGCAATAAAGTGCTGACTTGCACAAGTAGTACGTAGTCCACCATAAACCTTACCAATAGTAGGTACTATTTGCATGAGTGTCCCACGAGAGAGGGTAGGTACCTAATATTAAGAATTATTAAACCATAGCCATCTTCGATAAAAAGCCAGAGCTTTCGGGCTCCCCGGGCTTAAGCGTAAGTTATTTTGCAGTGTTGTCAAATTATGATTGCTTTCGAGATCTTCATTTAAAAGGTTAATAGTATGATAAGTATTAAGTGGGCAGTCTGGTAAGAGTTGAACATCGTCAGCGTATACCGGTGGATCGGAGACTATTTTACAACCTCATTTAATTTATTATTGTGCAGAGAAAAGAGCGTAGGGCTGAGTTTAGAACCTTGTGGGACTCCATTTGGTTTTGCTCCTTTTTTTGAGAGAAATGGAAAAATAGTTATTGGTCTGAATTCTGTCACATTTCCACATTGCTTTTTAAGTCTGGGATGATCTAAGGTTTCTTTCATACTAATGGAAACTTAGACCTATTCATTTATTTTTTAAATGTGCAATAATGTCACAGCAAATATTTTTATTTTCTTATTTGTCATCATAAGTGCAGTACAGTTTTTTTGTCCTAAATAATCTCATGATTTTTCATTTTTTTTGGCAAAATCGTGATACAAATCATGATAATGTTTTTCGAAACACTGAAGTTTTCAACTAAACAAAGAAAAAAAATACATTGTCGAATGAAATACTTCGTTCATTAACTGCAAGGTAACAAACTATTTGTATACAGAACTCTCCAATACGTTTTTGGGTGAAGACACTTATTTTCCCATTTCCAATTGACAAAGCGATGATAAAAATTATATGAAAGCCCTATTATAAACGTTGAAGCCCTACAACTTAAAAATCCCTACAACTTATGAAGTCTATTAACTGTTTAATTTTCATTATTTCTATAACTTTAAAAGTTGTATCTTAATTGCAATTTTTCACCTCCCATACCCTAAAACACAGAATAAATAAATAAATCTCCCAAAACAACCACTGTCACCCTATTTCTTGATTGTAAAATGTTAATGTTTCTTGATGGAAAGCAAAAATACTGCAGACATGCAAATATTTAATGCAAACATGGCGCGTAGAAAACATGGTATAATTAACCACCGAAAGTGAATACAAAAAAAAAATATATTTTCCATCAAGTTGGAGAAATCCTTTCAAAACATTTACTCCCATACCAACCAACATGAGAGACTTAAAAATTGACTCAAATTTTTGCACTGTCAAAACGTCTTACATGCAAAATCGACACCCAAATAAAGTATACGAGAACTCCTATAACATCAAACCATTTACTTACCCGGTCGAAAAGAACAAGACGGCTAATGTGGGCCAATCCTTTTTAGAATTTTATAAGCCACAGCAAAGAGCGACATTCAGCTAGCTAGGTACGAGTATATAAAGAGATGTGGTATTGGAAGTCTTCTTTAGTGGGAAATGCAAAGGATAGATTTTTCGATCCTTTTTTGCGAATGCAGAGCGGAAATTAACGAGTCTTTGGCAAACCGAACATACATACACAGACACACATATAGTTTGGAATTGTTGTAAGTTAAGGATTCGACGATACAGAGAAGCAGGCAGCATCACATTATCAGGGCTGTTTGCACACGGAAATTGCCTACGTAGTCAGTGCTAGTATTTACAAGTTTCCACAACGTAATCTTCTTATTTATGTACAAGAGGACTAAGTGTGGTGTCTAAAGGCGCACGGGTACAAAAGTAATAACATTAATTTCTACCACCGTAACGCCCAACATCCTTTACCCACCGCCGCCGCTGCTAACAAGGAGCCGTGAAAATGCACCCATCTAAGCGTAAAAATTTATTTTCGAAACCTCATCTTATGTCTTAGTGGCTTTTTTTATAGAAAAAAAAAACTTAAGGAATTGTCTGCTTGCTGTGAGGTTTGAAGGTAGACAGTAGGTAGGTAGAACGTAGAAGACTTATCGTAGGTAAAAATAAGGATGCAATATTTGAGTAACTTACCTTTGGAGATAGAATAGGAATGTTGTCTTGATGCGGTTCGATGAACAAGAATATTCCTCCCTGGTGGGAATAGTTAACTGACAATAATTCAATGGGCTTAGGATTTGTCTGGACTCAGCACAAAAAAAGGTTTATTATTTTAAGTATCAAATAAATTTACTGCATTTTGTCAAAGAAGGATTTTTGATGGAAAATTATAAATTTTTAATAAGCTAGAACTTTCCTATCCACATAAACTGATTCGTATCTTAAAATGGAGTTGAAATAAGATAACAAATTTTAATTTATCAGCCGAGGAAAAATTTAAAAGCAAACGTTGTGCGTATTTCTTTTTGGACAGGAGCTTCATTTATTCATACCAACCATTATGAATATTTGTTCCTAATATTTCTTTAAAGAACTTAAATTGATTTTTGGTTTCTTCAGCAAGTGAGCAATAATTGAAAAGATAACAAAAAAATTTACGTACAATTGAACCTCTTGTAGTTTTACTTTGAGAAAACTGCAAATGCGAAATCCTTTCCTTTCAAATGCTGGATATGTCCAATAAATTATCTGCAGTCCTTTCCATCTTTCTTCTTCCTTCGAAACTCATTCAAAAGCCATTCCAATGCATTTCTGTAGGTAGGTTTACTAAACTTGCACCCTTCTTCAATTCATAATTTCTTCTAAGTCTTTTTTATGGGCAATTGGCAAAAAAAAAAAAAAAATACTTTCAACACTTCTTTGTTATTTAACATTATATAAATCCCGCATCTCAAAAATATTTTATAAAAATAATAGACTATATAAGATGGATATACTATACATACCATAAAAGAAAGCCCTGATGCTGTATTCATGAACGGTCCATTGTGCGCCATCATTACTCATTATTACGGTTCAGTGCGGTGCGTTAGAATTCATGTTCCGACCACGAAGAGATTAACTTTTTAAAAATTTATGGTTTTTAACGCATTAGGTACATATATATGTTTTATGTTTTATGTTTTTATAATAAAAAAACCAAGGGATGAATTTATGTTGTTTTAGACATCTTAAAAGAAGATATTTTTTAATGTCCTGCTGAGTAAAGGTACGAGTATATACATTTTGTAGGACTATACAAGAATATAAAACGAAAACCATCGGACAATAAGGTGGTGGTTTTAGTATACCCGCAGTGTAAGATTTTCTCTCTACTTTACAAGGGGCTTGTTGATTCTCCTTTCATAGAATGAGTTAAGATCCTAGTTATGTTTTAATACTTCAAGAAAAGTATGTGAATTACTTAAATGAATTAAGAAAACAAATTATAAATTTTATATATTTTTAACGATATTTACAAGGGTTAGTGGGACTGTTTTTCTCGGCTGTTTAAATTAAACAGTTTTCAACAATGGAAATGCTTAAACAAATAAGAAAATCAGGTATTAACCTGATTGCTTGCCTTTTCCAAGCCAGGTAGAGAATCAAATGGACTCGTTCAGACTTAATTATACAGCTTCCAGTGATATTTTTGGAATAAAATATTCT
Source organism: Melangyna quadrimaculata (assembly GCA_949320155.1). Taxonomy (NCBI): domain Eukaryota; kingdom Metazoa; phylum Arthropoda; class Insecta; order Diptera; family Syrphidae; genus Melangyna; species Melangyna quadrimaculata. The sequence goes on along the minus strand of OX439484.1, from coordinate 83,044,570 downwards.
TTCTGCCAATGAGAGGAGAAAAGGATGACTATGATTATGAAGAATTAAAAACTCACTTAAAAGGCCTAATTTGTTGAGAATAACTTTCTTCTGGGGATAAATACGATTTTGGGTGACATTTGGACAAAAACATTCCTGTACCAATTTGTCAAGCCGAAGGTTATTGAAAAACTTTAAAGAAATCAGAATTTTTTTCACATTAAATTTTTTGCTCAGTAAAAGGCGATTTTAGGGTTTTTGGGTGACATTTGGAACGAAAAATTATGTTACCGTCAACGTTTATGTTTGTTATCTATCCTTCAACTAAAAATCCATTAAAGGATTGCTACGATGATGATGGATTAAAAAACCCCTAAGAATCCAATTTTGTTATGTAAGAAAACGAGATTTTGGATTAAGATAAAGACCAAGACTTTGACGCGACAGGAAAGTCTGTCAATGCATCGACGGTATTTCGCGTTGACGATTGCACGACTTGAGACAGAATTTGACTTCATTTTAATTGATTTTCGAAAGTTTCTGGAACCCATTCAAAGGTATTGTCAAATGCAATCAGCACATCCAAAGCAAACCCTTCTTCAAGGTCCAGTTTTTGGTATATTTTGCATCCAATATAATTTTTTTGAGTTTTGAAACCTTGGATATCTATGCCTACGTTAAATTTTGAAGAGATTTAGTTTTTTTTTTTTTTAAATTTTAATTTTGAAAATTAATTTTTCAAAAACTGTTGAAAAAAATAACTTATTTTAAAAAGACAATAAAAGAAGGTATTTCTTACTTTAAAAAAGGGTATAACATGGCATTGCAATCATTACCGTGTTTACATTATATTTTAATAATTTTTGTTCTGTTTTAAGTAATTTTTTTTAGAAAATTGCCCCTCCCGCCTAAACGGGGGGAGTTAGACCCCCTCCCATAGGATTTTTTTCTTATCTCTCTATCTTTTTGTCACACCTTAGGTAAATCACCATGTATATGAATACAAATCTCTTTTTTTCTAAAGGTTTGGCGGCTGTGTCTAATAACCCAAACGTACTTGCGGAAAAGTTTTCATTACAAAATGAAAACAAATTAAATTTTCTACAAAAAACATAATGTTCATATTTTTGCTTTTAACCGTTTTTCAGATTAAAATAAAATTTTGAATGAAGTTCCCTAAAGTGCATTCAAATTGGGGTTTTGTCAGGAAAGCCATAGGGTAGTTTTAATTTTGTTCCAGCTAAACCTATATTTTTTTGATTACCAAATCAAATCTGATGTTTGCGAATAAAATTTTTTTCCCACAAATTTTACTAGGTACTGTTTTTTTTTTTCATTGATGAACCGTTAGATTTCAAGATTTAAGCTTGTTTAAAATTCACTCTTTTTTTAAGATATTGAACGTTTTATAGAATAACCTAATAGTGAAATAGTTTCTTTCGGTTGAGATTAGCGCTGGCCACGAGACGAGAAAAGTCTTGGTCTCGCATGAGATGAGACTGCTTTTAAAGCATCCGAGAGGAGACCGAGACGAGACTGTATATTTGGACCGACATTTAACGAGGGTCTCGTCGGTCCCGGTTGACTCGACAGAAGAAAAAGAGGCTCAGGTTTCCATTAGGCACATACGCTTGATAACAGATCGACTGATAACATAGGTGCCTGCCAGACGACTGAGCATACCCTAAGCGGAGCGACAGAGTCGCGTGAGCGGGGCAGAGGACCCGAAAAGGGAGTTAAAATGTTTAAACCCGCGAAGCGGGCCACCCAAGGTCGCGTGAGCGGGACAGAGGACCCGAAAAGGGAGTTAAAATCCTTAAACCCACGAAGCGGGCCACTTAAAGTACTATTTATTACACTTAAACTGAAAGCGCACACATTTACGCACACAATTGTATTTCTATATAATTTATAAATTGTTAATTATTTATAACCTTTTCAAGTTTTGTGTTATTATTTTATATTAATACAATATTGTTTTGACAAGACAAAACAACCATTTTGAATAGTATATTGAGTTAAAAATTAGATTTCAAGAAGGTACGGTAAAAACTTAAATTGTTTATAACTTTTTTAATAACAATTTCGTGTTTTATATGCTATTATACATCATTTTGAAGCATGTGCCTTATGGAAACCTTACCCATTCAAACTATAGACGGCGTTCACATTCAACCGACTCATCAGAACAAAGATCCAGAAATTAAAAAAAAATATTCGTGGATTTTTTTTAACGTTTCCTTTTGTAAAATCAAAAAAAAAATCGGTCGCGTCGGTCGAATGTGAAGACCGTCATATCGGGGAGAAATTATATTTTGACATTTAGAGAATATTTCGTTCCAAAAGTCAGTTGACCGAGATGAGACCGGGACGAGGCTTTAAATTTTCTCGTGAAAAAGGCGAGACCGAGACGAGACTAAATTATACGAGCCCGAGACGATACTGAAAATTTTCGATTTTTACGAGACCGAGACTTACAAAAGTCTTACAGAGTCTCGTCTCGTGGCCAACCCTATTTGAGATCGAAAAAATAAAAATAAATTCAATGAGACAGACCCCCTAAATAATACGATCACCCTTAAAAAAAAGTTATGGTTCCTTTTATATACAACAATATTTTCGTAAGCCGAAGAAATGGTTTTATGATAAAACTTGGCAAAAGTTTTCATTAGTCTTCAATGATTTTTTTTAGAAAATTGTATGTATAAATTTAATTGCACAGGATGGTTCTTTTCAAAAATTCAAAAGCTCTTCAGTTATAAGCAACAAAAACACAGTTTCTTTAGGGAAATGACGACGTGGAATCCTTAGCTTATTATTCCAAAGCCTCTATATTGTCAAAAATAAAATCAATAATAAGCAGATCTTTTATGCAAATCAATCAAAAGCCTTTGATAGAACCTTCTCATTTTTTGTTTTGACCTCCGAAATAAACCTAAAGTTAAATTACAGCTTTCACTTTAGATTTGTATGAACAGCGAAACTAAGATATCGATTTTATTTACTAGCATCAGAATAGACCAAACTTTCCTTTCGACTTAATATTTTTTTTTTTGAATTTGACTATATCGTTTCCTATTCTGAGCAAAACCCACTCCCCATTTTTAAACTACCCTACTCACAAGACTTCAATAAATACCGCCTTTTCTCATTCTCCCGCCAAACATGGCTTACACATACATATATACATAATAATTTAACTTAGAAAAATACTGTAAAATTATGAAAATTGCATTTTCACCTTCTCCCTGTGCGAGCATCAAGATTCACGACATCTTCTTGCTCATTTACCCGCCCATTCACCCTAAAAACAATAAAATTGTAACCATAACTTAAACAATGATTTGTTTTTATTGTTTTAGCATGCTGTGACTCTATGGTGAGTCCCTAAAGCCCTTTAATTTTGTTCCGCTGTTCTTTTCTTTGGCCCCGTTCCTGGATGGTGCGCTGCTCAATTTTGTTTTTTTTTTTTCGTTTGTGGTGAAAGAAGTCCTTTATATTTTTTATTACCTTTTCCGCATCCAACTTCAATCAGGAGAGTTTAGCGTACGTTGTCGCTGTCGCCGTCATCATAGTCGTCGTTGTCGTCGTCGTGAATCGCGTGTAGTCCACGGAGGAAACCTTTAATCTGTGGCCGAAGTCTCGAATTGCTCATTTATAAATTTTTTATTAGACATCCTGCAAGGACCAGCCGCGAAACCAAACAACCAACTGACTACCCACTACTGAAACCTACTGCCAACTGCCATGCCCGCCCAACCCCTGCGGAGCTCAGATGCTTGATGCTCGTCCCAAAGTCACAATTTCCTCAGGATCGTTATGAATTTCGAGGGCTTTCGAGGAAAGTGGATATACCATAGGTATATTTTTTTTTTTTTTCCATAGAACCTTTTTCTTTGGATACATTCTTTTTCCGGCCCTCTGTTGCATTCCCATTCACCCTTAGAATCCATGTCGTGCTTTTTTTTATTCATCTATACCTACTTTGAATGAGCCGGCAAAATTTAAACAGGAAAAAACCCACCAGAGTCCTGAAAATTGCTCATTTTTTACGATACCCAGTTGTAGTGATAGAGAATTTGCCTGCGATATATTTTTTTCTTTAAAAAAAAAGTCGGTTGGAGGATGTTAGACGACTAAGGTTGAACCTGGTTTTGAAATGTTTACAATTCCAAATATTTTCGCCGAGCAAAGAAGTTCCGGAAGGAATAAGCATCAGGAACAAAAAAAATCAAGTATATTTTACTGATTCCCGCAGGAAAAGGTAATCACTTGCTCATATCCATTGAAGGTACTCACACACAATGGTAAAATGAAGAAATTATTTTTGATTGGCATTTTGCTAATAAAAGAAGATCGTTAAGTTGAAAAGTTATGAATTGTTTTGATGTTGAGACTTGGTATTTGTTCAAATCTTATACTTTCGATTTGGGATTTTTTTTTTCAAGTTTCATAAAGGCAAAGGTATCTTATATTATTAATTTGCTTAAACTTCTCTTTTTTGTTCTTAAGAGAACTTAAAAGAATATGAGATTAAAAGAAGGTTATTAATTTATTTCTTTCTTTCTGTGAGAATGCTTTTGAAGTCACTATAAGGGTATTAATATAATGGCAGAAACCCCAGATGAACCAGTTAATTTTATCTCCGCAAAAATGAACTGTCAACATTTTTACACGAAAAACATTCTGCAAAACAGATAAATTTATTTCACGTATTTGAAGCGGAAAGCAAAGAAACTAATCTGATAAACCTAGAAAATTCATTTGTGACATTTAATATAAAGTAAATATCACAATTTTACTTCCGATAAAGGTGGCGTTAAAAGTCCACAGATAGGCCTAGGACTTCTGGCCCATTGATTGTGGATTTCTAAACCACCTTCCTCGATATATCTTTGGTATTTGTGAACCAAAAGCAATGCGACACAAAAAAAAATTACTTGCAATTGTTTGATTAGTTTGCTTAAAATCTTTGTTGAGTTTAAATGTTATTAGACAATGGACGGAAAACAAAAAACAGTGGGTGAAAAATGGGAAACATTTGTACGCATCCATTCGGATTCGGCACAAAGTTGTTGGTCCCTTCCATTCCTGTACTCACGCGTACACAGGAATGGTTGCAAGTTGTCAGTCACTCGGCCCTAGTTCTTCACGAGCAGTTGCGCCCAGTAGCGTACGCAGGATTTTGTTTGGGGGGGGGGGCTCAGTCTCAATTTTGGTGTATTTTTTTTAAGGTACAGTAGATGACGGATATAAGAAAGTCTCATATTAGAAAAACACGCTTATAAGACGGACATTCCAAAACACCATGCACATTCCCATAAAGACACGTGTTAAATAAGATTCATATAAGAAAAACACTGATATAAGAAACTTATTCTGATACAAATTGCATTCACTACATAGAAAATTAAACTTTTATAAGAAATTTTCCCGTGCAAACTTTCAAATGATGTGCCGTTTAATTTGCACAATATTTCTGAACCCACCATCATTGAATGGCCCAAGAAATGACAGATTGAAGGTCAGCGAGAAAGAAAAAAGCCCATACATTGACAGTGCATACATTTTATTTCTTATGTGTTTTTATTTATACAAGAAATTTTCTTTCTTACATACATTTTACTGATATAGGAAATTTTCTTTCTTATGTACAATGTTTTTACATAAGAAAACACGGATATAAGAAAGGATTTCTTTGGATTTTTTGAGTTTCTTATATCCGTCATCTACTGTATCACAAAATAGCAAACAAAATTAAAGCCCTTCGTATTGTCAACCACCAGACATTTAATTTCAATAGAAAAACACAAAAAATACTCCCTATAGTTATGAAATGAACTCCTGGTTTGCCAAACCCTATGGGCACAGCAACATCACGGGTTTAATTCCAACCGAAATGTTTTCGACTCCCACTGATTACTGCACCCCTTCAATGAGCCTCGGTAAAGATTTTAAAGTTATATTCCCATCCAGAAAGGATTGGAATGATGACGTCGTGACGAAAGACTTCGACACAACTATCTTTACTGATGGGTCAAAGATGGAGTGCGGTGTTGGTGCGGGTATTTTTTCAGAGTCCCTAAATATATCCAGGTCTTTTCGGCTACCTGACTTTGCTAGTGTCTTTCAGGTTGAAGTACTAGCGATCAGGGAAACATGCAAGCTACTTAAACAAAATCCAAACCAGATCCGAAATACAGCTATTTTCTCAGACAGTCAAGCGGCTGTCAAAGCCATTAATTCGGCTACATCATCCTCAAAATTAGTACGACAATGCCAGGAAGAGCTTCTGAGTCTGAACACCAACCTCAGGGTCACTCTTATCTGGGTTCCGGGTCACAGTGGCATTGAGGGGAATGAGCGGGCTGACGAGCTGGCCAGGCAATGTTCAGCCCTTCATAACTCTCTTGCGGAAAGAGTCAGTATTCCTCTCGGAGTTATGAAGGGCAATATATTCTCAATTTTTCTCTCAGAATCTAATCGTAGGTGGAATAGTTTAACTAACTGCATTATTGCTAGAAAAATCTGGCCTACCTATTATAAATCCCGAACTATTAACCGGGTGGTACTTTCTCTGGTAACCACAAGTCATGTTGTGCAAACAGACGGAGGTGTACAGGGATTACCATATCCGAGTGTGCGACTAGATGATCACCCTAAGGGATCAGATCGTATGCGTCCCGGGCAAAATCAGCAAATTGCTTAGCGTAGCATACTGCAGCTGAACTCGGGCGTAGGCGATGATCCGTTGGGAGATCTATCACCAAATACCCTCTTTTTCTTTAAAAATGTTCTTTTAACCCACAGGTCAAACAAGTTATGGTATCAAAACGGCGCATTACAGCGTTAATTGGGTCATTGAGCAAGAATGCTTGTCACCGCCATCTCTACCTACATATGAAATGAATTTAACCTTTCTTTCTTTGTAAACAAATATTTTTGTAAAAATCAAATTTGGCAAAAATCCACTTTATGGACTCGATTTAAACAACGTCAACGGTAAAAGTGTATTCACATTTTAATAAACAAAAATTTCCGCTTTTTCTTTAAATAAGCTCATTTTGAGAGAGTGAATAGCAACTCAGCGAAATGTTTACACGCAAAACAATAACAAAACAAATTATTATTGAGAATTTTGTTTGTGTTTTCCGTGTAAAAATTTAACTGAGTTGCTAGTCACTCTCTTAAAAATCACGGCTAATAAAATTTATTAGGTCTATTCATTTAATTTGAGTTTCTGTGATTTTTAGTCCAAAGTCCTATCAAATTCATATAAAAGAAATGAAATTGATAGAACTTGGGAACGAAATGCACAGAAAATCGCAGAAATTCAGGGTAAAGGAACAGACATTATTTAAGTTTAAAGTAGCAGAAGCAGTAGCTATACAATGAAAGAAATGGTAATATTTTTCAAGGGAATTCTCATTATACAAATTATTATTAGGGCGTTTTCATAGTGGTTTCGCTAAACTTATATTTTACTTAAGTACAGTTTAAATAAGATCAATTATAACAATTTATTCCAATTCGATTTCTATACTTATCAAAATAGAAGTTAAGTCAATTGACATTTTTAAAAAGATAGAATAAAACACTTGTTTTTCCACAATTTAAATTATTTTGTTTTTTATTTATTAAAAACTTTGGAAGCCAACGCGTTTCGTCTTAGTTAGGACATCATCAGGGCACTAAATTTAACATGAAATCATACAATCACAAAGGTTGCAACATGACAGTAATGAACATAAGTGTTCGTACAAATAAATAAAGTTAATAATTTATTAAAAATTAAAATTTTGGCATTAAAAAAAAAAAAAAAAAAAAAAAAATTATTTGTTAAGGAGTGGGCTATTATTTAATAAGTCGATTTGACAGTTCAAAATTTTTGAGCACTTATGCTTATTTAATTCGAAAATTTCGTATTTGTCCAATACACGTCCGGCAGGTAAACAATGCAATAGAGATACGTCATCGAGGGAGCATCCATGTCCAGAAGTTTTGATATGTTGAGCGAGTCCAGAAGAAGGTTCATTACGCACAGATACCTTTAGATGCTCAATAAACCTTTTTTATAGGGTTCTTGAAGTTTTTCCTACATAGACTCCATTACATTCTTTGCAAATTACTTTATACACACCGCTTTTTGAATGTATAGGTATTTTTTCTCTGATTTTGTTGTTGCAGAGAGCGTTTTTTAGGGTAAAATTATTGAAAAAAGCTGGTTTTATATTTATAGTTGATAGTGGACTACTTAATTTCTCGGATACTCCAGGAATGTAAGGGATTTTCCGCCAACTTTGTGGTTCATTTTCAATTAAAATTGGGAAAATTGATTGTAGAGCTAATTTCCTAGATTTTTTCTGCAATAATCCATCAATAGTTCGAAGGTTATATCCATTCCTTGCAGCAATGTCCTTAATTATTTTTAACTCTTTTATAAAAGCATCTTTTACCAAAGGAACCCTAAGAAGACGATTTATCATGGAATGAAAAGCAGACATTTTTGTACTCCAGGGGTGGGCAGACGATACTGGAATTATGGAATCAGTTGAAGTTTCCTTTCTATAAATTTTAAAAACAATCTTGTTGGATGAGATTGACAAGCTAAAATCAAGAAAATTTATGCAATTCGGTCCATACTCCAAAGTAAACGTAATATTACCGTCCAAATTGTTCAACACTGATTCAAGGAAGAGAGAAAGATTCCTTTGGGTACCTGTCCACACACAAAAGATATCGTCCACATATCTAACCCAGAAAAATATGTTATGTAGGTGCGGACTTTTTGTCGCAAATAACTTTTGTTCGAAATTATCCATAAAAAACTCAGCAGCGAAAGGGGAAAACGAAGATTCAATGGCAAGTCCCGAAATTTGGCTGTAGTATTTCCCATTAAATTGAAAGTAATTTTCGTCCATGCATATAGAAATAACCTTTATAAGTTGGCGGCATTTTTGTTCATCCTTTACATACAGTGACAATTGGTGTTCAAACTGCAATTTTAAATTAGCACTTGGTACCGAAGGAAATAAGATTTTCACATCAAAGGAAACAAGTTTTGCATTAGGTGGCAAAACTAAGTTTTTAACTCTATCGATAAGATCTAGAGAATTTTTAATAGCATATTTGGGTTTAGAATTCAAAACCTCAGCTAAAATGCGTGCGAGATGTTTGCTGAGTCTCTGTACAGGGGCGTTGAAGGAAGACGACACAGGCTGCAGAGGGATACCTTCTTTATGCAACTTGGGTAAACCGTACAAAATAGGCGCAGTGGGGTTGGAGTTGCGAACAAGATATTTCTCATTAGGCGCGATTACTTGTGGCGAACAGTTTATCACATCATACAATTACCTATTGTACTTATTAGTTGGATCCTCTCTCAACACTTCCAATTGCATATCACCCAAGCAAAATTCCATTTTGTCCATATATTCGGTTTTTTGCATAATAGTAATAGCATTACCTTTGTCAGCCTTGCACAAAGTTAAATTTAACTCTCTGAGCTTAACTTGAATTGATCGAATATTGCTATGCAACTCCTTGGAACTGTGTGCCATATTGCTTTCGTTTTCTTCTTTGGCGATGATTCGCGCACAATCAACTCTAATCTCTATATTATCGTCTGGTATGGCAGCATCAGTATACACAGAGAGGTTGGTTAAACAGTTAATCTTATTGTTGCGCTTAGGCACATAGCAAAATTCAGACCCATCTGAAGTAAATCCAACTCAGATGAAGAAAAGGCGACATTAGAATTATTGACCACTCTTTGTTTAAAATCAAACATCTTCGAACAACTGTGGAGGTTGGGGGTATATATATTGTTGTCTTTATTGCTGTTAGGTGTTACACTCAGCTTTTCTAGTTTGGATCTCTGCCTCAAATATTGTTCGTGGGATAATCTATTTGCGGTGTCATGTGCGTTATCATGCACATTAGAAAACTCTATAGCATGAAGACAATATGAAAGTTCAGAGTAAATGACTTTGAGATGAACACCGATATTGTCTCTTTTAAAATATAACATTTTAAGTTCCTGATTTATCCAAGATATTTTGGCTTTATAAATAGCTAATTTACTCACTTTTGACCTAGTGTTGCTTTTTAGGTTTATATAATTAGGGAAGATTTAAAGTTTTTTACATTCAGTGTTAAACCAAATATGATTGCACATTCGCCTAAATTGTATGTGTAGTCGGTAAATTATTGAACGTCAAACATAGTGCATTGAAAAAAACTAAAATAAATGTTTAGGTTATATTTTAAGTTTAAATTAATCATAATTGTTTAAGATGACTATGAATATGGCCCATTAACTTTAAAAAAAGAGTTTGAGAAGATTGTCTACCTCTGATACAAGTTAAAGGCAGTTTTTCGAAATGTCATCAATTGACTCTACAGCTTTGTTAATGCCTTATGTCGTAGCATTAGAAATAACAACAACAAATATTTTTTGAATATTTGATACGTTCACTGAGCGCGAAGATACTGGTTCAAGCATAACCAAAGCATTTCACCGCTCTAAAAAGCAATACAAAAAAAAAGGATACTAAGAGAATGTATTATCTTCATAAGTGCACTACATTTTTTGTTATTTCATTCCGGCTTTTTTTTTTTAAGGGAAGAGGAGGAAAAAATCATCATCATTTTGCGAATTTTGACTGGTTGCAAGGGAATTTTGTTTGGGTTTCTATGAATACTGAGATACGTTTGAAATGTCAAACAAAAGCTAGATTACGTGTGGTATGAACTAATGATTTCAATACGACATCCATGTCTATGGTTTTTTTTTCTAATTAAAATTGAAAATACTGCTAAAGTTTAAAATTAACAAAAATATAATTTGAGCTAAAAATAATAAAAACCTTACTTCGATGATATGTGAAATCTTAGCACAGTATACCATATTGCTTGGGGGGGGGGGGGGCTCAAGCCCCCTAAGCCCCCCCCCGCGTACGCCACTGGTAGCGCCATCTTATTTGTATGATCTTCTCCGCAAAGAATTACAAAAAAAAAAAAAAACAGTCTTCAAAAGACACTTGGCAGTATATTCGACACTAAGTAGTGTAGGATTCTTTCTTCACTAAAACCACCTCATAATCTGAACCAGCTATGAAGATCGACAACTGATTTTTTTTCTCAATTTCTTTTAATTGCTTTGGGGGAAGTTTAAACTTCCATTGCTTTCCCATGATTTTTACATCATTATAGCTCATGAGGAGGGAAAGGATTTTGCTGACCTAAAAAAATCAAAAAAGGCAAACAAAAATTCTTAAAAAGGCAAAAAAAAGGTATTTATTAAATAAAGAGAATATAAATATAACTTTACAACGTCTAATTATAATAACATTGAACTACCAACAGCTTTTTGAAGTTCTCAGGTAACAGCCTTCTACGATTGTCTCTTAGAAGCGTCTTAAATGAGCTTAAGGACCTCTCTACTTGAGCAGAAACGAGTGGAGCCCATTTTAATTTCTAGTCTCTACATAATTCACTTCAACGTTTTCGGAAAGTGTGGAGTTGACGTTGCCATTTATTACAGCACTTGCTCAACAGTTTTAAGTCCACGATTTACATTAAGAACAGAAGTGAACTTTTTCAACACTTCATTTGCAATTATTGGCACTTTCGCTTTTTCCAAATTTTCATTGATATTTGCACTGCAAGGAAATGCACGATCATTCATAGAGAAATGCAAAGATCTAGTTTTTATGATTCAAAAAAAAAAAAACAAAAAAAGGACAAGAAATTTTGTTGAGAAAAGATCATAGTTACTCTTTCTACAGTCTACACTAGCTACCTGCTTTCTTTTTCTTGTATGTTGAGGGCCAGCAAATTTGTTTTCTGTGCGCTTTAGATTGTGTTAGGATCATGTTTTTAAGTGAAATAATCTCAACTGGAAATGGAAAAACTACATGCAGTTTGTATTTGTAGAATTTTTTTGAAGATTTTTTCGTTTAACTTTGATAAAAAAAAGCAAGCAAGTCAAAATTGACAAAAAAGGAAATTAACTGGTAAAAAAGGCAAAAAGAGCACTAACGGGTTAAAAGGCAAAATAAAATACATACATATATTTTGAATCAGGAGGACATGAATCGTGTTTGTACGAGTATAAAGTCGATACTTTCTTACGATCACGCAAAAAAAAAAAAATAGGCAAAGTTGGCAAAATCCTTTCCCTGCATAAGGCTTGGTTCTTCTTAATCTCCGACTATTGTTTTTTATATTTAAGACGGACTCCATTTCAGAGTTAATATGACTGTGCATTCGCTGGTTGTGTGATACAGCGTGATTTCTTACAACTTCTATAGCCATTTCTATTTTTAGGTCGCGATGTAAATCGCTATTTCTTATATACCAATACCAAGTAACATTAACTATTTGTAAAGCCCCATTGCGGATTCCATACATCCAAACAGGCTTTAATAACCGCGTGGAATTTAATGCTTATAAAACTCAATGCTGTCTTCTGTCGTTAAAACGAAACCCACCCCACATCCATGAGTGGCAATTGCATTGAGGAAACCGAAAAGCTTTCAGTACTCGGTATGTGTATTACAGACCACCTTATGTGGAGCGATCACATATTTGATGTCGCCAAAAATGCTGCTAAGTGTTTAGGTTTTCTTCGGCGATGCAAGAAATTTTTCACCCCTTCTGATCTGGCTGTTATATATAAAGCCTTTATCCGTCCAAAACTCTATATAATTCTGATGTTTGGGCAGGTGCTCCAGTAACCCACTTGAGTCTTTTGGATAGGATACAAAGAAGGGCTATGAAAATGATAGGTGACAGAAATATAACGGAAGCATTTGAAACTCTTGAGCACCGCCGCAATGTTTCATGTCTTTCGTTGTTTTACCGTTATTTTCATAAGCAGTGCTCTGCTGAAATAGCCAGTTGCATTCCTACCCTAAAAGAATTTAACCGTAATACTCGTACTTTCAAGAATGCACATCAGTTTACCCTTGAGCCCAACTTCGGACGTACTGCAAGTATAGAGATTCTTTTTTTAGTCAAATTATCCGAATGTGGAATGCTTTACCCGGCTCTATTTTTCCTTCCCATTTCGATATTCAAAGGTTCAAAACCAATGTGCATCGGCATTTCCTCTTGAATCCTTCCCTATTTTTCTAACGCTCGCACTGTGTTTAATTTAACATTTTAAGGGTATCAAAAACCCCTTGAGTGCGCGTACAAGAAAAAAAAAAAGGCTTTAATGCTTTTTTATAAAGCATTATTTTGTGTTGGATAGATAAATCAGATTTGTACATCAGACCAGTACATTTTTTAATATTTCAAGTTTAGTTCTTCTCTTTTCTTTTTGATGTTGTGTTCTTTCCATTTAAGCTTTCCATACATGGTATTTGGCTATATTGGGATAGGGTACAACTTGATTGTTAATGAATATTGAAATATTGTTTGCCTTTTCTTTACTTAAATAGTTTACATGCGCAGATTTTGTTTCATTGAGTTTGATACGTCATTTTTTGGTCCAATTTCTATCTGCGTCAACTGCGTTTTGTAATATTTCTGTTGCTGCAGTCGCATCTGCAAACGTAGCCATGATGGCGTCATTAGGTCCTAGGTCACTTCCTTGTGGAACACCGGCTTCTATTTTCATTAGTTCAGAACATTCTTGGTCGTACCGTACTCTAAAGAGTCGGTCTGAGATATAAGATTTTAGTATTTCGTAGAACTGCCTGGGTGAATCCCTTTGCAGTTTATACTCAAGACCCTTATGCCAAAGGCTTGGGCATCAGCATCTAGACATATAGCCAAACTAGCGTTGCCAGATTTTTCTTATAGCTAGGCGGGACAAATGTCTAAAACAATGTGAAATCCCGGGATTTCAACAGTTTGCCCGGGACAAAATGAAAAATCACAAAATGCATGTACCTCCAATTCACTCGTTTAAATACAGATTTTTGTCAATAAAGTTTTAACGATTCCTCCATAACCTTTTATAATTATGACAAATCTAATTATAGAATTTATTAACTGTAATATGGGGATTAAGATCCAAGAAGAATTTGTAATCCTTCTAAAAAATTGTTAGTCTTATGGCTCTTTGAACAATTTGAGTAACAAAATCGACCTTATTTTTTGTGTCATTCGTTTAAATACACCTTGAAAAACAACATAGTAGCTCATAAAATCGTTTAAATAAGTATGCACAAAATCAAATAATAAACATTTAAAGACATTTTCTCATGAATTTAAAAATTTTGCCGAAGGGAAGTGTTCTAACCGAAGAGAAAAATGCTCAAATTCGAGACTATCAGGACGATTAACTTTTTAACTACCAGTTTAACTACCCAGTTAAAATCAACTATAAAAGTTCACGTATGAGATCTGTACCAGTCTGATTTCGGTGGATCTTTTTTAGTTTACAGATGATTAAAATGTGTCGCTTCGCGGACAATCTGATAAAAAGCATTTTTGGTAGCTTTAACTACGGTTTTACCATTGATTTTGCTAATTGATAATGTTGAATTTGAGGCTTTTCGGTCCGGGACGTCCCGGGTAAACCTATACGTCTGGCAACGCTAAGCCGAACATACTTGTTTATCTTCTAGTGCTTTTTTTACATCCTTTATTCTACGATGGACAGATATAACTTCGAAGTTGTCAAGGACTTTGTCTACCTGGGCTCCACTATTTCATCGCAGAATGACATCAGTGCAGAGATCAAGCGAAGAATTACTCTTGTCAACCGCTGTTTCTTTGGTCTAAGAAGGCATTTAAGTAGTAAGGTCCCCTCTTAGAGAACCAAGGAGACTTTATATAAGACCCTAATCATCCCGGTCCTGTTCAGAAGCATGGACACTGAAAGATTCGGATAAAAATCTGCTAGGGTGCTTTGAGAGGAAGATTCTTCGTGTGGTTTTCGGTCCGGTGTGTATCGAAGAAGTATGGAGGAGAAGATTCAACGACGAGCTATACTGGCTATACAGCGACGTTGACCTGGTCAAAAAGCTGAAAATACAGCGGCTGAGATAGCTGGGGCACGTGGAGCGTATGGACAGCAACGCACCTGCCCGATGATTCTTCGAATCCAACCCCGATGGGGTACACAGCAGAGGAAGAACCCGTAACAGGTGGCGCAAACAAGTGGATGACGACATCAAAGCACTCGGTGTGCGCAACTGGAAGCGGCTAGCTAGGGACATGGCTGGTTGGAGGGGCTTGTTAGTTGAGGCCGAAGCCCATCCTGGGCTGTAAGCGCCAGCAAAAGTAAAGTAAGTAAGTTATTCTATAAACTTGTTCTATCGTAGAATGTTTATTTCTAAATCTACCTAAAAACTGATTATCTGGGATTAGACTTCTTTCTTCTATGACTTTGCTAAGTATCTTCAATAGCAAATTTTGTAATTTATGTATAATTTTTTTTGTAATTTATGTCAAAGCGATATTGGTCTGTAAAAGTCACTTCTGTTGGTGGCTTATCCAGCTTATAGGTATAAGAATTACTTCAGCAATTTTCCAATGATGTGGGACATATTGGATTTTCAGGCACGCAACAAATTAACCCAAAACGTAACCTTTTATAAATAGTATTATCTGAACTGTTTTTAAGATAGATAAAATTTTCCTTAGTGACTAAAAAGTATCTACTGATTTTGAAGAAAATCCAGCCAGCCATTAGGTCCGTTCCTTTACTTTAAATTTCTGTGATTTTCTGTGCATTTGTGTGATTTTGACAGTTGTTTACATAAAACAACGCTGACGAGAGAGTAAATAATTTCCCCTACCTGTGATTTTCAGTCCGAGAAATTTCTTCGGACTGAAAATCACAGCACAGCAAAATGTCAATTTGAGAGCAAAAGAATGAAAGCCAAACATGGTGCCTTACTTGTC